>OY728148.1:2008316210-2008786210 GCA_963277665.1 Viscum album | reverse complement strand
ACCAGTGCGAAGTTGAGAGCTTCGAGACAAGTAAGTCGACTATTGAGGATAGTTATGACCAAAGGCTCATTATCAAGGGGTGGTCTCAAACATAGATGATCAAATATGGGATGTAAGTAAATGAGATTTGAGCATATTTTTGGTTTCAGTCACCAAAAAGAGTATATAGAATGCAGAATATGGTCTGATTTGGATATCTATGTAATGTACGGGTTTTATTTTTCCTTCTAGAAAAATAATCTTTCCACATAATATATTTCATTATTTGATTCATCATAATAGTTCTTTGTTCATTTTTTATTATTCTACAATGATCGATTAAAATTTATTTGTTGAGGTTATTTTAAATTATTTTTTAATCAATGTTTTGTGTGGGTTTTATGCCAATTGTTTTTGGATGAACAAATTATAATTAATGTATGAATATACAAATGATATATTACATGTCAATTCACTATTTGAATTAATTATCAGCTTTCTAATCCTGAAAATTTCATTGTTTTGAGATCTTTTCAAATCTATTTTTGTACTCTATTTGTAATTCAATAATAATATAATATATTTAGTTTGAACTAATCTTTTTTTGGTGTTGACCAAACCATAAGCTATTATTTTTTATTACAATTTTACTTATATTTTGTTTCAGTATCTTTTACAATACACTTCCACTGAGAAATATATATATATATATATCTGTATAAACATTGGTGGTTATGGCTATAAATCCATCCTTATGTGTCTAAAATACTATTCTGAAACTGTAGGTTTAGACAAAGTCTTTTACACACACCAAATTCTCTATTACTCATTTCATCTAATGAATTTGAGCTTATGGGAAGAGACAACAGTCTACCTTAGAACATTTTAAGGTAAGATATTGTATTTATATTTATTCATATTTTGTTTAAAAATTAATTTATTCAAGTATAAGGGAAATCATTTCAGAAATATCTTCAAAATTTATTTCCTTGTTTATTCCAAAGCCGAATATGATTTCAATTTTAAATTTTTTCTTGTCAAGTTTATAGTTATGTAAGAGGAATAATTTATTTTATTAAAACCATAATTTTAGATTTTAATTTTTTTTTTATCTTCAAATTATGAAAGAAAATTTTATTTTTAATTATATTTATGTAAGTAGAATATTTTCTTTAAAAACATATTATGTACATATTAATTATTTTTTATGTTCACAGTCATTATATATGAGTTTATATGTACATTTTTTTAAAATATTCTGATTATGATTGAAAGTGGTTAAATTTTTGTGTAAGGGGAATTTTCTTATTTCAAATCCCTGTTTATATATTGTTTTCTGATTATATATATATATATATATATTATTTTCAACATCAATATTGTTACCTTCTAATTTAAAGATTATTATTATGTATATATGTGTATATATATATATATCTAAAAGATTATGTTCTTCAAAACTATGGTTCGTGTGTTTTTAGATTGTAATAATATTTATTATGGAAGTATTTCTAATTTTAAATTTTTTCAAGGAGATTCCATCCATGCATGTATAATTTCATTTTAATAATTTATAAAACATGATTTTTTTCACATAAACCGATTTATATTTTATGTATAATGGTTCTCATAATTTTATATACATGTATATATACACATATACTTACATATATATATGTGTGTGTGTGTGTGTGTGTGCGTGTGTCTGAGGGTGAGTGTTTATTTTAAAAATTTTACCTTGATAATTTAATGTTTTATACACAATTGTTTATTACTTATGATTATTTTTATAAGAATAAATTATATAACATTTATTTTATTCATATAATAAATTAGGAGGATGTGTATTTAATATTATTATACAATATTGAATTCAAAATTATAAAACTTTTCAATTATATAAAATATATTTCATGAATTGATGAATAAAATACTGAATACAAGAATTTTTATTATTATTAATAGTCCATGAAAATACTAAATTACATGAGTTTTGGTTCTAGAAAAAGTCACAAGAAATATCTTATGGAAGTTACTATTTATATATTTATATATAAATACAATTGTGTATGTGTATTTAATGCATTGTCATGTTTTTTAAAAATAAAAAACATCAGTGGTATATATATATGTCAAAAAAGATAAAAATATATTCATAGATAATGGAATATGGATATTCTGAAAATGATAAGGAATGGGGAGTGAAACCGTCCTTGAAGAATATCGGTAGGGCCAGACAACCTTCAATGTTTCAAGTGGACACATGATTTGTTTTAGAAACATGAATAATGTTTTCCAAAAATAAGTGGATTATTTTTAGAGTAGTTTCAAAGTATAATAATTTTCAAAGTAATATAATATTATATAAAGTTATTGTATAAAGTTAATATTCATTGTCCTTTTAGAAAACTCTTTTCAATGAAATATTAAATTCTCACCCTTTGTTTTAAATTAATTCCCACCTGTTTAGTAGAATTTTCCCAAGGTGTTCTTTTTTGATTATGAAGTTACCACACATGAAGTAATCTAGTCATTTTATTTTATTTTTATATAACATTAAGGATTAGTATGTAATTGTCTAATCCTATACCATCTAGACTGGAAACGGTATGCATATGTAAAATGCACTATGTATTTTTCATTTTTAATTTATACAAAATAAATATCATTTTTAGAACTGAATATGAAAGTGTAGGTTTGGGTATTTATATGCCATCCTAATTGATTATTTTTAATGGGTTTCAACTGAAAATTAAAACATATCCCAATTATTATTTCATGAGATTTCAAAAACCATGGAATATGAGTGGATCATATCATCTAGAATATAGATTCCTCACTTTTTATGATCATCATTTTGCGGATGATGTGGTATACAGTGTTCATCCTATGATAGAATCACATCTTAGAGGCCCTCTGTGAATTAACTGGTAAGACATGGGTGTCAACTAGATAAAATAATAGATGGTACACCATGAAATGTCCAAATTTCCTAGATAAATATCATTACAATCTATTCCACTTTAACAATGTATTTTATAAGAAAAAAGCTAATGGTCTTGGTGAGATGATCATTTAAAGAAAAGTAGAATTGTTTCCTGGTGGTTAATGAGGCATCCAAAATACAATTTCCATAGACATACCATTCCACTTCAAGGTAGTTATTATTGTGGATAAAGTAAAACTAAGTATTTTTTATGCCTGACCTTTATCTATTGGAGAGTGAAATACCATGAAACCAAACCCAATACGTCATATCTCATTTCAGACCACAAAAAATGATGTTGGAGAATATAAAATTTGTTTCTTATGCCTAGGTGGAAAACTGACCATGATTTGTGTTAATACTTTATCACATTCATTAACATTTATAAAAGAACTATATACATATTTTGGTAATAGAGGATACCCTTAAGAGACTTATATCACTCACTGCTGGCCACCACAAAATTTATAGTTCTATAAAGGAACTGGAATTCCTTATCACATAAATTCTTATGGTGTATAATCATGTGAAGAGAACGAATCAATTGGATTGTTTAAAGAAACATGAATTCCATTTCTTACTACACCTCTATATGAATCTAAGAAAAGAGACCCTTTAAACTCCACTCATAAACGGTTTCCTTTAGATAATGGGAGGGAAATGTACACCAAAGGTAGTCATAAAAAAATTTCTATTGTTAGTAATGAACTAGATTGGAATATTTATTCCCTAGAGGTATTCCACCCATTTCCACTTCCAATGTATCTTCTCCATTCAAGGAAAATGTAACTCGTGATTTTATGATATGAAAAGATAGTAAAATTTTAACGAAAAAGTAAGTGGAGCCATCATTTGGGAGTATTTATTTGGACTAAAAGATCATGATTGTGGGAAAGGTAGATCCTTTTATGTGGTTGAAGTTGGAAATATACCTATAGAACAACATGGTCACTCTACATATGAACACACCCTAAACCCATAGCATGTTCATCAATATAAATCATATAGCTTTAGACGGTACTGTACGTTACTATAGCAGACGGGCATTGTAGCAGTAATACTTACAGAATGGGCTTTAAGAAAAAAATTTGGGCCTACGGGCCATGTAATGGGATAATTTCCCACTGGGCCTTCGGGCTATGTAATGGGTCTCTGTCTACCCAGTTAAAAGAGGTCTTTCCTTTGATTTAATAATAAAGGAGGATTCGACCCCTATAGTATCACACCAATACTAAGAATCATATACTTTTGAAAACATTCCTATGATTCTCCCAATTCACTACGAAGTTAATCTTATCTTGATCAACTAAGATACTATTCTCTGATACTATATAAAAATAAAACATTATCTTCTGGATATTAAATCCACACATGGAAAATATCTCAAAATGTTCATGGTTGTGTAATATTCCCAAGATGACTTTATAGTGAACCTAATGATCCTCCCATATAATAGAGTAAACCAATATATATTCATAAAAATGATCGAAAAATATGTCCGGATATATATACAAAAATATTTGGTCCATGATTTCTATTAAAATAAAATGAACATTGGCCAAAAAAATTATTACTAGGTATTCAAAATTTTCCTACCAAATTTGAAAATTATTCTTAAGTTCACCGGCATCCCTCTCCCAAAAAAGGTGATAGATCGAACATAGATAAATATTTGACACCCACTTTATCCCTTAAAATGATCAAATATATTATTTTTTTGAGGGAATTATAATTTATTTTGGCATGTGAGTAGAATAATCTTTTGGTAATCGATACACAACTGATGGGTCTCATCCGCCTTATAGACAAAATGTACGAGGGAATCCCATGAGAAAATGAAAGGGAGAATGAATCATTTAGATTAAAAAATCTCCAAATTAATTATTAGCACAGAAATTTCTATGTGTGTTGTTATATATTGATAGATAGAGATAATGGTATATGTAGTTGTACAAGATCGATAAAACATTCTAATTACTACATCAGTGGTAATGTTGAGAAATAATATGAAAAAAACTCAAAAAATTCCTAGACCATAAGGGGAAACTCTCTCCCAAAACTTCCCTCATCACCTTATAAAAACTAAAGGATAACTATAATATAATATTTCCTATTTAGAGAATATGAGGTCCCCAAAATCTTGGTTGTGGTTGCCAATATCCTAGAAATACTAACTTTCTCCCATTGGAGTTAATGAAAGTAAATATCTAATAGAAGTAGTCAATATTTTATTTGTATTTTATCACCTAGTACATCATGATAATTACAATGAAAAGTTCCATTTCAAGGGTTGGATTTGTGATATCCTCTCATCTCAGTTTATTTGACTATAAAGAAGACACATTTTCATTTCTCTCTCCCAGTGATGACCAAGATAGTCAATGTCAGCTGCGATGACCCCTCCCCCACCAATATGGGAGGGGGTTATCCTACTAGTCATTTTTTTCACGCTTCCCAGACTCAGGTTTCAGAGATTCAGGCCATCGAGTTAGGCCCAAAGTTTCATGGCCTCTCAGAGAGTATTTTAATGGCGGAAATATCCTCATAATTTTCCCTCGCATCAGATCAGCATGGCTTTTCACTAGTTTCTCACTTCAGTCAAAGACATACATCCTTTCATGAAATCAAACTTCATGTCAAGTCATCTTGGGGATTTAAGAGATTCATCTCAATCAGTATTCTATATTCGAAGATTTTGTTTATTCTGTTTCAAGAGGTGGAAAATTTTGTAAGGGATTGTCCACATCATTACAGGGTTTTAGGTTTGTTTCAATTACTTTTGTTTTGATGATAGATTGATTATAAAATCAGTCATTATCCACCTAAGGCCAAGGTGACGGTGCTACTTTCATTTTTACCCTTGCCATTTTTCAATCATGCTATTTTTTGCATGGTAGGGAACACTTATTGTAGATTATTTTACTCAGATCTTCATTCAACATTGCTACAATATTTCTTTTATGCCCGCCTGTGTATGGATGAAGAATTATCTTAACCTATCCCTAATTTCATCAGGACCAGTATTGCATGTGAATATCATTTAAAACAACATGTGATTTATGAAGAGCTCCATCCAATCCATGAAATATACTTCCAAATAAAACATGATTCATTTGTTTACTATAGGATGGTCTTTGGTAATCCCCTGGCCTCACCCTAGATGGAGGGACCACAAAGAGGTCGAACTCTGTGTGAGGATAGGGACGTCTCAGGTGATTCCCAATCGAACGCCCATCCCCCTCTAGCTGATTTTCATCCTGAGTTTTGAATTGGGTCGTGGGAAAACTCCAACCTGCAGCTAGTGGGTAGTGATATCCAGGAGAGTGTAGTGGAGAATAGTGGGACAATGATTCATACTACTTCTCAACATGATCAAGGGGAACCTATTTTGTATGTAATTTTTAGAGTTTTGGTATCAGAACTGGGTGGAAAACATGATCAGGCTAAGAATAAAAATTTTTAAGAGTGGACTAGAGTTATGGATGTGGTGCTAATAGTTAGGGTTCAGTCTGAGATAAGAGACACCCAAGGGGAGGTGTTAGGCCCCCTCAAAATTAATTAAAATTAGGTAATATAAAATTTATTTCCTAATGTACAACCAAGAGTAGGGGTAATCTATATGGTCCAATTGAGTAACCGATTTGGGCCCCTAGTAGAGGTTTCCCCTAGCTCCAAATAAGACAATGGTTGGATATCCCTGGGATCCAAAAAGAAACCAAAAAATATGAAGGGGTTGAAGAATGTTAGGTTATTGAAAATAATTATCCCCTAAATATTTTTATACTAATGGAAGAGAGGTTGATGAAGTGTATAATTCAGAATCTAGATCGAAAGAGGATTTCCTTGTTGAAGGATTTTTTCTCTCTCAGGTAGGACGAAAGGAAAAAAATACTCTCAGGATTCTGGGGACTTTCCATCCCTGACCAAGAAGAAGATTATGAAAAGGAAAGAATATTCCTACCTTTCCAAAACTATACCGACTAGGGCAGTAGGAAATAAGGGTATATCCTGGGGAGCGATGGACCAATGTTGTGAGGGAACCTTTACTTCAATGTCTCGATCAGACTCCATCCCCTCAAAGGAGGGTGTATTATTGGGTGGTCATAAGGGAGATACTGTAAGACCCTTAGTATTTAATGTCATGATGATAGTGGTGTTTAATAAGTTTATGAAGGATACAAAAGAAGATAGAAATAGGACATGTATTGGGTATTATGCATTGTTAGTGTAGGAGTATGATGGAATCAAATAGAAAAGATATCCCATTAATCTATTCTTAGAACAGATGATTTGGTACACCTCTCAACATGATGTCTTAATCTGGGATTTTGTTCTTCTATTTGAAATGAACTCATTTCTGGAGTTTATTGATTTTTTTTCAATAATGTTAGAGGGTTTTTTCACCTCACACCCTAATACCGATATTAGAGACTTATCATGGATGTATTGTGCTAATCCGCCTGGCAAACATATCCATTGTGGTATGGTTTTGTTTTGGTTTTTTGGTTGTACTTTGTGGTCGTGTTTCTTTTTATTTGTAAGGTTTAATGCTTTTACCCAAAATGGGATCCTTTGAAAAATGAAATAAAAATTTTCATTGGAGTGAAGGGTTTTAAAGTCCCACACTATTAATAAACATGATAGGAAAATTACACATAAATTTCAATAGGTATCTTTGTCCCCCATATAAAATGAGGTGTGAAAATCTTGATGATGTAGGATGAAAGAATAGTAGGTATATTTAGTGATTTCATAGTATGTGAAGATATCAATGATTTAGAGAAACTAAGATCAAATAATGATGTATCTTCACTCAAAGAAACATGAACAGTACATCTCACTATCACAGTCTAGACTTCTAAATCAATTTGAACCAATTCCACTATGAGTAACACTTTCAATTATGAATAAAATAGTTGTTTCCAACTTTCTTGAGACTCGTTCCTAATATAACTCTACCAATACATGGAGCATATCCTAACTCTACACCCTAGATAATGTGGTACCACTACATTGGAGGAATCATCCTCCACTATATATCCCATGGTGGTTGATGAGCCTACACCATGTTGGGAAGGAATGGTGGATAGGTTGAATGACTTGAGAGGGACCATATTACCTAATAAATGGGAATACTTTAATGTAACTTGGAATAAAGACCACATGTGACTATGCATCCCAAAGTAGTGGAAGATGTGGTCCAACCACCCATTTCTAGAGATGAAAATGAGGAACCTTTATCAAATAAAGTAGTATCAATTCTTGATGAAATAATAATAGAAACCCTTTCCATAGTAGTCCCACCCTCATACTAAAATTTCACCTATTCTATTATAAAAAATGATTCCCTTATGAATTAAATATAAATATTCTACATGGTAGAAAATCAGTACTAATATGTATCTACCGTTTTAAGGAACCTATACTACACCCAAACCAATGAGAATGGGGTACCACTATTTTGGATACATCAAATTATGCCATAGGTCCCATGGGGGATAACAATTCTGCACCACATTGGGAAAGAACATTGGTTCAATAGAACCTATTAAGATGAACCATACACCTATAAAATAAGAATACTTGGGTGACAATTGGAATTAAAACTATATGTTCCTAGGTTTCTATATACATATCATACATAGGAATTCCCACCAATGACTATAGTTTCTAATTAGGGTCTAGTCGGGTAACTAGAATTATTGAAAATTTCAATTCTATGATTTTCACTCTTCTACTTCTTCTATAAGGAACAAGCTTAATCTTCACTATGGGTAGAGGAACCCCAATTAATATTGACATCCTATCATATTCAATATCTACCATTATATCCTGGTCAAAAATCTCATTATTAGTCTTGTGATTCAGCAAACATAAATGGGTCCAAATATCGATTCTATACACTATCAATATGGAAACCAAATCCTTAGATACAAAATATTTCATAATTTGTAATATATTTTTCCAAAAAAATAAAAAGTTTGGGCCAAGAGGTATATTTTATATAATTTATTAAGAATACATGTACATTAACATATAAATAAAAATATAAAATTTATTTAAAAACATATATAGTTCCCTTGATATCCATGGAACTTATAAAACTATATGAGATATCGAATGGAAAATACATATGGAATAGGGTGAGCTAGAGATCCCAATAATGGAATAAAAATGTAAATAAAGAGAAACATGAGTGTCAAGAGGAACAACATTACATAATAAATTGGATAATCATAATAATGGTGACATGGTAATGGGAAATGATTTCATAATATCATAAACATGTGGCAGAAACATAAAACGTGATATCATAGATATAAGTCCCGAGTTACTCCTAGGATGATCATAATAATGTAAATAGAGCCCCATGAATAAATTATGTTCATTACTTAATCAATTACATGAAATATCATGAGATGAAAATATTTAAATAATGTATTTTAAGGATATATAATTCTAGGCCCACACATTACACAAATGAATATCATACATATTCAAGTCACGTGAGGAAAATAAACAATATATAAATCATAAGAATTATCAAACACAAGAGATGGAAGTGGGCTTCGTAATTTTGATTCAAGGAATAATCGGAGGCTCAATAATAAGAATTCTCAGTTGAATGAGGAAAAAATAATTTGGTATTTCATAATTGAAAATGTGAAATAATTATTGATCATGGAGATCCAATGTATAAAATTCATGATATTGATATAGGATAAGAAAGAAAAAATGCACCACTTGGGTGGTGCTATGTTGAATGAGTAATAGACATTTTAAAGAAGAAAAGACCATATTATGTTCAATAAAATAAGAATTTTACAAATAAGGTTCTGTATAAAATAATTAGTGTTTTCAATAAGATATTAATGATTTAAAAACATTTAATTTGGGTGATTCTCAATGTGAGGCATGAAGCATGAAATTTTCCATAAATCATGTTTACATAAAAGTGGGAATTTTTATGGTAAATAAACACAAGTATAACCCAGAAAATGATTGGAAAAAATGAATATATATATATATTAAGGACATATAAAAAAATAAGAGTTAAATTCGAAGAATATGTCCAAAAATGGATAAAAATAATGAGAATTTGAAACTCACAAGTCACAGAGGAGGTACGAAAGACCCTGTAGCTCGGGTTCCGTATTCATTTATCATGCATTTTAAATTCATTAATAAAAAAATTATGTTAATTAAAAATTTATCTATGAAAGATATCCAATAATATTTCAAATTCAAATTACATTTAACTATAATATTTTATTTATTTATTATATTTGTTTTCTCTACTAAGCTGGTTAGTTTAGAGTTTCTATTTCAATTTTTCATAACTCATTCTGTATGTTGAACAAGAAATAAATCATCATAAAATATTTTTATATTATCTAAAATATTAAAAGTGTTATGAAAATAATATTTTAGAATATATATTTTTAATCCCTTAGTGATGGTTAGTGATTAAAAATTAAACTCCTTTCTCATGGATGTGATAGTTCTCATGTAAACATGATTAATGTTTCCATTTATGAATGATTGTGAGGTAAAACACATAAATGATAATGTAAAATATAATAACCATTGGTATATTATAGGAATTTTATATATTCATCCATTATATCCTTTTGATTATACATGAATTCTGTTTATGAAAAATGGAAGATGTTTTTTTATGAAGGACATAGTTCACACAACACAAAAACAATTATTTTTTCCATAATGGGTGGAGAGAAATAAATAATGTATATTACATTAATATAATAATGTATTAGTAGAAAAATGATACTACAGACATTATATTTTTAATTATTAAAGATATCTATAAGGTAAATAGTAAGAAGAAAGTGATATAAAAAAGGTAATAGTCACATTCAATACATGATCTTCCCTTAGACATTTTCCCGAATGAGAAGGAATTATGATAAAATTTAGCGACCAAGGGATTGATAATGGGAAATTTAATATATGAGATTTATTTTTGGTGAAATTGTATGTATAATTTGAATGGAATTAGTAACCATGGAGGTTTTGAATTGATCACCTTCTATAAGTGATAAGAAGGTCACTTTTGGAAATACCCTTTACCGTTCTCTGATATCACTACAATATTACATTGTCAGTGACTCCATAAATTCATAATAATTTTTTTTGTGGTATTTGGAGTATTAACCATTAAAAAATCACATCAACACAGGTATTAACTAGGTTTTTGGGTTTTACCATATGGATTTTCATTTTACTATTTTACATTTAAACAAGGTACACATTTTTTGACATTATGATTTTGTGTTTTATTAAAAATATTATATAACCCATATTGTTTTAGTTATAGAACTAAATTAGAACCCTATATAATACAGTTAAATTTTTAATATTAAAAAATCAACATTTAAATTAATGTAGGTAAATTGTAGGTAAATTGTTTTAGTAGAAAAATGACATCTTCACCATTATGGATTATAAAACTTATTTCATATTGTTATAAATTGAATGAGTTTTAGAATATTTATATATATGTTCTAGAATAATATTAGAGTCTAAATTTAACTTAGATCGACATTAATTATTAAATAAAAAAATTATATGTTATAAATAATACAATTCTTAAAAAAGAATTTTAAAATTGTCATGTCCATTAACACTAATCATACTAATATTATGTCTGTTCCCCAACATGAAATTTAACATGTTATATAATATTTGTTATAAAATAAAATAGGTAAAAAAAATTATATTTAATTTCCAAAGTGATAGAGTCTAATGTTTATTATAAATTCATAAAAATAGTTTTTAGTGTTAGATAATACATGAATTTAAACAGTGATAAACATGTGATTTATAAATAAAATAAAGTAATTTTAAATTATCAATAAATATTTTTTTTTGATTTTGAATAGGATTTATTAAAATTTAATGAAATTCATGTATCATAAAAGAGATAGTTTTTTTCAACATTGATAATTTAATATTTTCCAAAAAAATCAATTATTTTATTAAAAAACCAAAAAAATCATCCCAACATAATACTAATATAAAAAATCAAAAAATGAAGATAATTATTTCAAATTAAAATTGAAAATTTATTATTAATATAGTAATTAAAAAGGTTTTCACTACCATATATACATGATAGTTTAACAACTATAGTAGTAATCTCAATATTAAAATATTTTTAATTTATACCCTTATTACATGTGACATAGGATAATAAACACAGTACTTATTTAAGGGGAAATAATCATTAAAATCGCATGTTGTCACATTCATCCACCGTAAAATGTTTCATCCTAAAAATTTATTTACATATACACAGATGAAAAAATGGGAGTAATTTTATTTCATGGTCTCTTCGGGTTACCAAATTCCCTATTCAGAAACATGTTTTATATAATTCACTTTAATAAGTTGAGTTATCTTATTTTCAACAACATTGTCTTTGCAGTCCAAGATGTTCAACAACTGCTCCTCATAAGAGAGATACTTCTACAACTATACCCCCTATTACTTCAGAACATGTGAGGGATATTTTATGTACTTTCTCAAGAGTGATACATAGAACACGTCATATACTTTGGATAGGTTTTGGGGGATAAATAGTATATAATCCACAACTCTATTCTGATAAAAAATTTAAAGAGTCCATTATATCTTATACTTACCATCCCTTTAATCCAAAATATCATGGCTCTCTTCCACATAGATATACAGATGAATAAATTATCACCATACAAAAACTCAATGTATTATCTATGATTATCAGAAAATTCTATTATGAATGGTAATCCATTTCTGGATGACAGGAAATATTGATGTTAAAATACGTGTTTTGATCAAGCAAAAAACTCTACCTAATATTTTCAGCGAACCATCGATCTCAATTAGATATAATCGATAATAGTGTTCTATGCAGACTAAGCACTTATCAAATAAATATCATTTCAATGTGATCAAATGATAATTTCTCTATAATAAAAATGGTGTGAGCATCCTTTTCAAAACAATCCACCACTACCCATATATCATTTTTTATTTCGATGTATTTAAAAGAACTGTGAAAAAATCCATAAGAATGATTTATAATTTCTATATAGATATGGGAAATGGTTGGAACATCCATTTAGTCTTTTTCTTATTAACCATAACTTTTTAACAGATGATACACTTAGATGAATATTCTAATAACTCCTTCTAGATATTTTCCCACTAGTATAAATCTTACATATCTCTAGGCATTTTCATATTTTTATGATTAATTAAGAATTATGAACTATTTAAATCGTTCAATAACATATTTTTTATCACTATATCAGATGGAACTCAATTTTATTTCCCAAATTTCATAAATCATTCACCATAAACATTAAACATGGGTATTCTTATGAACCATATGTCATCAAACTTGTTCTATAACTATATATAATACCTTTGATCTTTCATAAATATCTCTAGTTGTGATGGATTACCAATCATTTAAGAATGTTAGGATGATGTTCATTTCATCATGATTACCTTTTATAATCATTTCATATATATAAATATTAGATCTATTTAAATCCTTATCATAGATAAGGTTTTATGATATTTTCTACATAGAAAATCTACCAACATGTTCACTATACCTGGATGGCAGTGGATTGAGAATTCATAATAATTTATCTTCTCTAACAATATTCATTGTCATATGTTGAGATCATTATTTGTTAATATATATTTTATGATATTATGGATCATATATGTATCACATTTCTCCATATAGAGTTAATCTATCCAAATGATCAACATGAATATTATGGACGCCAAATTAAGATCATGTAGAAGATGGTTTTGTTTATGCACATTTCACTACCATAATATATACGCTAACAAATTATTATTATGTCTGAATAAAAAACACTTTTTTATTTCATAAATATAAACGAAAAATTATTCCTCACTTTTGGGTATAGTAAGTACAGGTGTTGGAGTCAGCCACTTATTTAACTCCTTGAATCTCTCTTCACAGTCATCTATCCATACATATTTCACTCCCTTATGAGTATGATTTCTTAGATTGTTTGAAAGTATTAATATGTTCTACAAAAATTATCCACAGTATCTGGATAATATGAGGAGACTACGGAGATCCATCATATATGATGGTATTGGCCAATCTCCATTCACATTAGTGTCTTAAGGGTCCACCAATATCCCCTTACGTGTGATATTATTCCCCATGAATGCTACATTATCCATAAAAAAGTCACACTTACTATAATATTCATTAGGAATCTATATTAGGCCCAAAATAAACAATTAGGCTGAAATTTAATGGATCCATACCTAAGTGAAAAACTGGGATCTTACATTAATCATCATAACTTTTCCCTGATCCCATCTTTGACTCTATTCTCCCTGAAATCCTATGGAAAAACCTTTCAAAATAATGAGTTGATCAGAAAAATATTAGTTTGGGATAAAAAATAAAGAAAAATATTAGTCTTGAGAAAACATGTAAACCATGAATACCTTATCATAAAGTAAAACTTTTCTCCATTATGAAGTTGTAAATACTCTTTACTAAATAAGAGATCATTTATTAAATTTTTTTATTCAAAATATTACTGTAAAAATCTTATACAGTACACATAACATATAAAGGAAATGTGGGACAAAATCATACTTAAATGGAATAAAAATATGGTCGACTCCCATATATACGACTCTTATAAATGGAATAGATATTTTTCCAACTTCCATAACCAATTCATTTGAGGTTATAACATAACCACCCATCCATGGTTTATCACAGAACCACACATATCTGGATTATCATGTAACCACCATCATTGGTTAATCATGTAACCACCCATCAATGTCCAAGTACCATTATATAACCATAAACCATAAAATAATGAAATTATCAACATTTCATTCATAAAATATCATTTGGAATAACAAGAAATCGTTTTAATATATTTAAATTGTAAATACACTTTAAAAAAAAATTCAATACCAAAACACCCAAATAGGAGATAAGAGATTTATATTCCTTTTAAAAACAATAATTCTTATATAGTAATCCAAATATCAAATAATGATTATGGAGAAAGAGAATTCACTATTTTCACATACGTTAAAAAAAGTTCCTTTTTTTTAATTTTGTAAAACACTTAATATAAAATTATTACTTTAAAAAACATTTCAATGAAATTGATATTAAATGGGGATAATTATACACCATATAAAATAAGGTGGTTTATATTTTCGAAATATGCCTCAATGAAAAGAGATTTAGACGAAGTCCCTTACCTTAAATTCGTTTTGTCACGTATATTCCTTGTTGTTCTTGAATAATAAACTTAGGTTAATTTATAATTTTTTGAGAACCTTTTTCTTTTTTATTATTTCTTTTATATTACTTATTATCATGTTATAAAAATCACATAATTATTTTTGTTCATATTTGACATTTTTTTTGATATTTTGCACTTGAGTCGAAAATGAACATGGTACGATGTCACTAGAACATGTCGTCATTATTCCATCATCTACAAAACAATATTCATGAAATTATTTTGATTTTTATACATAACTTTTACCTTTAAATAAAACCAAGAAGTTTTCTTATGAAAAATGAACAACATTATCTTCATGGATTTGGTAAGTTATGCATAAACATGAGTAACACATTCATTTTTCATTGATCATTATAAAAGTAAAGTAATTATTAATTTAAATTTAAATAACAATTATATCATAATTAATATCATAGTAATCATTTAAATATAATTATATATATCACACAAGTGATAAAATGTATAAGACGAGTCACATCGCTTCGTGGATGTGATAGTTCTCACATATTCATGAACGTCATCATCAATTTTATTTGCATGGAATTAAGAATGAAAATGATATATTATTATATTATAATTATTAATATGTCATGAATATCACATATTAACATTAAATCCATTATTATAACCATTCATGGGGGAAAATTATGGAAAAATAATTAGATTGGTTCGTGGAGGTGATAGTTCACACGTATGCACGAACAATTAATTATTTTCCCATTTAATAGAAGTGGATATGGATTTAGATGATTAAATTAACATAATAACATATAAATATATTTATGAAACTTTATTTATTATCTCATCATGTTTGGATGTCATTTGAAGGAAGTGGAAGAAGAAATAAAATAGAAACACATAAGGAAAATGATACCGCTTCTTTGGTTGATCACCTTTGAAGAACACCTTAACACATATTAAGATGGTGTTTTGCCTAAAATAATGATTAAAAAATGTGGGTAAGTATTCTAGGAATGGTTTTGGGATGGTATTTTCTAATCCAAAAGGCTTTGGAAGTGTAATGAGTGCCTTTTTATAGGACAGGGGAGGGGAACCCTTGAAATTATGAAATGTATTAAAAATAATATAAATTTAATTCAGATTAAAAATTATACAAAAATTATTTATATATAATATAAGATTCCTATAGTTATAAATAATCTCATAATTTTTTTTATACATTTATTGATTTTATTTTAAAGCTTATCTTTTAGGTTTACCATTAAATATTCCCTTTTAATTTTAATTACGGTAGCAACATTTTAAATATTAATAGGATATAAATTTTACTTACATGGGGTTAATTTACCATAAAATTATTCTTTATGATCTTTTAAAATTTATCATAATAAATTTGAAAATATTAAATATTTTTATAATTTTTAAATAATTTAATAATATATTATTTTTATAAAATATCTATAAGGTTAATTTTGAAAATATTCATTTCCTGGAATGTATATAAAATCAAAATAGAGATATAAATTCGAAAAAATCCATTTAATAGACTTATAATACGTCATATGTGCCTTTAAAATTTATTTATGGAATCCATTTGCTTAAATTATAATTATTTTAATATTATTAGAACCATTTATTTGATTCTTCCTTTAATAAATATATTATTTCATTATAATTTTGTCATAATTAAATTCAATTATTTAATTTCTAAAAATTATAAATCAATTAAAATTATCTAGGTAATATTTTTATATATCTAATGAATATTTATAGTCAGATATATCACTTATATAACCCCATGTTAAATTTTTTTTAGTAATAAGAGATATGTTTATGATATTTTTGTCATTATATTACATGTTATAAATGTCTTAATTGCACCCAAGTGGATTCAAGGACCAAAATTTCAGCCCAAGTATTTTCATGGTCAGACATAACTCATAAAATAAGGTTAGTAGAAGTTTTAGGGTAGTTCTATATTATTATAATATTATTCTAACCCTTATTTACATGATTTACCCTTTAATGATGGTAAATAAAATAATAAAGTTACTATTCTCCAAAAATTATTTTGAACATATTAGACCACATTTTTCATTCTGATTACAATAATTTATATCCATTTTTGAAAATTAAAATCACAATATTGACTAAAATTAATTCAATCTTAATCCTGTTGAAGGAATAAAAAAACATGTTTTTAAAATGTAAGAACCATCAAAAGATTGACATTTGATTATATCCCATTTAAATGTGAAATTATATCCAATGGAAAAAATTGGATTAAATAATAAAAAAATAATATAATTATACATTAAACCATTTAAAGTATAATCTAACAATATAAATAAATTAGATGAAAATGTAGTTTTGAATTAAAATACAGTATTTTCATTATTCATTAAAAAATGAATATTATTTAAAAAATAAAAAAAATTAAACCCAAGTAAATTTTGAATTCCCACTTATAATTAAAAAGTTTTTTTTCAAATATAAAATATAGAAGTATAAAAAACCGATTTATTCTAATTTCAAGACTTTAAACATAATTTGAAGAAAGTAAAAACATTTAATAAGCTTGTGCGAACATAATATTGTTAGTTATGTTCATTACCACCAACTAAATGACTAGAAAATAACTACCATTTAAAATAAAGATATCAATTATATATTATCTTTAGGTAAAACCAATTCTAGTGTGCAATGTAAGATTTCAGATAAACCCATTATTGCGTGTGGGGTACACTCTTAGAAAAAGAATGCACTTTAAAGTAAAATTAATATCTTATTCATATACATCAATATAAATGTTAATGTTTTATGCTAGAATTACCTAGGATGTGACATATTACCTCTTGAATAAGTGAATTAATTTTATTAAATACTTTATTCCAAACCTTTTTTAGTAGTATTTAATTTTTTAGGCCAATTTATTATGATATTTAACTCATTTTTAATTTTTTTCTATTATCAGTCACTTGGAGTTGATAGTAAATTTTATCTTAAATTAATTCTATTTATTCATAGTGGTCAAATGAGTTATAAAATAGTTCCAACATCTAAAAAAATTTAGAGATGTAATTTTTTAAAATTATGGTAAAAATAATATTAGTATAATATCATAATTATATAGTTGATAAGAAAAGTGTCTTGGTATTCTCTTTTTAGGATTTTAAATTTAAAATGGAAATTTATTGTTAATATTATCTATAAAATCCACAATTTTTAATTTTTATAATCTTATCATATTATAAATGTCATATTTATTCATTAAATGACATTTTATATCCATCCATGTATGGTTATAATGAAAAATAAAAAATGAAATTGAGGGGTGTGGTAATGTGACCATAACATGGTGGAATCTTATTTTTATAATGAATTATAGAAAAGTGTATATCGGTTATTCCAAGAGAAAAATAAAATTTAAGTACACTAATGATATTTATTCCATCATATTAGTAATGGTAAAATAGATTTATAGGTGGTGGATGAATAATTAATATTGAAATAAATATTTTTAAAACAATTACACATTCCTTTGAAATCATGGTTTATACCACACTTATTTATTAATTATAACTATCTTTTGGTGATCCTAGATCCTTTAGGACATGGGAACTAGGATTTTTATAGAGTTTTGGTAGATTTTGGAAAAGAAACTAAGAAATATATGGGAGTAAATGTGAAGTGGTTAAAATAACCTTTTATAGATTTGGGGTGGTTTTTTTGTTAATATTAATTTACTAATATATGAAGAGATTCACTATTCATCTAAGCATGATTAAAAAGTTATTTTTTGAGAAAAAAGAAAATTTCTGTTTGATAAATCCCACATGAACCCATTTATAGACGAGGTTCAATGATATTTCTAGACATTACATATTGATTTGACACTTTACCTCATTTTAAATTTACCTTAAGGACTAATTTTTACCTTGGTAACTAATTTTTAACTTGGTAACTAATTTTATTCCATAAAAATTAAATTGAACATACTGCAAAATATATATATTTCTGATTCCAAAAATAAATTCATTTTTTATATCATTTTTATGTAATTGATAAAAAACATCAATTTAATAAATAAATCAATATTTTTACTATGAAAAATAATTTTTTAGAAAAATAAAAAAAATTCCCCCATGTATAATTTGGAAATGATGAATCTGGAAATGAAATTCATTTTATAAAATTAAAATTCTAATATTTAAGATTTAAAATTTAAATGGAATCATGAAATAAAATGATAACCTTTTATTATTAAAAAATTGTTTTTAAACATTTAGTGTTCTTAATAATATTTCATATTAGTTACTATTTAAATTACTAATAATATATATTTTGTTATATTGACAAATTTCATCAGAAAAATCCTTTAAATATTTTGAATTTCATTTTTGAGATAAAAACATAAATTATAAAAAATAAATTTCTTTAATGAAATAATTTTTAACTATAAAAGATTTTAATCAAATCACATTAATTATTTACCTTATTAACATTATATTTAATGAATTCATTTACATTATAAGACATAAAATTATTATTTAATAACAATAATATGTAAAATTGTATTTTTTACTCTATTTTTGTTTTCATTATGATTTATTTTTCTTGTAATATTCCAAATTCTATTTCAAATATTATTCTCCGGATATATCAATGTTTTTATTCCATTTTAAAATATTGAATGGTTCATTTCCATTTGATGTGGAATATTATACATGATATTCAATATAGAATTTATTTAATGGAAAACATATATAACAATCTCAGTGTCTTAAATAGACTATTAGTATGTGTGGTGAAAGATCATTCATGATCATATTGTGATCAATATATGCAAGAATCATCCAATTATGGATAGGTTGGAGCTGGTTTGTCCATTTATAGGAACAACTATTGAACAATTCGTTGTATGTCATTTATATTAGTGTTTTTCCGATTTTGTGGAATTTTATATTGATCCTAAAATTATATATTCTAGAAATTTTTATGGTCACCATTGGCGGTGTACAACTAAGGTGAACACACATCTTGAATGTGAAACTTTGTGACCATTTAAATTTCAGTATTTAGGATTCTAGTGTGGGAAAGAGTTCTATAATTTATGATTTATCGATGAAGTAGGAAAGTGTATATGACTTGATCTAGAGGAGTCTATGGATTAACTTTATGGTAAAAACTATTATAATATTACTTTTTTGACAATTTTATACATGATAGACCCATGTGAGATCCTAATTTGATTGTATAATATTTCATGATATTATAGTGGAGTACATTTTTTAATGATTGTGCTAATTATTTTCTAATGCAGTTCATATTTTTGTAATGTTAATGTATGATTTTATTGTGCTTTGTGATTTAGTTTCACATTAACAATTATTTATGGTTATCAAATATTGGATATAATCCCCCATGATCAGTTCACCAACCCTCATACCTAGTCATAATCCTCTTTTATATGAGGAGTATGAACAACTTTCATGTGGTTCCATCAGCCTAGACACCATTTAGGTGGTTCATCCTGAGACATTACTAATATTATTTGAGTATGTACTTAGTAGATGTGCCAAAAATGATGCTATAAAATTCTATAGGTGGAAGAACCTTGGAGTGTGGGTTGAGATATTATCCCTCATCACAGAAGGGATAAAAAATAAGCACCCCTTTATGTAGATATGTGGATATCCCTCCCATGATAAGGCCCTTTCAGATGGCTCCCATTGAAAAAGAATACTCTTTGGGAGTCAGGCCTCAAAGTGAACAATATCATGATCATGGGTGGTTTAGGACGTTATAATAATCCCTAGGACTGAACTATTATATTTTTGATAATATATTTATCTCTAAGACTATAAATTAAGAATATATTTTTGTTTGTGTGTCTAACAGAAAATATATAGGAATGAAAATTTTCCTCATTTGCATTATCACTAAGATGGACTTTTGAAATTTTAACAATAATTCATATACATTTATGTTTTTCATCATTAAAATTATATCTTGTGTTTAATTATTACTTCTCATATTTTAGGCTAAAAATATAAATAATTTTTAATTTTATTGTGTTAGTTTATTTTAAATTTGATTATATATTATAAAATAATTTAACATTATTCTTATAGTGCTTGTTTCATAAAGGTTTTACATCATTGTTTATATTAAGAATAAAATTTAAAAACTATTTAAATGATTAAAAAAATTGGTTGCATTTTCGGAATATATATAATAAGATTATAAAATATTTCATAAAAGTATATGATTTTTAGTGGTATGGTGAATTAAAAAACTTTCACTATATGAATAATAAAATCTCAGTTTTAGGTATTGACATATTTGATGAAAATTATATATATATTTAGATATAGAAAGTCATTTTAACAGTTATATCCATGTTTTTGTGTCTATACATGAAATAAAGTACATAAAAATGGTTATTAAAATAAATGGTGTTTTAAAATTACCTATAGTCATAAACACATTACACTTTATTGTTTTATATTATATGCTCTAGTAACAACCATTGATGGAATTAATTTTTTCACCGAGTATTATATTTTTAAAATGGGTTAAAAATTATTGTGAAATTAAATATATGATGTTAAGGGATCTAATCAATTTGACATCCTAAATATTTTTCCATGGTAAAAAATTAAATTTCCTAGCATAATAACAATGATGATGATGATGATGATAATAATAATAATAATAATAATAACATTTAGTAATGATGTTAAAACTATCTAAAAATCTCAAAAACAATTTGTTTTTAAAAAAATGTGAATTTTTTTTAAATGATTGAAAAAATAGAGTATTAACATCTCCATTTACATTAAAATCATATAGATGAACATATATATTTGTTTTTAAAATGGACCAAAAAACCATTCTATTTTCTACCACATTATTGTTAAATTCATTATCAACATTTTTAACTTTTTTATAAATATTTGAAACATATACTTGAACTAATTTGATGATGTCTATGTATCAAATACAATAAGTGAAATATTTATAAGGAACATGTCAAGATCATTTTCATAAGAGATTTACAATGACTATTTACTCACTCTTGGTCTATATACTACTCTATAAAAACCTCGTTTCATACTCTATAGAATAAATATATATATATAATTCCCCAATAAAAGGTATATACTATACAATAAAGAGACAAAATGGACCTTTAATGAAACCCCTATAGGTTTGAAATATGTTGGGATATATCAATACTCCCAAAGAACCAATACCAACACCATAAATATTTACATATAACCATGAAGGTAATAATACAATCATTAAGATATATTTAAGAGTGATTGGATATTATTAATACCACCAACATTGAGAAAATGGGTAATAATCTACAAAAAAAATTATTCTTTATAGAACCATATTTTAATCTATTATATATATAAATTTACCTCTAGAAAATAATATTTTTTTCATAAAAATAGAACTATTTACCAAAAAAATGACTTTATTTAGAGTTTTCTATAAAAATATATGGACAAAATTACCTGTGTTATATAAAAAATGTTAATTTACGTAGTCAAATTTAAAAAGAAATTAAATCCATGAAGAAATTACTCAAATTATTTAAACATAATTTTCAATGGGATATATTCCTTATAACACCCAAATATTGTATGATATATTTCTATTTAAATAAATTTTTCTCATTTTATAGAATGGTTTACATGAAACACTGGTTTTTGATGCACCGTTATATACTATTGAATGATTATTTTATATGAAAATTTTCTCTTAGAAAATGGATTATATAGTATGAATAATAATAAAAAAATTATGAAAATGTAGTGTTTAATCATGTATAAAATGAATTCAATGGTCATCAATTGGTTATAAAAATAAATAAATGAAATTGAATGTAAGAATGTGGTGTTTTTCTAAAAGACCTTTTTGTATATGCACATTGTGTTATTCAGTTAGTAAATTATAATAATCACTATCGGGGAACAATTTTAATTAAATATATAGATAATATATTCCATGAAATAATTTTATCATTCATATAATAATTTTTACATCACTTGGTATGAAGGTAAACTCAATTTTATCAGTAAGACTATATTTTTCTAGAAACGAGTTTATCGAATTTTTTGAACATTATTTACAATGAATATATACAACATGTGGAAATTAAATTATTTAAAATGGATTCAATATTTGGATTATTGATATGTAATATTATTTATAAATTTCAATATATTTTTTTTATAATAATTAGTAAAGACATTAATTTTTTTTATCAATGTTATGGATAAAAAAGGTTTACATTGGTGTTAACCAAAGTGATGTGGTTTAAAATATCAATATTTTCTTATTTGATATTTTTTCTAAATTATCCTTATTTTAATCTATTATATTCCATTCTGAGCCACATTAATTTTGTATAAAATTAATATAATTTAATATTTTGAAAAATTACATTGATGTCCTCTTACTCACTTACAAATGGATACCACCACTCCTATATTCCTCACATATCATGAGCCTTTTTTTCAAGTATAATACCAGAAATTATCACTTTTAAATATACCTAAAAATTTCATAGTGGTCCTAGTTTTATCATAACACAATCCTTTTAAGCATTAAGGTGCGAAACCAAAGTATGTTTCTCAAAGAAGAGGAATAACTCTAAACTGATATAATTGAATTTTATTTCTTATTCAAGCTTAGATAAATAAATGTTATCAACTCTATAATAATTAATAAAATATATTAATTACACTTAATTGTTTTTATGATGATTTATCAACCATTGTTGCCTCATTTATATTAAATGGGAAATTAAATTATCGCACCTACGCACGTGTTGACGACCTCCAACATTTGAGATATGATTAATATTCCATCACGATAATTAATAGATTGATGTTTTGATAGATAAAAATTAGTAATATAATAATAATGAAATAATTATTCTTTTATAATTATGTAATTTTAGTAACCATGTTTTCTTTCCATCTATTGGAAACTTATAACGTCATTCATGCATACATGTGGATTAAAAACTCCATGAAGTGATGTGATTTTTTTCATTTCTACTTATTATGGATTGAAATAAGGATATACTTGATTAATATATATTATTTATATTATTAAATAATTATTCTATAAATTTTAATTATAATTTTCCTTTCTTTCATTCCATCCATAAAAAATTAAAAACATCACTCATGCGAACATATGACTACTATCTTCATGAAGTGACACCGTTCATTTTTCGTGTAAATATCATATGAATCATTATAAAGTTTTATATAATGAATAAAAATTGTAAATATTTAGTTATTAATATTCTATAAATTATGAAACTATGACCATGATTCAACAATTGAATCCATCAAACAGAATCTTGCAAGGAAAATTGAGCATTTTCACCGGAATGATCATTTTAGAGAAGAAGACATGAAAAAAGGATAAGTGGGAATTATAAAGTAATGATAAGTATTATGTTATGTATTAATATGTATCTATACTAAATTTATAAAAAAAATTATTTATTATACATTATATTTTAATGCATATAATCCAAGATGTGCATGTGGTAAGGGTTCTTCTTCTTAATAATGTTTTATTGATACATGATTAATCTTATGCACATATTTATGTTTATCAGATATATATATATTACATATTTTACATGTTAAATATTTTATACTTATTGATTCATGGTAATAAAATTTAAAAAACTAATTATTTCTTCAAATGTGTTTTTATTATAAATATATTGATGTGGTAAGGGTTTCTCACATCACTTTTTATTATCTATAATATATTCTATATTCACCACTTGTGTATTTCCTGTGTTGTATATACTACCCATTTCATATGACATATCCTGAAAACCATTATGGTATGAATGTATTTTCCCACCATGATTAAATCTATTTTATTTAAATATTACAGTAAAATTATCAATTTTTTTTAAATGAAAATAATATTTTTAATATTCATGGATGTTTTAGTTTAAATTTTACCAAATAAGGGATCTTTTTCTCATGTTTTCAAAATAAGGGTTCAAATGTTCTTTTAAAGGTATTTTTCATATATGTTTACATCCATTAATGATATTTATGATTCAATTTGTTTATGATATTAGGATTCCTTAAAAGTTTGGATTTATTATGGTTATTATGATTTTAGGGTATTTTATGAAACATTCTTCTTTCTCATGAGTTAATTATGTTATAATGAAACCTTTTTAAAATACCTTTATTTTCCTAGGTATATGGTATGGTAAAATTATGATGTTTTTATAAATCCAATTTAAATTCCATGGGTTATGATATAATGATATTATGAATTCCATATGTTCTTGGAGCCCAGATATGTATGGTTTTGATTATGTTAGGGGTAGAAAAAGAATTATATATCCCTCTTATTTATTGGGTGAAAATGGATATCTCATGAGATAATAAGAAATGTAAAAGAGAGTGAACCCAATTTAGTATGGGACCATGTCTAATAATATATTCTTGGGAGTGAACCTTGACTAAATAAATGGTTGAATGGTGAGTGAACCCAATACACTATGATTGTATAGACTATGATACTTGACTAAGGAAAGAGTTATCTATGAACATGTGTTTGTAAAACACTTCGGTTGTATGTTTTTGATATGTTATCATTGTTTGGAATTGATTATTATTGTTTTAAAAAAGCTTACTACTTGTGTATTTTGTTATGAATGAGACATATTAAATGAGTTATGATTCATGATCTTTTCCTGATTTTGTATGATCATTTTATGTTATGATCATATTTTAATACCCTTATGCTAATGTTATGATCCATTTTGATCATAAATTTATATGTATTAGGGTTTCCTTTAATTTTCATATTAGATATTCTATTCTTATGTATCCCTTCCCTGGGATATGAATAAAGGTTTTAAGTAGGTTATATTGAAGATGTATATTGTCTGATAATAAATTTTGTGAGATTTTTAAGATATTTCATGAAATAAGATAATTTTTTACCTTATCTAGAATGTTAATAAATTTTTTTTGTATTATATTGGGTATTATTATTAAATTAATTTAATACTATCTCTAATGATGTAATATTTTTGTAAGTTATTATCATGTTACCTTAATTGGTATCAGAGGAAGGTATAGTTATTTTTATATATTTGTATTAGATGATTTTTTAATACCCAACAAATATATCTATGTATAAAATAATATCTTACATCATTGGTAAATTATAAATTATGCTGTTTTCCATGTAATTAAATCCTTTTATAGATATTTTCATGCTAATGTGGATATGATACTAATTCACCATGGGTTAAATACAATTACAGGGTTGGATTTGGAATTAAATCAATCATTACTGATGCAAGATGAGTGGGATTGAGGCTACACACTTGGGTAAACACTCATAGGGGATATTCCTGGGTTTATTCATATTTTATTTACAAACCATTTGGAATTTTTTGAATAGATAGTGACTAGGAATGCCCATGGATAACACTACTATAACCTAAATTACAATGAATGTGTATTTATTGAGACATTATAAGAAATATTTTTCGTGATTATAAGATTTATCACTATGATGTTTGTTTCTCACACTAACCATTATGGATTTATTAAAGGAATAATGATATAACTATGGTGTTGAGGTGGTGAAAGTTACACTATAATATGGAATTATATTATATGATATTTATATTATGAATTCAGTTTTATCACAAAATATCTCTAGGAACGATCATTCATATCCTCAAATAATATATCTTAAGTTAGCTATAAAAACTATAAATGGTACAATGAGTAAATATCTAGTCTATATCTCATATATGATAGAAGTGTATGGGAATATGCTTCATTAAAATCATATTATTCTCTCTCTAAATGAATTTGAAGTGATTCTGGGCATGGATTAGGTACCTTTATATATATATATCCCATATCAATTTAGAAAGAATGAAATAAAAATTTGATTTTCAAAATCAACCATTGATTGTATTTTGGGTCAAGGATGAATATAGACTTCCAATGGGGGTTAAATCCATTGTATGGGTCTTATATAGTATTCATGAGTTATTTTTATATCCAATTTTTAGAGATAAACTCAACATCAAATAAATTCTTATTATTTGGTATTATACAGATGATTTCAAAATGTACGTTCCTAGTCATACCCTAATTCAAGAAGTTTAGTTTTCAATTGAACTCATATGTAAAAAAATGTATATTTCAATGAATCCATATTGAATTTGTCTAATTGAGTTAAAGAAATTGAATAAGAAATTCCAATAAATTCTTAATGAGGTTTTCATAAACTCTATTTCATCATGATGGATCGAACCGATTCATTACTATTAGAAGAAAGATAGTTCATAGTTTCATTTCATTGATTATCAAGAATGTAATAAGATAACATTGAATAAAAAGTATCTTGTACCTCATATCAATGATCTATTAAACCAATTATGCGGGGATCAATATGTTTACAAGATTTATATTTGAGCTATATATCATTAATTGGGGGTTAATAAAGATGGTATACTCAAGAGAACCTTCTGTATGAGGTTTTTTTATTAGTAATTCACAGTTATTCCATTTAGTTTTACCAATTATTTATATATATTCATGGATTAAATGAATATATTGTTTAGATACTTCCTCTAATAGTTTGTGTTAGACATTATAGATGATATTCTTACATATTTGTGGAGCATGGAGGAGCATAAATAATATTTGAGGACTGTTATGAAGACACCAAGGAAGGATAAGTTATATGATAAACGTAAAAACTATGAATCTTTGTTATATAAAATCACATCATGGATCTGTAATCACAAGTGAGTGTATATAATTGTATTCTTGAAAGATGAATGTGACAAATATTTCAAGGAGTTGAAATGTGGGTTGTTCATAACACATATGAATACATTATCCTTTTGTAGAGAAGGGTTTGTGACCTTTAATGATGTATAATATAAGGGACTAGTATTTATACTTATAAAAGTGGATATTATGATTGATTATACATCGTTCCTATTGAAAATTCATTAGTAATATAACCCAACTCCTAATTTTTTTGTTGGAATTAATGTTTTTTACATTGAATATTTAGAGAAATTAACTCTATGGTGAAACATCTAATTTATATATTTCTCATAAAACTTTAATGTATATATTCACATAGAAAGAGTTTAATTTAATCTAAAGGAGATAGATGTAATTTATTAATCATTATGGACACCTACATCCTTGGGATATTGAATAAGGTTTTTAATTATCAAAGTTGGGATACCATGATAGTTTTTCTATGAATTGTATTGAAATAGAACTAATAATTATGTATTTTTAGAATATAGAGATTATAATCATGATAAAATTGGGTAGATCATATCTTTCTAAAATACATGTTTAACTATCCATCCATTTTAGTATAAAAGTGGTACAGATGTATGACGTTGGAAATAGAAGAAGGCGAGGATTGTTTCAGAGTTTAAACATCCTTATGATAGAATTATTTTCTTACAAAACTGATTATGTGACCGGTCAATACCAAACAATAAGATGTTCTACTGGATGAGGAACATACTTCATTATTCTCAATTCATCTTATATGCACAACGATGTATATGGATCTAAAAGTGTATTTTTTGTTGGATAACATGAAAAAAGATAATTTAGAGTATGCATATCAATGTCTAACATATTAAAAAATTAAGACTTTGAGATAGAAGACTGATGGAATATTACAATCATTTCCATTAAAATAATTTAAAATGGGTAACCATTACCATATATTTCATCATTGTACACAAAAAACATCTAAATGGTATGATTTTATTTGCATTCCAGTCTATCACTTTGTTAATTAGCACATAATATTACTATTAGATATTATTTTTATCTTGATCCGTTTTCCATGATATAAATTAAGGAAGTGATAATGTTTCATATAGTACCATATTCTATTGTATTTTATTGGGATACAATGTATAACCTAGTGTCATGGATAATAAATTGAAAATATTTAATATAGAGATTAATTTTAGCACTATATATCATCCTTAGATAGATGTTCAGTCTGTGAGTACCATTAAAAAAATATTGGATATTTTCATATCTTATTCGATGGATTCCAAATGTTGTTGGAATCAACAAAAAACTTCCCTATAATTTTCATATAATAAAAGAATTCACTTAGGAATTTAGATGGAACATTATGAACCCCCCTATGGAAAGAAGTGAAAAACTACCACATTCTAGGATAATGTTAGGGAAATAAGTCTATTGAAACATATACTAGCTTAGGAAATGTTAAATAAGGTTAGATATATTTACAATTAGATTAGGGAAGCTCAGAGCTAATTGAAAAGTCATGTTAACAATCCTCAGTGAGATTTAAAGTTTGATATTGGTGATATGGTATTACTATGAATATCTCCTTGGATGAAGGTTATGGAATTTGGAATGAATCAAATTCAATACCCTAGATATATCAATACATTTAAAATTATTGATTCTATCTGAATGGTTTCTAATTTTTTGGTACTTCCATTGAATCTATCTCAAGTTCTCAATGTGTTCCATGCATCTTTCTTGATGAATGACTTACTTGACCCACCACATGTACTACACTCAGAGGTCATACCACTAGAACATGATCTATATGATGAGAAAAAAATAGTGTAGATTCTATATTGAAGAGACAAAGTGTTGTGAACCAAGATCAGTAACTTGGTAAATGATTTAGCAAAAATATAAATTTTGGTAAACAACATGGGATCCCAAAGATCTGATGTGGCAAAGAAATCCTCTGTTTATTGTATCTGAGTAATGGAATTTCATTTTATAATTAAATATACTAGAATATAAAGTAACATTGTTTGATTTTTTGACATAATCAACCTTAAATAACATTAATTACTCTGATAGTCTTATTTAAATACAACATAGAGATTAAATATATCACCATATAATGTTGAATTATTATTTACTGTTACAAATATTACATATTAGTATGACTTGAGGGTATGAATTAAACAAACTAAATTATGTCAAACTACTGTTTACTAATGTATAAAATTTATTGATTGGTAATTAGTAGTTTAGAAAATTAAAAAAGAATTTGAATTTAAAAAATACATATATTGAGGAAAAACATTTCTTATATATTCAATGTGATTTTATTTTATTAAATTAAATTAATCACTATTGATGATTTATTTTTATTAAATTTTTAGATTATATATTCAATTAAATATTTTAACATTTATCTAATTAATTTAACATGAAATTGAATGTAGCTAAACTCAATTTTATTCTTAAAAATGGATTTGACTAAAAATGGTTTTTTTGAATTATTCCTAATTATTTTAATATTAATTTCATCCAAATTTATAAAATGGATCATGTAATATGGGTAATTTATTTTGAATTAGAAAAATTAATATTGTATAAATAGTTCAATATTTTTTTTGTAATAATAAATTGTAAAATAAGTAAAAATTTGTTACAACAGTTGAAGTGAAAACAGGTTTACCAAGGGGTTATCCTAAGATACATGTCTTAAAATATAATAACAAATTTACATTAATTTGATTATTTAAAGTAATTTTTACAATATTATTCTTACCTTTAAATCTTTGTAAATTTTAATCCACTTTACACGAGTAATACATTAACCTATTTTAATCTTTTGAAAAATTCCACATATGCCATCTCCCTCCTGTATAAAATTATATCCCCTATATATCTTCCTCACACTTCAAAAATCATATAAATCATTCATACCCTACCTTAATACCTTCCAACAAATCCCTGCAAATGTCATATAGGCACATATTTTATCATCATACCTTCCATTGAGAGCTTAATATATAATAGAGTGGAGGTTTCTCCATGAGGACATATAAAAATTGACAGAGTAACTTCAATTTTATTTCTTATTGTTCCTTATATAAACTTTTTTCATCCAATATAAATAAATAAATTAATTATATAAAATATAATGAATGGTTATTAATAAGATGGTTCAAAAATGTTCCACCTCCATTCAATCAAATGGGAAAGGGAAGTAGCGCTATTTCACAACTGTGGACTACCACATCCACAAAGAGATATTATTAATTTTCCATTAACATAATTCACATATGGATATTATGAGGAAATTAATGATTTTATATGATATTACTAACATTATTTTGATTCTATATTATAAGATATTATCTGCCTTCTTGCATTTTTATCCCATTGAAAATGATAATGACACTCACATGAACTTATGAATTACCGCTTCCAAAAAGTGATGTGTAACATTGTTAATTTCCACATTAAAAATATGGTGAAAATAATATATATAATAAATATATATTATATTAACTATATAGTAATTAATTTGGAATGGTGAATTATAATTTATCATTCTCTAATTCAATAAAAAAGTAAAAACAACACATTTGTCTATGTATAGACTACCATCTCCATGAACTAATGTAAATCATTGTTTAGTCATATCATTATATTAATTTCTATAAAATTTTATATAATTGATAAATACTCAAAATATTTTATAATAATTATTATTTATATCGTGAATCCATGAGAAATATGAAATTATTGAAACGATTGATCATAAACATTCATGGAATGTTGATGGTTTTTTGTAACACCATAAAATTTTGTGAATTATTTTATTCAAATTAATTTAATGTTTTTTATATTTTGAACATGACATAAAAATAAATTTATATTTTGGTTATTATATGATATAATTAATTTTTAATTATGTTATATGAAACACCATGTTAAGCTTTCTATATACGCAACACCGACTTGGATTCCATTACACACAACACCGAGTCTCTATAAAATAACACTTCGTTATTATAATTATTTAAACAAAATAGTTATAACATATCAATTAACCATAGTAATATGAATATTAATAACAAATTTGTAAATGTTTTTTTTATATTTTTTTCATATAAAGAAGAAATATTTATAATGAAATGTATAATCTTTGGTAAAGTATTTATAGGTATAAAAATAATATTTTCTAAAAAGAACTCTTTTTATGTCAATTTGTGAACTATATTAAAACTAATTTGATACACTATTAGAAATTTAATTTGATAAAATAAACATGCTTTTCGAATTTTTAATTTCAAAATTAAATCAGGGTGAATTTATACTATGTTTTTGAGAAGTTTCATTTTTTGATAAATTGTGAAAAATGCTACATTGTAGTTAAACTTTCACTTTTCATTTAAATAATTATTATAAATTAAATTTATTTATAATGTCACAATAGATCAATTATACATAAATTAATCCAATTTAGTTCATTTTAATCATTTTTATGTTGAAATTAGACATAACATACCTTTACCATCGAGTGATAGTTATTTTTATTGTTCTCTTCATGTTTTATAAAGTCTATATTGGTTCCCATTATACCATATAATGTTAATTATTAATAGATCATTTAATGGACTTTAATTTATAAGATATCATTATTTTGCAATATTTTATCTCATTTTATTGGTGTTTTATTTATGTTTCATGAAATTATATTCGGTGTCTGCCTTTTTCAGTAATTTTAACAAATGGATATAGTATTTCAATAAAATGTAAAATAATTAATATACCCAGTAAAGATGCATAAAAAAATTATTTTATTACTGACTTACAATTTAATAAGAATTTAACTTCTCAGCATCATCCATGATATAGTTTTATTTCATCATTCATATAGGTGGTTAAACAGACCCAAAAAAAGTATACCATAATTATTGGATGATTATGATTATAGGAGGTTTTTATTTTGAACTGATATCATTATCAAAAAATAATAATGATATGTTATCCAAACTAGGTTAAATACCCTTATAAGGGGTTTAATTAGCGTATGACAGATTAAAACAATAGTCTTAGTGGATCTTGATTTTTTGTTAAACAAAACACTCTTCTATCTCATTCACTAAGTATAGAATAATATGGGAATTAAAACATGAAAATGATAGAAACATTTTACTTGGTTCACCCTAAATATGCTATGTATATGGATCAAACAAAGGCAATGTGCCTATGTACCAAATCTACTAAAGCTCATACTAATACAAGATTCAGAGCTGACTCACTATACCTCCTGGTTTACAACCAATCACAGTTTGAAAGCTCAACACTCTCTCAACTGAGGTGTGCTCACAGCACCCCAATATAATATTCTGTTGAAATAAAAAACATGAGAATAGGTTAAAAATTATAGTTCCACGAATCTCTCTTTTAACCCAGATGATATAATACACTTCAGGAAGTTCTAATTTCCTTGTGGAGAGACATTTAATAATATATTTATACTCATTTAAGAACTACTGAAGATCCTTCATGAAAACCCTTATAGTATGTATCATGAGGGATTCATGAGAAACCTTGGATTCATGGATGTACTTCAATTCATGGATGGATAAGACCTCATGAATCATCCTTCCTTTATGAGATTGTTTTTTATGCTTTCTGTCGGGGCGCACATCATCATGGGGATGTGTTGATCATTTCCCTGCATTCCTACTTTCCAAAGGTAGTCGACATCCATCACTTCTTCAGAGATGAATATTCCTTTATCAAAATAGGATGATGGGATGTCGGTTACTCCTTTAAAGGATTTCTCCTTAGAACACATTTCCTAGTCAGGGTCTCCATTATAGATTTGAGTCATTGTTCATGAATCTCATTCATAATGCCATATCATTGTGGAAACCTGTTAATTAAGATGATTCTATCTAGAAATTTTGAGGGGTCTTGATTGGGCTTCAACCTTCAGTTACAGTAGATGGTAACATCAGGCATATCGAGGAATCTCTGAATGAGTGGACACTAGGTAAAATATATTCTTCCTCTAGATAGGGCTTATCAAGGGAATGGAAACCTAAGGCATCCCAAGTCGATCACATGGTATCTTCTTCTAGAGTCATATCTCCATGTTTTTCCTCAGTTTCCAATATTTAACATAGGTAATTACTTGAGTTTAACTTCCAAGGGAGATGGTTTTGCTGATGGCATAGTTTTCATTATTTTCCTCAGACATACCATGTTCAACACATGGTAGGGTGCAAGTTTAATGTCTTGAGAAGATAGAATGAGAGTTATCAGAATGCCCAATAAAGGAAGATCATATTTTTACATCCCTAGGAGGGAGTACCTGTAATGTTTACTAGATGTATGGATCAAAACACCCAATAAGAGTAGAACCAGGGTAGTGTTACCCATAAAGTTAAGATATCACACCATGTAGGCTGATTTGGACACCACTGAGGGTGGATCAGGGAGAGTACACCCCAGAAAGGGGGACACCGAATGGATGGATTAGAACACCCCTTAAGGGTGGACCTCGGGTGGTGTGTCCCAAAAATGTATGATATCACTCTATCAAAGACGATCTGAACACTACTGAGGGTGGATAAGGTAGAGTTTACCCCAGAAAGGGGGACACTAGATAGATGAATCATAACACCCATTGAGGGTGGACCCAGGGTGGTGCGTCTCAAAAAGTGAAGATGGCACACCATGAATACAGATCTAAACACCACTGAGGGGGATCAGGGAGAGTGCAACCCAAAGAGGGGGCACCAAGATTTACCATTGGCTACAATTGAACCTCAAGGAGGCTTCTTACATACTATGTTTAGAAGATGGGGATCAAAACCCATGTAGCTCGAATGGGTGGTTCGGGGATTACGCACTAGGATGATCCAGTTGCCAGTTGGAGCATCAACCATATGGATGAATGGTATGATCTCACTTGGATGTGGAATCCCTAGTAATAATCATGGATAATAGTGGATGATTAATTAAGTGGAGGTTTAATGAGATGGAACTATCTTGAAGGCGACAGTAGTGTTGGGCTTCAACCTCAAGGACTTTCCTAGGAGGCAGGGATCAAAGCCCACATAGTTTGGTGGGGGGATGGGACACCTAAGTAGGTGGCCCATGAGAATTGATGCATGGATGGAACCCAAAGGAAATGGAACTATGGGTTGAGGAATGATCTTGTCGAAATACAGGTTATTTAGGGAGAGACTAAGATGTGACATGAATGATGGGATTGAAACTATAGGAGGTTTCTTACGTATCTCCATGTTGGGGAATCAATGTCCACGTAGTTCCGGATGAGGAATAGAATTGGGGAGTACACAAAGGATAGCGACCTAGAGACATGTTGGGGCTTACTCATGGTTAATATCCCATCAAAATAGGGATTATTTTTTTAGGAGGAGTATGGGTAGAGTATCGGGCCTATGCATGGTTTTCTTCCCGAGAACTGTTCTGACACAGGTATGTGGCAGACCAAGGATGTGGGTCCCAAGAAAGGGGAGACCGAAGTTTACCGGTGTTTGGGGTTGAACCTCAGAGAGGCTTCGTATGTACCATATATAAGAGAAAGGGATAAAAACCCATGTAGTTTGAAATCATATAGTCTAACTTCATTCAATACAAAAGGGTCATGTAAGGTAACATCATGTGGGATGAGGGTGGGCCGACCTGAAGTGGCTAAGACTGATCGGTGATAGGATTGAACCTCATAGGGGCTTCCTATGTACCTTACTTGAAAAAGGAAATAATCAAAGTCCACATAGTTTTGTGGAGTGGGGTATGGGGATTAGATGCTAAAGCAGCCCAAGGAAGATTCCATGGTTGATTCTTACTCTAAGACCATGTGATTCATTCTCAATGTGAGAAACAAGTGGAAATAATAGACATGATGATCCTGGTGAAAAGGTACAACCATGAAAGGTGGTGAATGGGGGCTTACACATGGAAGTAGTCGGGGTGCCGATAAGTAGAGAAAACAGTGAATGTGGATTATGCATGGAATCAACTGTGGTGCTGCAAAAGATAGGAAATGATGGAATTGGATTACACATGAAAGAAGCCCTGATGCTACTAATGAGTGGCAATGGGGGATGGGGCTTATGCATGGAAGCATCTTGGGTGCCTCTAAGGAGTGGTAGTGATGGATGGGGATTACACATGATACCATACCTGGTGCTAATAAGGATGGGTAATGATGGTTGTGGTTGATGCATGAAAGCATCATGGGTGCCGTTAAGGAGAGATAATGATGGATGAGACTTATGCATGGAATAAGACTGAATGATGCTACGGAGCGATAGTAGTGGATGGCGCTTATGCATGGAAACAACTTGGGAGCCAATAAGGAATGAGAATGATGGATGGGGGTTATGCATGGAAGTAGATTGGGTGCTGCTAAGGAGCAGAAGTGATGGATGGGGTTTACGCATGGAAGCATCCCAGGTGACCCTAAGGACCGACAATGATGGATAGGGATTACGCATGGAAGGAGCTCGGGTGACACTAAGGAGTGACGATGAAGGATGGGGCTTACGTATGGAAGTATCCCTAGTGCCTCTAATGAGAATCAGGGATGGATAAGCATTACACATGGAAGAATCCTAGGTGTCTCTAAATAAAAATAATGATGGATGGGGCTTACACAAGGAAGAAACATCGGTGTTTCTAAGGAGATAAAGTGATGCATGGGGATTATGAATGGAAGCAACTTGGGTGATGCTAATGAGCGTCAGTGATGGATGGGTCTTACAAATAGAAGAAACCATTGGTTCTACTAAGGAGTGGAAATGATGGATGTGTATTATACATGGAGAAGCCCATGTGTCGCTAAGTAGTGATAGTAATGGATGGGGATTATGCATGGAAACATTCTAGGTGTCGTTAGGGAGTGATGGTGATGGATGGGGATTACTCATGGAAGCATCCCAGGTGCTGTTATGGAGCTACAGTGATGGATGAGTCTTATGCATGGAATCTACCCATAATGTCTTTGTTATGTCCATACATGGGGGAATCCTAAATCAATGGTGGGTTGATGTATATAACTGGGACCTAAACCATTGCAGTAGTGCATAAGTGGGTTAGTACCAAGGAAATTTTAATCATTCTGAACAAAGGGAAATGAAAAGTATGAATCAAAATAACAATGTTTAGAACCCAATGGGGGAGGCATGAAGAAGGAAGATAACTACTGAAAATATTTGAAACATAGCATCCACATCGCGTTAGCATGGGATGGAAACAAATAGATGAGGGCCAACCGCGGATCTTATTCAAAACACAGGGCCAAACTTGATGTTTCTTCCAAATTATTTAGTGGAGTTAGCCCAAAATAGTTGGTGATCCAATGTGGAATGAGACCATTCCATTAGGGTATCCCTTTAGATGTGGGAAAGGATGATGATTCTAATGAAGAAAATGAAAACTGTGAGGTGGAGTGATGGAATGTTTGAACAGATTCCAATACTCTGGAAATTATGCCCCCATGATCATGGTACTATGAATCTTATATTTGTCACATAGGGAATCTTTTTTTGGAATAAAAGGAATCAAATTATTTAATGATTGGGTGTTCTATAGTTTAATGTCATGTAGTTAGGACTATTATCATCTTATGTTTAGCACATAAGGCATCTCTTGTTTTGGGAAAGAGGAATCCCATGTTTTTTATATAGGGAGTACTATAGTTCATAGTAATATAGAAAGGACTGTTAAGAATAGGCCACCTAGAAATGGATGGAGTTGGGACTAATGTAAGAGCATCCCTATCTAGTTCAACCAGTCATTGGTGCCAAGTGATCGGGTTTAGAGTGTTTTATTGAAGAATGTTTGAGTCAAGGTACATGGAGAATCCAAGATGAGAATCTCACCTCACAACACGGGAAAGGGACCAAGAGGAGTGGGCTTTACTTAAGGTGTTTCATGGAGTGTGGAAGAGTATCTCAAATTATAGAAATCCACAAGAGGAAGTTGGGTGTGAATAAGGGCCCAAGGTAAAATGTCATCGACCCTGACTAAAAAGTATGCGGTGAGAATATTTATTTTTATTGGGGGTCAGTAATGATAGAAAATATACTAGCCCATAGGGTCAGGACCACAGCCTGGTAGTGATCCCAAGCAGGGGTGTGGGGGTGTAGGCCCTGTGGTATGTACTGGTGGGTGAAACTTTGGGAGCATTGTGAAGTACATGTCTTCACGAAGGAAAGAGGTTCGTGAAGCATAGGGTCCCATGAAGGATGGGGCTTTGAGGAGATCAGGGTATCACAAAGTAGCTTCACGAAGGAAGGTTACTTCATGAAGGAATTCCTTCAATGGAGCTGGGATTTGCCTTAGGAAATAGTTAAATATTTGGAGATTGCTCTGTGGAGGATTAATTCTTTCTAAAGCCTTGAGTAACCCGAAAGTGGTTCCCTCCATTGTGAAGGACGGAGGCCTTCACGGTTCTTGGGAGCACCACAAAATAGGAGACCAGCCGATGAAAGGATGTCTTAACATGTCCCTATAAGGTGGTGGGAGAAAACTATTAATATGTAATAGAGGTTGGAGGGATTCACAGAGCTCACCATTAAGAACAACTGGGCACTATAAAGTAAATGGGATGTCATAGAGGATATGTTTTTGCAGTTGGATCTACAAAGGGAACATGACGCCGTAGAGAAGATACATTTGCAGTCGACTCCATGAAGAGAATGAGATTCCACGAATATGATACATTCACATTCAGTTCCACAAAGGGAATGAGATTCCATGAAGAAGATACATTCAAATGGGGATCTATGTGAAGGGAGATCCATGAATGGGCTCTGTGAACCTGTTTTTCAACCTAACTTCGAACATACAAAACATCAAATCTGTAACCCCATTAGGGTTCCAATACTAGTAATATTGAAGACCATTAAATGGGATACACTATGAAATAATTCATGTAAGAATCCAATGAATATTTTATATTTAGTTTCTAGTGCCAACAGAATCCCTCTTACGAATGGGGTCCAATGAGGACAAGGAGGGAGAGAGAGACCGCGTTCTGAAGAAATAACTGAGGAAAATGCCTGGGGTCTGACTGTATCTCGATCACATTAAGAAAACAACCAACTAAATCCCTAAGCCCATGTGAGTCATGCTATATGAGGTAAATAAGAGAAAATAGAGGATCAGTCACCAATACGAGAGTACTAAACAATGGAAGATGTGCTGAAATCGGAATGGGAAAATGATCACCTTTGTAGGGTCCTGAATCAGAGGGGTCACATATGGTGAAATATGGTATCACGAAAGCCATATTACTTTTTCTAAAATGATCTAGTTCATGATCAATATAATTCTAGTGGAATTGGAATCAATATGAATAAAGGGGAATGATATGTGTGAATCAAAATACCCATCATTTGGAAAAAAAGTGGGAGAGACATGATGGTGGAGGATAATGGTTGAATATATTCAAAACAAAACATCCAATCTCATTAGCCTGATATGAGGACAAAAATACTATGGCCAATATTTGATGGTATTCGAAACATGGGAAAAACTTGAAGTGTCATCTGATGCCCTCTGAAATAATGGCTCAAGATAGTAGGTGATCCTTAATGCCGAGCATCCATATTGTTAAGGGGTTCCTTTAGACATGGAGGAAGATGATGATCCAAATAGAGGTAATGTGAAGCATGAAGATGGAGTGACGGGATCTTCTAACAGAGTCCAAAAATCCTGAAATTATGCCTCTAAGATAAAATCACATTAGATGGGCATATAGATCTGATCCGAGATCAAACCTACTTCCAGATAGGACCTATCTTTTGAGGGCCTAGAATGACTTGTAGTTTTATTTCATGCTAATGAGGATGATAGAAACTTATTTTACCATCGTATAGTGAGGAAAATGTACATAATAATATAACATTATATGAAAATGCAGTCGCACATAGTTTTTATGTCTTACTTACTTGACTGGGGATAACAGTTTGAAGTCATGTTGCTTGGAATATAGGCTCCTAGTTTAAGGTCATATATTTGGGACCATAATCACAGTTGAGGGGCCAGAAGGGTTAAGGAACCAAGGGTTGGGCCCGAAGATGAAATTTTCAGGCATCGCTACATATCCTAAAAGGATGGGAATCAAGATGCAAATAGTTCTTGAAGAATAGTGAGGGGAAATACCAACACTGGTAGGGGAAATCATCTTTGATGATGAGGATGATGATGCATTATACAATTATAGTGGGAAAACCTAAATTTATTTATGGCATGGTTTCCATTAAATGTCATGCTGAGGATGACGAAAAAGGGGAAATAATATTGAGGCTGTACCCAAGGTCAATTATCTGGGTGTCACTACATATCCTAAAAGAGTAGGAATCCAACAAAATGTAGTTTTTGAAGATGGAATGGTAAGGGGAAAATTCCATGGGAAATTTTATCATACATTTATGAACTATTCACATAGAGAAGAGACATTAGATATTTCTTTTTTTTTTTGTTATTTTTTTCATGATTTATTGAGAAACCAGCCCAGGATGAAAAGTGTGGGTGTTTCTGTAGGAATCAAGCTAGGTGTAGGTCTTGACAAGTGTCATGGTGGTGACCAGTGCTAAGGGTGATGTCCTATAAAGTGAGAGCAACCCAATGAGGATCCATTTTTCATCATGCGGTCAGGATGATGGTTCCGTAGTTTAAGTTCATGTGATAGGACCAACCTATGCCTTTTAAAATCATGTGGCAAGGGAAAAAGAGTTTAAGGTCATGTAGGTAAATGTGGTGTATTTTAACATCATATGTCTTGGATGAAAAGAGGTATTAGTTTATGGTCGTAGAACTCAAACGATTGGTTCCTAGTTTAATGTCATGCACATGGGACATACCTATGCAGTTTAACGTTATGCAGTGAGGATGATGGTGTCTCATAATTTATTGTCATAAGATAGGGACATGAGAGAAATGTGGGGTGTGATAAAAAACTAATGTGAATGAAAACAAGAGGGGTCCCCACCACAACCCACAAATATTCAATGGGAATACCAGATTGAGAGAGGCCATAAAGGGAAAATGGGTGACTCTAGGGTTGGCTCCAGGAACTAGGTGTTTGGGTGTCACTATGTATCCCCTAAGTGTAAAAATCCAGAAACACATAGTTATTTATGGAATATGTAGAAAATTTCCAACACCATAGGGCTGATATATCCTCTAAAATAAGGACAATCGAGGTTACTACATAGTTTAATGCCATGAAAACATAGAAAATAAAGATATTAATTTAAGGTCATAGAATTAGGACCATTAGAATGAGGTCCCCAAAGAAGAAATATGCAATGTGGCCAACATGAATGAGGAAAGAAGACGTCCGCACTACATTTCCCCTTCCTAGGAGAAAACCCATGCCCAATTTATGGCCATATGATTTGGACCATAAGGTGTGAAACATTCCCATTCAAGTATAAAACTTATCAAGGAACCCTAAGCCCACACGATCTATGCTCGGTGTGGGAAACAAGGGGTTGAAAAGATATTTACTGCACAAAGAAGTATACAATAGGGATCATATGTATGGATTCATAGGAAACCCTGCGGCACTGGCCCACCTGTTCAATATAAAAAGCGTCATGGATGGATGGTACTTAGAGTATTGAAGCTCCATCTCGAGAAAAGGATGTAAGAAGGAATGAGAATTATGAGACCAATATTTGGGAAAAAATAGATAATGGAATAGAAATGGAGGATGACTTCTGACTGTATTCGAAACATAGAATCCATATCTTGTATCCTGATATGGGAAAAAAGAACTGAGGGACGACTACTGACGATATTCGCAATGCGAATAGGACTTGTCTCAATATGTGGTTCAATATCCTATAGGATGTTGGCCCATAATGGTAGGCGATTATTAAGGTCGTGCATCCATACCATATGGGGGTCCCTCTGGATATGAAAGATGATGGATTACCAAACAAGGGGCACACAATCCATGGAAATGGAATGAGAGAATGCCCATGAAGATTTCAACACTCTAAGCCCTAATCCTTAATGTGTTTGAGCATATTGTTGAGTTATAACAGGGGTTGGGGGATAGTTAAGAGGAGACTATTTGAAGAATGTGGGGGGGGGGGGGAGTTAGTTGATGGACCCAGGGCGGGACCCAAAGACAAGTTGTACAAGAGTTCATACATATCACATAAGGATATGAATCAATCCATACATAGTTCTGGAAGTTTCATGTATTTTAACATAATGCGACAAGGAAAAAAGTTGATGAGGTCCTGAAGTGGGTGTGCATAGTATGGTAAATTGATCCCATCATGAATGAAGACAATTAAGTATACATCAAACCACACACCTATCCCTAAGAAAAATCATTCCAAAATGATGAAAGAGAAGGAAATCAACAAATTTACATGCTGTTTGAAGTTGCGTAGAATGGAGGGGTACTTTCCTTTTAGGGGCATGGAAAAATGACCATAAATTCCATGAAGTTTAATGTCTTCCATGTAGGATAGAACAATTTAATGTCATGTTGGATGAGGGAGATCTTATTTTACAGTCGTAGAACTCGGACCAAGAGGTAGGGTCCAAAACGGCCTTAAAGGTTGATGAACTTAGGGCTATACCCAAAGACTAAATGTTTGGGCATTCATACATATCCCATAAGGATGGGAATCAATCCATACATAGTTCTAGAATTCCATATAGTTTATCTTCATTCAATAATGACACAGATGAAAAGTAAAATCCCATAGGGGGAGTACATAATGTTACTATTATAAATTAGGCATGCATAAGGACAAAATAAGTCCACATTCCACACCATGTAACCCCATATGAATCATTGCCAAGTAGACAAAAGAAAGAGATAATTTTTAGAGCATGGGATTGACTTGGGTAAAAATGTTTGGGTCTTCCTATGTATCCCATATTAATGGGATTTAGGCCATACATAGTTCTTGAATTCTATATTTTTTAACATCAGAAGGTAAGGATGTGGAGGTAAGGGAGGTATTCTCAAGGGAAGAACATGGTGTTTCTATTCTAAACCCGGTGTGAATGAGGAAAAAAGTAGTCCACAACATACCATATGCTTACAAAAGATATCTATGTACTTAATATAAAAAAATGGGGAAGATTGGGGATGGACCCAAAGGAAAAATGTATGGGTTTTCCTATGTATCCCATATAGATGGGAATCAAGCCATACATAGTTCTATAAATACTGTGCAGTTTTAACATCGTGCGTTAAGGACCTGAAAAGGAGGAGATACCCAAAGGGGATAAATTATGCTATAGTAGTAAGCCCGATGTGAATGAGGACAAAATAAGTGCACATGGAGTCATGTGCTACGAGATACTTAGGATGAGAGGATAGAAGGAAGGAAGAATCCATGGTACTTGGGGTTGGCCTCAAAGATAAAGTGACTGAGTGTTCCTACGTATCCCATTAGGATGGGATTCAAGCCACAAACAGTTTTTAAGATGACGTCAAATTTAACTTCATGAGGTAAGTTTGAAAAAGATATTAGATTATGGTTATAGATCTCAGACCATAATTTTTTAGTTTAATGTCATGTGCGTGGGGCAGAAGGGTAGAAAAAGGTAAATCACCACACCTAATATTTGGGATGCTGTGGGGATTGGAATAACAATATAAGATAACTACTGGCCATGTTCTAAACATAGTATCCATATCATGTGACCTAGAATGAGAACAGAAAAATGAACATTAACCATTGAACATATTCACAACATGATACTGTTATCAAATTTTCATTCAAGATCCTTTGGGATGTTGGCCTAGAATAGTAGGTGAGAAAAATTGGCATGAGACTAGGCCGATAGGGGTTCTTTTTAGATGTGAAAATGATAATGACCCAAATAATGGGACTTGTGAAGCGTGGCGGTACCTATATAGTTAATCGTCTTATTGAAAGGACGATTGAGATATTAGTTTAATGTCATAGAGCTTGGACCATAAGTTGTATTCACCGTTTATAGTTTATCGTCATAGAGGATGAGGGAATTTTAGTTTATGGTCATAGAGCTCGGACCGTTTGTGGTATGTTTTCCTCTTGCAATTTATCATCATGCAAGATGAAGATGATCAGTTAAATGTCATGTTGGATAATATTATAGTTTAACGTCATACTTGAAAAATATGAACAATTTAACATCATGTTGGATGATATTACAGTTTAATGTCACATGGGATGATGGTGAAAAGTTTAACATCATGCATGATGATAATATAGTTTAAGGTCATGTAGGATGATGATGAACAGTTTAACGTCATTCATTACGATATTAGAGTTTATTGTCATGCAGTATGAAGATGAACAGTTTAACGTTATACATGACGGTGTTACAATTTAACATCATGTATGATGAATATGAACAATCTAACTTCATGTAAGATGGACATGAATAGTTTAACATCATACAAAATGATATAGTGTGTGTTGATCAATTGCATTAGTTCACATCCTACTAAAACTACGAATCCCACGTAAGCCATGTTCGGTGTGGTAAACAAGGAGTAGTGATGGGATTTTCCTAACATATGGAAGAACATATTAAGGGAAAGGGAATGATGGGTGAAAACATCTCAATGACATTAACATGCCTACTCAATGCACATAAATGCATAGAGGGGTAACACCAAGAGTGTTAGAGTTCCACATACACATAAGGAGGTGGAATGATGTGAATCACAACACCCAAGAATGGGATCACAATGAGTGTTGCATGAAAATAAAGGGTAACTACTGACCATGTTCGAAACAAGACACCAATATAGAATTATCCAGAAATAGAGGAAAACAAATGAGGGTTGAAGGATGACAATGTTTGAAACAAGGGACCCATATCAAAATGTCCTCTGAAATCTTTAGGGACGCTGACCCAACATGATAGGTGATCCAAAGTGGCATGATACCAGGCCATCGAGGGGGGGGGGGGGGGTCCCTACAGAAATAAAGATGAAGGGGATCCAAATAAAAGGATGGTTCAAAGTATGGAAATGTATTGGGGCTATGCCCATTTGGAGTCCAACACTCGAGGTTCTATTCTTATTTCATTTTATCACATCAACATGGTGTATCATATGGAGGGAGTTGAATCCCTTCTCAAGGATGAGAGTCTTGAGGTAGTTTTTTAGATTGGCATGGTGGTAGAACAATACTGAATATAGAGAACTCTCTAATTTCAATGCTCATGGAATTATGTAGTTTTACATCATGCAATGAGGATGTAGAGGCCTTTCAAGTTTCGTGTGTGAGGTGTCCAATGATCGATGATGGGTAAGGCTAATGTTTATCATCATGTGATAAGGATGGTAAAAACCTAGTTTAACATCATACGATGAGTAGGTTGAATTGTACCATTTAATATCATGTGATTAGGAAAATCAGTTGCCTTTGTTTAAGGCCGCATAACTTTGACATGAGTTTCTATAGTTTTAGGTCATGTAGGTTTTAACAAAATGTCATACAATTGTATATCATGCGAGAAAGACATTGTCATGCAGTTGTACATCATAAGACCAAGACATTGGTTTTTATACAGTTTAATGTCATACAACTTGGGCATGAAACCATAAGGATAGTGTCAGTATAAGGATGGTTGTATCAACCCCATTCTAGTGGTTTGGGATAGGTGGGGGGTGTCCATAATATAGTATTACTATAAAATACCCACAACGTAATCATGTATGTTCTCCATGAGTGATTTTGGTTACCTCATGGTGAACATTCCAGAAGTTGGTGTTGAAGATGTAGGGAGGACCTCAATATTTGATGAAATGTATTAGTTACAAAGAAATAGAGTGTCTTAATGGTTTTAGGGATGATATCATTCCCTCAGTCTTGAGGGGTGACAGATCCTGAAAGTCGTAAAAGCCAGGAGAATTAGTTAGATGGGGATATGAAGCCTAGAATATGTGGAAGCCTAGAGTGTCGGTACGACAAGGCAATAGAGCCCAAATGGTGTGGAAGTGTCGAACGTTGGTATGATGGGGGTGATGGAGCCTATAATGAATGGGATCCTAGAGTGTCGATATGACATGCCAATATAGCCCTGAAGGCCTGGAAGCCTGGAGTGTCAATGCGATGGGGTGATGGATCCCAGAAAGCATGGAAGCATGGAGTTTCGGAATGACGGGGCGATGGACCCTGAATGGCATGAATCCTCAAGCATTGGTATGATTGGGATGATGGAGCCTAGAAGGAAAAAAAGCCTCGAGTGTTGGTACAACATGGGTGATGGAGACAAAAGGCATGGGATCCCGAAGAATCTTCTCACAAATCATATCAACTAGAGTAGGGATATGATCAAAATACACCCTGTACTACTTCTTCAAAGAGTGGAATATATTTGACATAGTGAGGGAATCTATGATGGCTTTTTGTAGCAACATGGGGAGGAACTTTGTGCTGGTTGATGTCAACTATGCGAAGGAACTCCATGCTAAATGGTAGCGATGTAGGGAGGACCTCTATGGTGTTTGATGATGATGAAATGGAGGACTCTCATGACCGATGATAGCTGTGCAGGGATGACATCTACAATGTATTTTGGTTATTTTTTCGATGCACTATTGGGTTGGGGGTGGTTGTCCTCTTCCCTTCCATCAATGATTCCTATGAAGGCAGTGGAGTTGGTGAGGAGCCGATGGAGTTGGGGGTGGATTCCCCCTACGTGACCAATGAAGTCGGTAGAATCGGCAAGGATCCAATGGAGTCAGGGGGAAGATAGCCCTTTCCCTTCCTATAAATTTGGAAAATTAGGTGAGGATCGAATGGATTTGGGGGGTCAAATTCACCCTGCATAGCCTATGAAGGTTGTGGAGTCAGTGAGGAGCTGATGGGGTCCGGGTTGGATGCCCCCCTATGTGGACTATGAAGGCGACAGATTTGTTGAGGAGCCAATGGAGTCAGGGAGAGTATACCCCTATGTGTCCTATAAAGGTGTTGGAGTCGGCAAGGATCCAATGGAATCAGGTGGAAGATTCCCCCTATGTATCCTATGAAGGTGGCCGAGTCGGTGAGGAGATGATGGAGTCGGGGGCGGAATCCCCTCTGCGCGACATATGAAGACAGAAAAGTTGTTGTGGATCCAATGTATTTGGGAGGTTGGATGCCCACTATGTAGACTATGAAGGATGTGGAGTCAGTGAGGAGCTGATTGATTTGAGAGGGTTTCCCCCTACGTGGCCTATAAAGGAGTAAGAGTCGGCAAGGAGCTGACAGAGTTAGGGGAAATGGCCCTAGTTTGGTCTATTAAGGAACAAAAGTCGGAGAGGATCTGATTGAGTTGGGGTGTCAGATGCACCCTGCATGGATTATAAAGGTAGGAAAGTTAGAGATAAGATGATATGGTTAGGGGTTGATGGCCCTTGCACTGATATTAATGGTGGAAGAGTCAGTAAGGTACTGATGGATTCAGGGGGAAGATGCCCCCCTACGTGACCTATGAAGGCGATGATGTCAGTGAGGAGCTATTAGAGTTAGGGGAGGATTCTCCCTCGGTGGCCTATGAAGGTAGTAGAGTTGGCGAGGAGCACATGGAGTTAGGGGTCAGATGCCCCCTACCTAGCATATGAAGGTGGCGAACTCAGCATAGAGATGATGGACCATAGTCTTCACACACCCATTGTTATTCATCCCCCCGCACATGAAGGAGATGTGATTAACATGGGTGATGCCTCAATTTGGTCGTGGTTGAATTTTTTCAACTGCTCACAGTCAATGGAGAAGATACTTCATGTCAGGTTCACCAATTTTGTTTCTAATTGTTTTTTATAGGGCGCACATCATCGTGGGGATACACTGATCATTGAAACACATTCCCTCTTTCAAAAGGATGAGGATATCCATCAATTCCTCAGTGATGTCTACTCCGTGAATGAAACGAGATGATGGGATGTTAGTTCCATTTACACGGATTCCTCCTCGGAACTCATTTCCTAGTCTGTGTCTCTAACAATTATTTGATTCATTTTCATGAATCTCATTCCTAGTGCCATTTCTTTTTGGACACTGGTTAATTTTGTTGATTCTATCTAAAAATTCTAATTGGTCTTTAAAGGGAATCACATTTCATTTGAATTAGATGGTAACATTAGTCATGTCGGGGAATCTATGGATGCATGGACATTGGGGAACTTGTATTCCTTCTCATGAGAGAGATTATCAGGGGTGTATAAACATGAGGAATACCAAGTCGATCGCAGGGTATCTTATTCCAGAGTCATACCTCCAAGGTTTTCCTGATATCTCCATGATTAACGTAGGGAATTCCATGAGTTTTACATCTCATAGAGATGGTTAAACTGAAGTAATAGTTTTCATGGTTTTCTTTTGACATCCCTTGTTCAAAACGTGTTAGGCCACATGTTTAATGTCTTTATAAGATGGAATGATAGTTATCAAAACACCCAATTGAGGCAGATTATATTGGTACATATCTATGAAGGGAGTACTTGGATGGATTACCCAATGGATGGAACAAAACACCCAATAAGATCAGACCCAGGGTTGCGCGTCCCATAATGAGAATATATCACAAACTAAAAGTACATCGGGACACCAGTGAGGGTGGATCAGGGAGAGTGCACCCGAGAAAAGGGGACCCATTATGGATGGATCAAAATTCCCATTGAGGGTGGACCTGGGGTGTTTTGTCCCATAAAGGGATGATATCACACTATGAAGGATGATCTGAACACCACTGAGGGTGGATCAGAGAGAGTTCACCACGGAAAGGGGGAAACTAAATACATGGATCAGAATTCCCATTGAGGGTCAACCCATGGTGGTGTGTCCCCAAAAAAGGAAGATTCCACACCATGAAGGCTTATTTAAACACCCTTGAGTGTGGATCAGGGAGCGTGGGCCCCGAATAGCGGGACACCAAGATTTTCCATTTGATGGGATTGAACCTCAGGGAAGCTTCCTACGTACTCTTTTTAGAATATAGGGATCAAAACCCACGTAGTTCGAATGGGTGGTTTGATGCTTCTGCACTGAGATGGACCATGTGCTTCTAGGAGCAGAATTCATATGGATTAATGGCATGATCTCACCAGGATATGACGTCCTAGTTAAGAATCAAGGTGAATAGTGTATGCCTTAATGAAGTGGATGGTGATTGAGATGGAACCATCATGAAGGTGATGGTGGTGTTCAGCTTGAACCTCAGGGAGGATTCTTACATACCCATCCTAAGAGGCAGGGTTCAATGTCCATGTAGTTTGGGGGGGGGGGGGGCGATGGGACACCAGAGGAGGTGGCCCACGAGAATGGAAACATGGATGTGACCCAAATGAAATGGAACCATGGGTTGAGGAATGATCCTCTCGAAACATAACGGATCAAGGGAGATACCTGGATGGGACATGAATGATGGTATTGAACCTCAGAGAGGCTTTCTATATAACCCCATGGTAGGGAATCAAAGTCCACATATTTCAGGATGGGGTATAGAATTGGATAATACACAAAGAATAGTGACCCAAAGACATGTTGGGGCTTATACATGGTTTGAAGCCCAAAACAAGAGGGATACTATTTATTGGAGTAGTATGAGAAGAGTGTGGGGACTATGAATGGTTTTATACCTTATAACTAGTTCAACACCACTAAGGGGAGAAGCAAGGATGTGGGTCCCAACAAAGGGGAGACCAATGTTTACGAGTGCTTGGGGTTAAAACACTAGTAGACTTTCTACGTACCATATCTAGGAGACTGATGAATCTAAAATTTTCATATATTTTATAATATAAATAAATGTTTATAATCCCACCATAGTGTTAATGTATGGGTAATTGCCACATTTTTAGGTTTTAGTGTTATTTTGAGCCTAAATGCAAAAATGGCCTACATTCTGCAATTTTAAATGATTGTTATCCCATAGATATTATGTCATTTATCATAAAATATAAGTTCATATTTTGTGATGAAAATTTTTATAGAATCCGTATTTAATTTCATTTATGTTTATCTTCTAGAAAAGGGGCTTAATCGATCATATAGAGGCCGTAAAAAATCAATGAAGTTGAAGAATTTTCTGGGAGGACAGAATAGGTGCCACAGACGTAACAGATGCATAACTCGGCGGACAAACCTCCGAATGCATTGATTCGAACAGGAAAGGAAAAAGGACCCAATAAGGTGCGTCCATGATGAATTTCATGTCACAATACCCTCATTAAGGAATTATTGGAATGCTTACAACATGTGGAAGATGAAAAGTCTCACCAGGCAGAAATGATTCCATTGGGTAATAAATTCATAAAATCAAGAAAATTCATCCGAAATGGACCATATTTTGTGGAGAGATGCGAAATCAAGTGGGGGGAAAACATTTTTTAAGGTTACAACGCGTGAACCAACATTCTGGAGGGTCAAAAAGGCCAGGGAAGTTGAAGCATTTGAATTTTCCTAGTCAAATGGACAGATTAAATATCTCGGATTGAATCATCCATAACCCCTACATCCTAGGGCCAATAAATCTCATCTTTTTTGGGTGAATGGAGGAGACATTATGTTACATACTTTATGAATAAACCTGTTAAAAATTCTTCCATGTAATGGGACATCCATGTGAAATAATTTGGAGGATGATTTTGGAGTGAATTATTTCGCCTCCTCTCCCAATAAATATGTATCCTCACCTCTTCTCAAAGAATTTTCACTTCTATGTGGATGTTTTATATTGTTTTATAGTTTCTTCACATTGTAATATTATTGTGCAATTTTAATATATTTTCCTTTTCATCTTCATCTCATTCTCATTTTTTTATCTTTTGTTCTTCCACCCCATTTCTCTCCACTGTGATCTCTGACACTAGTGATCAGGAGTAACTATCCTGTGGAACTTCTCGCGAGATGAATCCGGTGTTGAACCCCAGTAATTTAATATTAATGTTAATTGATTCTCATTTTATTTGAGTTAGGTCAAAGGGGGTCTTTGTGGGTAATTTTCTTTTGTGTCTCCATTTGCCACCCAAGACTTAACATTCTCTTTAATAATATTTTCCCTCGATCGAGGAGGTGGATATACGGTCTCTCGACGATCATTGAGAGCATTATATATTCATAACCAAATATAGAAGAGGCTATTCCCACTTATTATGGAGTGTTTTTATTAATTAAATTTGATACAAATAATGAGATGATGAAGGTTCAATCTGGGTGATTCTCTTGGGAATATCTCATTTCTTTCTGAAATCATTTTTTGGGCATTCATACTATCTACATTATGCATTGAATGTTTACTTTTCATTATCTTGAATAATGATTTCTAAATGATCAATATATTTTAGATTTATTTCATAAATGAAAAAATATAAAAAAGTGAATTAGAAGTAGTGATTGATTGATCACAAAATCTTCTCAAGAGAACGACCAAGGTCAACCCATATGCTACATTTAGTTATAAATATTTTTTAGAGTGCACACGACAATGCTTCATCAAATTGGAACCATTTCTGGGGAGCCAAGTTCTTTTAATTCACTATTTGTATTCACATTTTTTAAACAATGTTTTTTTTATTTAAAAAAAACATAAATAAAAAATCATAAATTTCAAAAAACTAAAAAAATATTCTTCATTCATGATGTATTAAAATTTTGATTATTATGCACGTACTGACCAATCTAAAGTGAAAGAAAATGTTTACAATAAACTTGATGCTCAGTTTCATAGGATTAATGATAAAGTGCAGAACTTGGAGAGCCAAATAGAATTGATTGCGGAATATGTACGCACATCCTAGGAGCAACCCGAACCTAAGATAGAACCTGAACCAGAATGAGTGGTGGAAGAGATTTCACCAATCATTTTTTATACTAAAGAACCGGATGAAGGTGAGAAATAACATGAAAAAGAAATAATCACATCATCCTGCACTAAACCATTGCTTGAGGAGTTCCTAGAAGTACACATTCCAATTGATGCACCGATGGTAGGTCAACAATTTTTGGAAGAATCACGGAATAACTTTGTCAAAGATAACTTGAAAAATAATCTTCCCAACCTTGATGATGAAACATCAGAAACTTTCTACCTCTCTCTTTCATTGGAAGATAATGAAGAAGATGCACCAGCTGAGATTGAGTTTCCAATGGTCATGCCTAAAGAGATCAGTTTCCAAGCGGATTTACTTGAAAGGGAATATTTCTTTATTGATTCATCATGTTTTAATCTTATTCTAACTAAATTGTTTTCTCACTTCTCTTTTCCTGAAATTTTTGTTATAGTAAAAATGGGGAAAAACATGGATTATACAAAAGAGACCACCGAAGTCATGGTGATCAGGGAATAATATTTGGAGAATATGGTGGTGGTGCGATGACCTCCTTTACATCAACTTTCATATAATATGGAGAAGACACTAGATAAGTTCACTGGGAGCACCCCTATTTTTTTCCCACCCACTCTAGACCATAAATCCTCTCTATATTTTTTCATGGGGGTTGGGAACATTCTTATATTATTTGTGGTTCTCCATTATTGGTGTCTACTCATGGAAACTGGGAAATGTCACTCGTGGTGGTTTATCTCAAAGAAACCACACCCACCTTCTTATTGGGGATAATCCATGGAAAGTTCTTGATAAGGGGTAGCAAAAACCTAGCACCTGCATGGGGGTCTAAACCAAGCATTATCTCTTTTATTTTCCCTTTATCATTCTTTTTATTTATTTTTATTTATGTATTTTCATTACTTTTTTGTATTCTTAAAGTGGTAGCTTCTAGGAGATTAACTCAAGGAATCCACTTAAAAAATAATGCCAGGTTGTATCTTTCATTCCCTTGTCTTTTCTACCTTTATATTTATATTTTGTTGAGTTGAAATGAGGGGTAGTAAACTTTAAGTGTGGGAGAGTGTCAACTGGCTTAGTTATTATTTTTTCTTCTCATTTAGTTTACCATATTTTTAGGATTTTGGAGATTTAATTAATATTCTTATCAATTTTCACACATCAATTGATTTTGAAAGAGTTGAAATGATTTTTGAAATAATGGATTTTAAGGATTGTTGATGCGAAAACATTCTTCTTGAATTGGATTGTCAATCATTTTTAAGAGTTCGAATAATTTTTGAAATCTATACCCATGAAACACTGAATTAAAATATTTTTCCAATACTGTGAGGTATTCTAAACCACTTTTACATATTCTTCCTAATACCCACACCTTCTTGATGGAAACTTGAATTTTGTGTGAGAAACGAAATTTGTGAATATTATCTTTGTAAGCTTGGGATTTCATGGAATGTATTTGAAAGGATTTTGGAATATCTTTGGCTAGCCACATTTTATCTTGAGACCCACATTTACATTTATCCTTATTAAGACCTTAGATTCCATGAATTTTCTTATAGGTTTAATCCACATTACAAGTCAATTTTTCCTTACCTACCCGCACATTTAATATTTTTTCATGGCTATTTAAAGTTTGAGTGTGGGGGAAGGGCCTTTCGTGTGCATTCATTAGGATGTGTTTCATTTATAGGTGGTGTGAGGTGTGTGTCAATACTTTGAGAAGTGGATAATAAGATAATTGGGCATGTGCCATCATTTTATTGTTCTTTATTTGTTTGATCCATTTCTCCTTCAAACAAATGAAAAAATAGAGATGATATTGAATTCATCATTGTACATTATTTTTTGACTCATGTCCCTCTCAAAAATAGGGGGCATGGATTTTCATTCATTCATTGTATTCAATTTTCATCTCATCCTTCATAAAAATGAAAAAGGAAAAAAAGAAAATAAAGTTGGGCCTTTCTGGAGCATTGAAAAAAGGGGAGAAATTAGATGATATCATTCATTATAATAACTTATTGTCTCATGTAACATGTCAATAAAGAGGGGTGGTATTGTTTTTCACATTATAAAGTGGGATCGAGAGAGGAATTTTATGTGTTTTCACTTCAATTAATCATGCATTGTACTTAAGAGTCCATCCTCCACTTTCTGGCCTGAAACATTTTCAATCATTTTTCCACCAAACCTAAGCCATAGAATCATTTGAACCTTTAATTAAATCCCTCAATATTTAATTCATTTTCATGTTTCAATCTTTGTATAAATAATAATTTTCACAAGACTATTGTGATACATGCGATTTCCATGTATGAGCATAACTCTAGATTCAATTTCTCTTGAGTGAAGACTGACATAAAATTCAACATGAGGTAGGTTGTGATTGGGCCATGGATTAATTTATGATGTTTAAAAAAATATAATGATTGAAATAAAAATTATAGAGGATTTTTTTTCATATATGATACATGACGGACTTCTAATTTGGATAAGATCATTGATATTTTCTCATTTTTGATTGTTGTGTGGAATTTGATTTGGATGTTAGACGATTGCCCAGGAGTGCAATGTTTAAGTGTGGGGGAGTTATGAAGATCAAATTTTCATATATTTTGTACGGTAAATAATTTTTTATAATCCCACCATAGTGTAATTGTATGGGTAATTGTCACATTTTTATATTTTAGTGTTATTTTGAGCCTAAATGCAAAATACCCTAAATTCTGCAATTTTAACAGATTGTTATCACATGGGTATTGTCGTCATTTATCATAAACTACATGTCAAAATTTTGTGATTAAAATTTTGATATAATACTTATTTAATTTAATTTATTTTTGTCTTCTGGACCCGGGGTTTAATCGATTATCTAGAGGCCTTAAAATATCAATGAAGATGAAGATTTTTCTGGGCGGACAAAATGAGCCCCACAGACGTAATAGATGCATAACTCGGTCCACAGACCTCCAAATTCATTAATTCCAGCTTTAAAGGAAAGAGGATCAAATTAGGCGAGTCCATGATGAAATCAAAGTCAAAATACCCTCATTAAGGCATTATTTTAACGCTCACAACATGTGGAAGACGAAACATCTCACTAGGTAGAAATAGTTCTATTGGGTAATAAATTAATAACATCATGAAAATTTATCCAAAAGGGACCATATTTTGTGGAGAGACGAGAAATCCAGTGGGGACCAACCTTTATCACGGTTCCAACGCATTAAATGACATTTGGGAGGGTTAAAATGACCAGGGATGTTGAAGCATTTGACTTTGACTAGTCAAATGGACATATTAAATTTCTCAGATTGAATCGGCAATAAATCCTACATCTGAGGGCCAATAAAGCTCATATATGGAGGGTGAACTGAGGAGACATTATGGAACATTGTATATGAATAACCAGGTTACAAATTCTGCAATTTAATGGGATATTCACATGGAATCATTTTGAAGATGAGTTTGGAGAGAATTATTTCAACTCCTCTCCCTATAAAAATGTATCCTCACCACTTCTCAAAGAATTGGCACTTCAATGTTTCCATTTTCTATTGTTTTATAGTTTAATTACATTGTAATAGTATTTTGCATTTTTACTATATTTTTCTTTTCTTCTTCATCTAATTACCATTTTTTATCTTTTGTTCTTCCACCCCATTTCTCTCCACTGTGATCTCTTCTACTCATGATCATGAGTAACTAACCTAAGGAACTTCCCGAGGGACGAATCCAGTGTTTAAACCCAAATAATTCAATATTAATTTTAATTGTTTCTTAATTTATTAGAGTTAGGTAAATGGGGTATTAGTGGTTAAGGCTCCTTTGTGTCTCCACTTTCCACCCGAGACATAACTTTCCCTTCTATAATATTTTCCCTCGATTGAGGAGGTGGATATGCGGTCTCTCGATGATCATTGAGATCATTGTATATTCACAAACAAATATAGAAGAGAATATTCACACATAATATGGAGTGTGTTTAGTAATTAAAATTGAAACTAATAATGAGATGATGAAGGTTCAATCTGGGTGATTCTCTCAGGAATGTCTCTTTCTTTCTGACATCATTTTGTCTGTATTTATATAATCTACATTATGAATTGCGTCTTTAATTTTCATTATCTTGTATAATCATTTCTAAATGATCAAAATATTTTAGTTTTATTTCATAAAAAAAAATAAAAAAAGTGAATTAGAAGTAGTGATTGATTGACCACAAAAGCTCGTCAAGAGAATGACCTAGGTCATCCCATATGTCGAATTTAGTTATAAATATTTTTGAGAGCGCACTTGAAAACACTTCATCAGCGACATAGATCAAAACCCACACAATTAAAAATCATACGGTATAACATTATACTGGATTAAAGGGGAATACAATTTAATGTCACGTGGGATGAGGGTGGACGAACATGAAGTGGTCAGGACCGATGGGTGATAGGCTTGAACCTCAGAGAGTCCTCCTATGTACCATGATTGAAAAGGATAGGGTTAAAAGTCCACATAGGTTGGAGGATAGGAGGATGGTTCTTACATGATAAGGCTGTCCAAGGAAGATTCCATGGTTGATGCTTACTCTAAGTCCATGTGGCTCATGCTCAATGTGAGAAACAAGTGGCAATAACAAACCTGACGATCATGGCACAAATGTGTGAACATGAATGCTTGTGAATGAGGATTACACATGGATGTAGCCGATATTCCAATAAGGAGTGGAAATGGTGAATGAAGATTATGCATGGAAGTAGCCGTAGTGCCAGTACGTAGTGGAAATGATGGATGAGGCCTATGCATGGAAGAAACATGAGTGCTTCTAAGGAGAAGAAATGACGGATAGGGATTACACATGGATGTAGCCCGGGTACCACTAAGGACAGGCGGTGATGGATGGGGCTTATACATGGAAGCAGCCTGGGTTCCTATAAGGAGTGAAACTGATGGATGGGGCATACACATAGAAGAATCCTAGGTTCCACCAAGGAGTGGTAGTGATGGATGTCGATAATGCATGGAAGCAGCCCAGGTGCCGCTAAGGAGCAGTAATGATGGATGACACTTATACATGGAAATAGACCAAGTGATACAAATGAGAAGCAATGATAAATGGGTCTCAAACATAATAGAATATTGAGTGCCTCTAAGGAGAAGAAGTGATGGACGATGCATATGCATGGAAGTAGCCCAGGTGTAGCTAAGGTGTGGCAGTGATGGATTGGGATTATGCGTGGACGTATCCTGGGTTCCACTAAGGAACAGAAATGAAGGATATGGATTATTCATGGAAGAATCCATGGTGTTTCTAAGGATTTTAAGTGATGTATGGGGTGTATTCATGGAAGAAACCCGGGCTCTGCTAAGGAGTGACAATGATAGTTGGGTCTAATGCATGAAGTCAACCCAGGTGCCGCTAGGGAGAAGAAATTATGGATGGAGAATACGCATGGAAGTTTTCCATAATATATTCCTTTTGTATGGGAATGAGGGAATCCCAACTCACCGGTGGGTTGAGGTATATAATTGGGACCTACAACTACGAGTTAGTGCCCAGGTGGGATAATGCCATGGGAATTAGAATCAGTCTAATGAAAGTGAGATGAAATGTGTGAAACACATTTCCAACATTAAGAATAAATGGATGGAGGTAAGAAGAAGTAATATTACTGCATACCATATTCAAAAAATAGTATCCACATTACTTTAGCATGATATGGAAACAAACAAATGAGGGCTAAGAACAGACCATATTCGAAAGCCTAGGTCGATCACGAAGTGTTGTCCAAAGTCTTCTAGGGTGTTGGCCTATAATGGTAGGTGAGTCAACATAGCATGAGAAAAGGCCGTTAGGGGGTCACATTGGATATGGAAAAGGATGAAGATCTAAATGAAGGACATGCAAAGCATGCGGTGGAGTGATGGAATGTTTGAACAGATTCCAACGCTCTTGAAATTATACCACCATGATCAGGGAATGAGGCATATTATTCTTGTCACATAAGGCATCTCTTATTTCTAATAAGAGTAATCCAATTATTGAATGATATGGAATGCTAAAGTTTAATGTCATGTAGTGAGGACTGTTGAAATCTTCTGCTTTGTGCATAAGGAATCTCTTGTTTTGGGAAAGATACATCCTATGTTTTTCATATAGGGTGTAATATAGTTTATAGTCATGTTGAAAGGAATTTTTGGCATAAGGTGCCTAGAAGTGGATGGTGTTGGGACTTACTCAAGAGAGGTAATTTCTAGTTCAACCTAGAATTGGAGCAAGGTGATGTGGTTTGGAGGAGTTTCTTGAGGAATGGTTTGAGTCAAGGTACTCAGGGAATACAAGATGTGAAAATCAACTCACGACATGGGAAAGGGACTAATAGGAGTGGGTTTGACTCAAGGTGTTTCATAGAGTGTTGAAGAGTATATTGAATTATGGAAATACATGGGTGGAATGTGGGGTGAACATAAGGTAGAAAGGTAAAATACCATCGACCCGGACCAAAACGGCCATGGTGTGAATCTCTATTTTCCATGGGGGTTAGAGATGGTAGTGAATAGACCGGACTGGAGGGTTTGGAGCGCAACCCAGTTGTGATCCCTAGTGGGCATGCGGGGGTGCATGCCCCACGGTATGGACCAAGGGGTGAGAAGGTGGGAGCTTGGTAAAGGATAGGGATTTAAAAATAAAAGATGTTTGTGGAGAATAGGGTCTCACGAAGGGTGGGGATTCACATAGCTCAGGATCTCATGACAAAGCTTAATGAAGGATGGGTGCTTCTCAAAAGAAGGACTCCAACAGAGCATGGATTTTAATTAAGGAAGAGTTCCATATTTGGAGAGTTATCCATGAATATTTAATGCTTCATGGAGCCTCGAGCAACCCCAAATGGGATCCCTCCTTCGTGAAGGGTGGATTCCTTCGCAAAGGACATCATTTCACAGTTCTCAGGAGCACCGTGAAATGGGAGATCAGTCAATGAAAGGGTGGCATAATAGGTCCTTATGAAGGGGGGGGGGCATGATATTTCTAAGAAAATGAGGTTGTTGGAATTCTTAGATCTCACCTAGAAGAAAAACTAGGCATTGTGAAGGAAATGGGACTCCATCGAGGAGATTCGATCGCGGTCAGCTCCGTGAAAGAGAACAAGACAGCATATAGAATATATGTTCACGGTCGGCTCTACGAAGGGAATTTGTATACATGAATAACATATTTTTGTAGTTGGCTCCAGGAAGGGAATGTGTTGATGTGAAGAAGATACGTTTTTATGTAGATCTCTACCAAAGGGAGCTCTATTAATTGGATCCACAAACCATTTTTCTAGCCTAACTTTGAGTGGACATAACAACTAATCTGTAACCCCATTCGGGCTCCACGACCAGTCATATCGAAGAAAATAAAGACAAGATACACTAATAGATCATTCTTGGAAGAATCTGGTGAATCTTTCAGACACGTTTTCTGGTGCCAATCGAGCTATAGTGCACGACAAACAAACCTTCCTAGAAAACTACACCTTCATGGAATCCTCCATGATAAACTAGTTTCTCCTTCAAGAAATACCTCCATCAAAAACCACTTCCTCTTCCACAGAAAACTTTTGGACTTAGCTGAATTCTCCCATCTATTGTCGCATCTAATAAAACTCTCTTTTCCTAAAATGTGCTTTGGGTACCTTATATAGGATAATAAATACAAGAAAAATTACTAATAAAAATTAACAAAAATTCCATTATGGAAGATCCTTCCCCACATACTGAACTTTATATGATGTATACATAGAACATTTATTTGTTCACAACACTCATTAAATCACCATCATCCTCCACAAATGAAGGGGCCTTTATAGCAACCATTAGATTACCCAATTCAATCTGAAAATGATAATATTATATCCAACAGATCTTTATATTTAGTTTTCAAAGAGCATAACCCTTTATGGTAGAATTAATTCACAACCATCCTCTATAGAAAAACAATACTCCTTTACGGTCTGCATAGCGTAGCTTCTATGCAGAATTTATTCCTTTGCCGATTTTGATTTTTGATTCCACATACTCCCTATGCGGTTCTGCAATTTTTCTATTCATAAATCGTTCCTTTTCCATAAATCAAATCTTTATTTTGAGGCCCAAAAACTTGGTAAAAACTAAGAAACTATTCCACCTTCGAAACATCTTCTTTGACAGAAACCATGTTCGAATGTATTCAACCATATTTGTCAAAAAACAAAAATAACACAAAAACAAAAAAAATGAAACATTGAGTGGTTTTTTCCAACATGATATTATTTAGTTATTTTTGAGTTTTTGAATTTAATTTGATGATATATTAATTAATAATAGTGAAATTATATAAGAATGATATTTGTTACATTATTGAGGTGGTTGTCAATAAAATGTATAATTAAATGATTTCATTTACCAGAAAATAAGAGGGAATGTAGGTAGATTAAAATTTGAGTCTTCATAATAATAAGTATATTATATATTTAAAATTTAATCTTAAATTGAATCCTTATAGCTAGTTAATATAGGTGGATCTGAAAAACTAAAGATGTCGCTTTTGGGTAGCGGTAGTCCCCATAAACACATGTTCAACATTTTGTTTCTTTTTCTAATTGGATGGGATTGAATAAATAGTGGTTATTGACTTAATATAAAAAAAATTAAAAAATAGTAATACTATTGAATTTATTATATTATAATATTTTTTAATGGTGTAAATGTATAAACCATGGTTGATTGACTAAAGAGTAGAGAGACACTTTTCTAAAATAAATTCACCCTCTTTGGGAATCCTCATTGATTTTAAAGGGGTTTGGGAAATCGTAAGGACTCAAAGGTTTATTAAATTGAAAGATAGTTATAGGGTAGGTAAAATTTTATTGTTTAAAGAATTAATTATATGGTATAAGGGTGGTATAAATAGATGGATTTGTTCTCCTTTTTGATGTGATGAAAAGGAAAATTCTTTGTGAACAGATTATTTTTTAAAGATAGAAATATTCTATTAATGGTTTAAAGTTTCCAAAAGTGTAAAAAATGAAGTGGATTTAGTCAATGGGATAATCCCTCTATCATAAAATAAATTTGGAGAAAGATTTTAGTAATCTAAGTCTTTTATTTTTACACATCAAACTTTTACCAAAAATTACATTTTACAAGGGTAATTTATTATTAACTTTGATATTTAATTTTAATGAAAAATAAGAAAGAAAAATTATAGGATAATTTGTATATTATAATTTCAAATATTTAAATGATTTATTAAAATAAATTTCACTTATATTAAAAATTTAATTTTTTTATTAACTCGCATAATTCGTAAAGAATTTTTTTTTTGAAAAAATATGTTTCTGAGCTTAAAATTCACATGTATGTAATAATTATTAGTGTTATAAACATACATGACTTGTTTTTATATTTTAAAACAAATTAAATATGTGAGACCTGTAAATAAATCAAATACATAAATTTATCATTTAAATTTTCAATTAAATAAATGAAGTGTCTTAATTTTTAATAATATGTTACTTATTTTATAAAAATTAAACATAGGTTTTCTATATTAAAAATAATATTTGAAAATATATATTTTCACTATTTAAAGAACTTATTTAATATAATTAATGTTTTTATAATCATTAAAGTGTTTCTCATATATTAATAAAGTCATACAATTTAAAATTTTGCCAGAAACCATATTATTCACTATTCACTTAAACATGAGTAATTTTAGAAAAGTACCCAAAATTAATCATAATATAAATTTTAAATGATGGATTAAAAAAATAAAATTAATTTTAATGTTAAAATTAAAATTTTTAAAAAATATATCTTTTAAATGGAAATGAAAAATATAAATAAAAAGTGTTATTTATAAAAAAATATGTTTTGTAAATAATAAGTGTTATTGATAATATTTCATATCAATATTGAATTTAAATAATGTTAATATATTAGTACATATATAATAATTTTTAAAAAAATTTAAATTTAATTAATTAAGATAAAATATATAAAAAAATTTATGATGATTTTTTTATAATATTGTTTTATTTAAAATATTATTTAACAAATTCCTTTAAAACTAAATAATTATATTCTAAAATTTTAATTCTATGAATCCATTGTTATTTATATCATTCATTTTCCTTTTTAAATTCATAATATAATATTTAATTATTATTATTATTTATACAGAATGAATATATATATATATACATGATTTTAATATTATATTTTTATTTACTATTTATCCTTTAGGGGCTATATTATAATAAATTTACTACTTACAATACATGACTTATGTAAACCTATTGGATATATGCATATATGATGACTATATTTCAAATAATAATATTTCCAATGATAGTATTTCTAATGACCATATCTCCAATAAAAATATTTATAAAAACTATTTTTTCCCTATATATAGCCTCACTAAATTCATTCATCTATTAACACATCATAATTCAGTCATCTCATTTCCATAATTTTTATTCTTGGATTTCAAAATATTATTTCTCTTCGGATGATGTTCTTCCCCATTATAACTTTTAAATGGATTTTGGTGATATTAAAAGGTTAAAATGATCCAATTGATCACCTAGTATTGTTGATTTTCCCTTTCATTTTTTTCTTCATTTTAATATATAATCTTTAAATGGGTTTAATAATAAATTATTTCTAATAACACATGGTGTGTAGTATTAACCATCATATACATATTTCGAATTATTTTACAACAAATGGAAAAATGTTTTATTTGTATAATTATTATATGGTATTAATTGTTACCTAATATTTTTCAATTAACAAAAATAGTTTAAAATTATAAACATGATGTTTCAAGAAAGACTATGATGACTAAAAACCTAGGTAATTATTTTTCTAACAGGAACATTACATACACTAACTTTTTCAATATTCAAAATGTGTTTTGGCTTGTATTTATAGGATATCTATGTAACCATTTATCAAATATTCGTGCAACAACATTAAAAAAAAGATACATGATAACATATGGATTTTACCTCAGGGACACATATTGAACCATGTATTAGATAAATACTATAGGGATTGATTTAATTTGGAATGACTACGAAGGATCGTTGATTTAATCATTTTTAAGTGAAAGGTCCCTTATGGGGATGTATTTAACATGGTTCTATAGAAAAGTATCACTTAATTAATATGATATTACATAAAAGGATTTTACTTTTTAACAATTTAATCTAATGTGATCAGAATGTTTGTTTTTATCGTATCCACAATGAGACCCCAAGACCATAAGAATGCTATGTGATAGTAAATATGTTATACCCTTGCATCATAGTTGATGCCTATTCCAAAATGTTTTATTATGAACTCAAAGGGTGTCCTTCATGGCACTACAAATGAAATTCTTAGTTAAAATTAGATTAATTACAGTAATAAATATATTTTATTATGTAAAAATTTTCCTTTTATATTTTCATTTACTTATGATATTCATTTAACAAATGATTAATTTTTCCCGGTATCAACACCATGTTAATGGGATTTCAATTAATCCAAACTAATAATAAATCATGAATGAAAATGTAGCTCAAAAACTTTGTTCTAACTAGAATGAGTAAGTAAATATCAATAGTAATTAGCCAATGCATCAATTGTAATTTTTTAGGTACAATCCTGATGCTCAAAATAAAATTATTTGGGGAATATTTATGACAATTTTAAACAAAAATGAATGTGAAAGTACTAGTAGAATAAGTAGGGTAAATATATTTTTTTAATATTAAGAACCCATCTAATGGATTAGATCAAAAAACAATGGGAAATCTATAAAAAAATAAATTAATAATTAAAGAAAAAAATCCATGTAAATGCTGATACATGAGTTATAATTATAGTTCATAATAACCTATGTGAAACCCACACCTAGATAGGCCCCCATTGAATCTATTTAGATACCATACTAGTGGAGAAATCTACCCTTAGGTGACAAAATATCATGATTATAGATCTATATGTGATCAACACCACAATTATATGACTAAATTTCATTACCTTATGGATCATCCAACCAAACAAGTGTCATCATTGACTTTTAATGTGATATCCACTTGTTCACCACTAATCCAAAATAATGGGACATTCTATTGTATTAATATGTTATGAATACATTTATTTTTGATAAAAACTTCAAAGGCTATTTGACTTGTCACTGCTCTTTTTCGACCATCATTATATGCTACTAAAAACATAGAACCTCCCTTCCTTCTCTTAGTGGACTACATATTTCTGAACTCTCTATTTTTCACTAAGTACACTTGTATTAGTATAATTCATTTCCTATTTTTATACTCTCCCATTTTTAATGAATTTATTAGATCCATTTCAAGTAATGATTATAAATAACACATTATATATTATGTTAAAAAAAATGTATATTTAATTGAAGGGGTTTAAAATATTAATATCTCATTAAATATATATAAATTTTTTATCTCTCACAAAACCATGAAATAACCCAAATAAAACACTACTGGTATACCAAAAACACATCCCAAATTCAAATTTAAATTGTTTGGGACCTTTTAATCTCCCCCTTTGATCCATTAATGAAGGTGATAATATAAAAACATTTTTATAAAATCAAACAAGTCGGTATGAAACCAACTATCATCCATTGTTAAAATTAAAAATATCTACTTTTGAAATTTTAATGAAACATGAAAACCCCCCTTGTAAATGAAATAAAAATTTCAATGTGTTCATCTGATATATATCTGAATTATTATGTTAAATAGAAAAATGACTAATATCACCCACCTCCCCTAAAATAGTGATATCCATATAATTTTGAATACTTGTATAAATAAATTACTCCCCACCCAATATAACTAAGGAAGAAAAGAGCATAAAATCAACCATCAATTTTTAAATATTACAACACTAGTGGAACCCTGTGAGGAAAAATAATTAAGTGTGTGACTTGAGACACCTCTCTCTACATATATTAGATTTAAACCATATTCATACACGCGAATGATCCATCAATCCAGTTAAACATCACATTCAAAATTCCCATGAAATAATAAAAACACAAACCATCATCCTATAATACAGTAATTGAAGAGAATCGTGATATGAAGAAGACACTTTCTTGTTAATTATTCTTGAGAATCTCTAAAGAAATCAAAATTTAAAATATATATAGAGTAAGTATAATAATATATAGAGTATTTTTAAAATGGAAAACCCTCTAATATAGAGTTTTAAAAATGGAGGAACTCTAAAAATTAAACTAATAATTATAGACTATAAATTCAAAATAAAAGATTAAACATGAATTACAATGATAATTTATAAGTACCTATTTGAAAACCAGACCTAGTTACGATTTTTCTACATCTCTATAAAAAATCATTGTGAAAAACACCACCCTTTCATGAAAAATTTTAATTATATGATATCTATAAGTGATAAGTGTCACTATTTTTTAAGTTTACACCACTAACTTATATATCTTTCATATGAACATGTTCCAGTGTCAACTTGGAATTGTGATAACATCAAGTGTACCAATGATACTCATAATAAAGACATGATCCTAGACTTGTACATCAGGAATATATTAGGTATATGAAACCTACTTCAAAAACCATATGGAATTCCCCAAATCCTTGTCGAAATCCCTCCCGCACATCCACAAAACATGATAACCTACTTTATTAGTGAGGACACCTTTTTAATGCCGGTTTTTTTAGTTTTCCATAGTAGTTATAATGTGAGATTAAGTTGGAGATGTATAATTTAATAAAATAAAAATGGTTTTATAAGAAATTTCAATTTAACCCATTTTAAAAGATAATATTTGGAAGGCCTTAAATGTTGATTTTACTAAGAAAAATTAAAACTCATTCAAAAAGTGAAAATTTAGTAGGCTTTCTTGATCGGTTTTCAATAAAAATAAATAGGAAATATGATATTAAAAATAGATATTAATTTCCAAATTCATAATTTAATATCTATAAACTCAATGTGAAGCAAATGTTTTTTGATTAAGATGGCGCAAATTCATGAAGGTTAAGAAAAACACATTAAAAACATTAACATTATTTTTTCACAAATATGTAGTTAAATGAAACTAAATTTAAAAATAATTCTATACATATAGAATATTATGAAAATAAAATTTGAAGGTGGTTCAAGTCATTTTTTACATATATAATCATTATAAAAAATAGTAATCATAATTTGTTAGTAATTAAAAAATATAAATTTTTTGATTAAATTACAAGTGTAATAACGAAACTACTTGTTAAAAAAATTGTTGCTTCTCTAGTGGTGCTTATCTCATAACCTAATCATATATCCTAATAAATACATTACAATTTACCTCATTTATGATTAATAAAAATTTATGATAATATATTTTAATAATATAGACACTAGATATGTATGAATAAATATGTATTCACTAATATAATACTTATCTGCATGAACATTCATGTATTAAAATTAAGCTGGTTCCACTATTGAATAGTGATGCCTATTGAATGCAATAAATGAGATGTTGTAACATAAAATATTAATTATCAGAAATTATTTAAAAAGAAAATGTTATGATTATTGAATTAGAATAATATAACACGACTTACTTCCTTACTACTTTTCGATTATTCTTTAATCACCACCCACTAAAGAGGATTATGATATTCTTCACATTATTTTGTGAAAAATATGCATGACATACAATGTACACTAAAATATAAGAAATTAAGTATTAATAATACTATAATGAATTGTGTTTCATAGTTATATATTTTTTTTAACCTTCATGGAATTGAATAATCAAACATGTAATTTTCATGTTTTTTATTCCTTCCGATATATATTCAATTCTGTAATTTTGGAAAAAGTTTAAATGGCTATTGAAATGTGTTATCGAAAAATAAATTAAATTCTTTTATTATATAAAATGAGTGTGGAGATGCATAATTATAAAATTAAATAATTATAGAAATATTGAGTACATTTACATAAAGAGTTTAAATTATTCATTAATATTTAATTACATGGAGAAAAACTACAAGATGGGTACAATGAGCTCATAAATATTTAAAATATCGATGATGTTAGTTTAAAATTTACTTAATGTATAATATCTTACACATACATCAGAACTCATTAAAAAAGTTTAATAATTATCTAATACAAAAGAACTTTTGTTAACTTAATTACCCCATGAACAATATGAGGAGGATCTGAACGTGATGGAACATGAAAATTTCCTTCCCTTTACAGTGATTTATTCAATTTCATATACTAATTTATAAGATAATTTCAATAAAATATTACATGTCATATTGAATTTGACTATATATAGGAAATAAAAAACATTTTATACCTCATACTTTAGATAATGGTAAACATTATCTGTAGAAATTGGAAAATAACCAAAACATTGTCCAACTATGGACCCCTCCTAAGTAAGTATCAAAACTGTAGTAGTAAAATCAATAATATTATTTACCACTACTCTTTCCTGACCACACTGAATAAGATAATTATGTACATAATCACTGAGATGATATTCAATTCTATAATATATAATATGTACATGGGGATCCCTATCGTGCAACTCACAATACACAGTTGAGTAAGAATGTGGAGGTGATGGATTTGGAAAGGTAGGTTTCGTAAGTTTCATCTATCTCACTGCTTCTACCAGTATAGAAGATACATATTATTTAGTTATATACTTTATAGAATCATTTAGGTGATATATATCATCCTTCATAGAAGATATTTATCCCTAAAATCACCCCCATTTATGACACACTAAGGGTGGGTCCAATGATTTTATTAAATAGATACTCTCATTATACCCTCTAATGTGGACCAAGTTCTCCAAATTTATTAAAGAAATATTAACAATATCCATTTAATCCTTTGGTATTAATATATATTATTCCACATTATGTCACGACCTGTCCTCACGGCCCATGCCGTGACTACCCCAAGCCCGCCCTCCATAGGCTTGGGGCCAGCGACTAGCACCAAAGGCATAAATCCCGATAACGGGGAAGGCATTTCCTTTATAAAACATAAAAACATCTAACCAGAGTATAAGCAGAAGTAATACACTATGTACAAAAGATAGTGATGAAAATTAAATGGGCCAGAATACAAACCCAACTGAAAAGTACAACTAAAACTGAACGAAAGTACAATAGAAAAGAAAAACAGCTGGAAGATAGAAGCAGCTCTGGGGTCATCCACCTCGGATCCTACCTGAAGTGTAGGTACAGATAGCCTCCTCAATTCTCTCACCTTCCAAACTCCTCCGAGTATTTTCTCGTCATGAAGTCCACCTCTGGGTTCTGACTCGTCGTGAGGTCCACCTCAGGGTACTGACTCGTCGCGAGGTCCACCTCTGGGCACCGTCCAGTCCTCGTACACTCGGTCTTCGTCAGCGATGTCTGCCGTCCACATCTAACACAACAAGGTGCAGGCATATACCATATAGGGGTGATTATAACGATACTCAATAGGGACCCCGTGAACCTCAAGGTATCACTAAATCAAACAAGGATGAACACAAAGAAGGGTCTAAACAGATAACCCTTACTTAGGTATGAGGCCATACTTATACCTATGTTATCAAGTAACCCATTTCATTCATGAGAAAACAAAAAGGTTATGAAATCAACGGATAACCACTACTTAGGTATATGCCCATACATATACCTATGTTATCAAGTGACCCATATCAATCATGAGGTAAACAAAAAGGTCATTGACTCAGCTCCAACCAGGATTTTCATTAATGATATCCAAACCAAATCTGCTGAAGAGCCTCTCCTCTGATGAGTACAGTGATCCTGTCACAACTCCAAGGCGCTTCTCACTATCCTTAGACTACTGAGGTACTCCTCCTATCGAGTACCACGGGTCTGCCACCCCAACACAGTTGTGCTCCCCACCATGTGTCTGCCACCCCAACACAGTAGTGCTCCCCCTAATAGCCAATAGAGGTACTCCTTCGGTCGAGTACAATGGGTCCTCCACCCAAACATAGTAGTGCTCCCCGCCATAGGTCTGCCACCCCAACATAGTAGTGCTCCCCACTAGGCTATACAAGTCACTCCGAATCGAATCAGACAAGCAGTCATCAGGTCTCAGCCAGCTATAAGGTCTCAGTACTCCGTACGCTCGTCTCCGGGAGGGTCCACTCCACGAGATACTGGTTGATACTTCCAAGTGTCACGTAATCTCACGTGGAAGTATCTCAAAGGACCAACTCATCATAGGGGTCTCAATGCAACAGACGACGTGTCAATCGGTCGCTCGGTATGTGAGTTATTAGCATTACCGTTGTAGTGGCCCTGTTGGATTTCAGGTAAAATCCAATCCAGTCATACACAAACTACTTCCAAACCTCAAGTGATGTATTCCAAAAGAACCGCCTCATCAAGAGGAATCCAACAAAGTCGACGAAACGTTAATCAGACATCCGGAGATCAAGTTATAAGTGTTTCCACTCCGAGGGCCCGGTCGGTTTTGGGTTCGAACCGAACTGACCATACCCAAACTTCGCTAAAACCATGAGTGTAATATACCGAAGTGACCGCCTCGATCCGAGGAATCCTGCACAACTGACGGTGCATCGATCAGATGTCCACAACTGATGTTCTGTCCATTTAACCGAAAAAGGTATGAAAATAGAGGGTCTGGGCCCGGTTTGACCGGCCAAACACCCCTGGGTCGGCCTGAACAGGGTTGACCCGACCCGAGTCTGGGTCAAGCCCGGCTGGCGCGACCCTACCAGGTGTTGGCGGCCCGGCCCGCGTGGCTGGCCGACCAGGCTGGGTGGCGGCGCCCAGTGGGGCCCGCCCTATCTGTTGGTTCGGGGGGGGGGGGTTATACACCCCCTGGTTTCTTCGAAACGGCCTTCCGTGTTGGCCGGCCCTTGGGTAACCGCAACACCCCCTCGGGTCCCGCTTCTTGAAGGCCCCGACAGCGGGCACAGCCGGCTGGCCTTCCAGATCTGCCGCGTCCTTAGGCCGCGGCTTTGTTCAAATGCCCTGGCCGCGGCCCCTGAAGCTCTGGCACAGCGCGACGACGCTGCGGCTCGACTAGGCTTCGGTCTGGCTCTACTCCGTGTGGTGTGATGGTGTCGTGCCTTTGCATCGACTTGAAAATCAATCATTGACGATCCGCTCATGATCGGCCCGATGCCGGCCGGTTCTTCGCAGTCCGCCTCCATCGTCCGTAATCATCAACCGAAAGGGGAAGGGTCGGATAGTGTTCATGTGGTCCGAGCCCTTCCTCATCAAGATGGTATCATGCGGCCAAACGAACTCAATAATTTATGAGTGATGATGAATGGTATTAAAACATGAACATAACAACCCTTGCCTAGAGAAAGATCCGCGGTAGCCGAGCACCGTGGATGACAGTGTCGCTTCCATCATCGTAGGTGTGCACCGAGGAGGAAGTGGCATCTCCTCTCTTGTTGCGGAGTATAGAAAAGAAGATAATGGAGAACCGTGGTCGCCGAGTCGTTCTACGTGGAAGGGTCGACATTCTTCATTTTAAGATGATGAACTTCAACAAAGTAGGAATCATCATCTTCTTCACAAGATTTCTCTCCCAAATCCCCACACAACAAGCCAAACCCATTAAAATAAGGCCACCATTTATTTTAATTAACCATATCATGCATTTCAAAATTCAAAAAATAAATCCCCTAATTAATTAAATATAGAGTTGGCATGATTTGAGGGAGTGAGAGAGGGAGAGGAGGAGTTTTCTTAATTAAAGAGGAGTTAGTAAAATCAAAGAGGGGGAGTTTAAGGAATTTAGGGAATGTGAATTATTGGGTCTTGTGTAGGCCCCACCTCACAAATATCCTGACATGGGTAGTTAGGTTCTTGTGGGTCCCACCCCAACTCCCCCATGTAGTATATAAACACCTTAGATATAGAATAAAACTGTTCCACAATTTTATTCACTTCTTATTTAATCCACAAATTTTATCTTCTCCTCCCTTGAAAATGAAACTGCAGTAAAGGTACCCTTAAGCAATTACCGGAGTTGCGAGTTCATCGGTGCCCTCAGATTTCAATTCTAAGCACCGGTTCAAGAGATAGGAAAACCCGCTCGTTCGTTCACTGAACGTACCCAAGCTAATCTTCGGAAATTGATTCCGGGCACACCGGGGCTCGGAATCAGGTACTGTCAGAAACCACAGACTCATAAATTTCAATGAAATTATGAAAAAAAAATTCCTTGAAATTTACTGGTCTTTACATTACTCACACCTCAGGGATTAACGTCCCCGTAAAGCTACAACACACACTAGTGAAACAAAACTAGGTACTGAGCACGCATACGAGCCTTTCGCTCCCATGTGCTCTTCTGGAGGTTCCCGTGCTGCCAGCAAATGTGCAGTAGAGGAATCGACCGTCCTTGTAGGACTTGCACCTATCGATCCTCAATCTCCACTAGAACCTCCATGAATGTTTCCCTACCATCAACGTCCTACTCCCTGTGATCGATGATGCGTGATGGGTCATGCACGTATCTCCTCAGCTGAGATATGTGGATGACGTCATTAATCCGATGCAACTGTGGTGGAAAGGTCAAGCGGTAAACCACCTCGCCTACCCTGCTGAGGACCTAGAAAGGTCTGATGAACCTTGGAGATTCCTTGTTGCTTCGGCCACATCTCCATAGACCTCGTTGAGGTGAGACCTGTATAAAGATGTGGTCTCTATCCTCGAACTCCAGAGGTCTCCGTCTCCTATTAGTATATGACTTCGGTCTACTCTATGCAGTCTCAACTGCCATGAACCGTAGGCGATCACTGCTTGCTTCTACATCAGGACACACCCGAGTCCGGTCCCTTATGCGTCGCACAGAACTATGTAACCAACTCCCTCAAGATGGGTACAATGGTCAACCTATACCTCATCTTCTGAAAGCTCTACTGGAAGTGGTGCTGCAACTCTGGAGAATTCTGGCACAATGGTATGTTTGGCCATCTCCTGAGTGATGGAATGCACCCTCTTAGGCATGATTCTGTCCTATACTGCCTAGGGTTTCCTTTTCGCCGACCAAGGAAAACCCATCCCAACATTGTAGGTAAACCACAACCTTTTTTCCTAATACAGTAAATCTGTGTATGAACTGTAGTTGCCAATTCCATACCCAAAACAACGTCGTAAGGTCTCGACGGTGCCACCAAGAGGTTCCAACTGAAACTCTTGCCTCAAGGGCAAGATCACACCGTCAGTGTAAGAATGATTATCGAGTCTCTTCCGAAAGGTATCTCCAGATGTGAGGGTCAAGTCAACGGCTTAACCAGAAACTCTAGGTCTGGGGCAAGATTCATGGAAGGAAGGGATGATTTGTATCAATGTTTGTTGTTACGGCAACTAATAGTAGACATAGACCGTACTTTGAATCATTCCTAGAGCCCTTGGGTCACACTCCTTGACTGCATGAAGCTACACTCTTCCCCTGCCCTCTTGCTCATGAGCCTAGCAGGGACTACAAAGGTGGGTGGTTGTAACATGATGAAATGTCCACCACCTCATGCTTCTCTCGTAGATCTGCTTCCATATCTGATGCTCTACAGATTCATCAATCATTAACACCTCCTCTTCTTGAAACATTTTACATGCCCAAGTCTCTGAGAGTGGCACTGGTTTCCTGCTTTCCCACTGCTAACATTCACTAGCTGTATCCACTCAGCCAAAGATCATTCAACCACAATGATTCTCTCTAGCATCCTAACATATGTAAAAATTCATAGAGGAATTATGATGGCTCATATGTCCTTTAAACACACCTCGCTCTGAGGCCCAAGCACTAAAGCACTGATCGTATCGTAGTCATCGAGTACCAAGAACGATCGGTATGCCTCGATGACTACCCAGCTACTGATATGTCACCCTACCGTAGCTGTATAAACTCTAGAAAACTCTCAGCCACCTCCTCTAGTCAGTCCTCAGCTGCCTATGAGTCGGGATCGCCTCGGAACCTGAGGGGTATCTAACACTGAAACACATGTAAGGCACTAAGCCTACATGTGTCATCTACCAGTACCACTGGTTGAAACTACTGACCAAAAGGTAGTGATATAGTTGGTACACTACCCGAAGGTACTATCTCAGGAATCGGTCCACGTACCAAAGCCTCGTCACTATGCGGACCAACCTCATGGTAACTGACTGGGAAACACTAGTAGCTAATATCACCATCTACTCTACTAGTGCCTAAACTAGGTGTAGAACTCTAGAAACCTCCTCCAGCCAGTCCACTGCTTCCTAGGAATCTTTCTCGCCTCGTAACCTCATAGGCCTCTTCCACTGGAACTCGTGCGATGTGCTTTGTAGGTGTGAATTGTTCACTAGTATGGATGGTGGCATCTTCTGCCCAACGGGTGGTGGTGGTGCTAGTAAACCACCCGAGGCTGCCAACACAGAAAGAGGGCCTTGCACCAGAGTCTCATCGCTCGGTGGGATGTCATCGAGTACTCTCTTGGAACTCCAACTGACTGTCTACGTGGAGAAATCCTGAACAGATGCGACACCGTCAAATGATTTAAACATGGTGAGATGACCTTGTTTGATCTGACTTAAATAACACTTTTGTAAAAACACACACAATCAGTTTTTTCATGCACTGGGTCGGAAATCAGAAGTCAGGGGCCTGGTGTATGGATATGTCAGCCGCCGCACCAACACTGGACTCCCTGAACTGAAAACCACACTCAGTAAGCTTAACAATATTAGTTAACATAAAGAAATATATCATAGTCATAAGTTTTGTGGTAGAACTGACGTCCTCGGATACCAATTTGTCACGACCCATCCTCGGGGCCCATGCCGTGACTACCCCAAGCCTGCCTTCCATAGGCCAGGGGATGGAAACTAGCACCAAAGGCGTAAATACCGATAATGGGGAAGGCATTGCCTTTATAAAACATAAACACATCCAACCAGACTATAAGAGGAAGTAATACACTAAGTACAAAAGATTGTGCTGAAGAGTAAATGGGCAAGAATACAAACCCAACTGGAAAGTACAGCTACAACTGAATGAAAGTACAACAGAAAAGACAAACAAATAGAATATAGAAGCATCTCCTGGGTTGTCCACCTCATATCCTACTTGAAAGGTAGGTACAGATAGCCTCCTCAATGTTCTCGCCCGCCAACCTCCTCCGAGTACCATTTCGTTGTGAAGTCCACCTCTAGGTACTGACTCATCGTGAGTTCCACCTCTGGGTACAGACTCATCATGAGGTCCACCTTCGGGTACCGTCCAGTCCTCGTACACTCGGTCTTTCTAAGTTATGTCCGTCGTCTGCATCCAACACAATGAGGTGCGGGCATTGTCCGTACAAGGGTGAGTATAAATATGCTCAGTAGGGACCCCGAGACCCTCAAGGTCTCACTAAATCCAACAAGGATAACGACAAAGAAGGGTCTCAACAAATAACCCTGACTTAGGTATAAGCCCATACTTATACCTAAGTTATCAAGTAACCAATACCAATCACGAGGAAACACAAAGGTTATGAAATAAATTGATAACCACTACTTAGGTATATTCCCATACGTATACCTATGTTATCATGTGACCCATCTCAATCATGAGGTAAACACAAAGGTCATTGACTCAACTCAAAATAGGATTTTCATTAATGATATTGAAACCAAAACTGCTAAAGAGCGCCTCCTCTAACGAGTACAGTGTTCCTGTCACAACTCTGAGGCGTTGCTCACTAACCTTAGACTACTGAGGTACTCCTCCTATTGAGTACCGTGGGTCTTCCACCCCAACACAGTAGTGCTCCCCGCCATGGTTTTTCCACCCCAACATAGTAGTCCTCCCCCTAATAGCCTACAGAGGTACTCCTTCTGTCGCGTACCGTGGGTCTGCCACCCAAACACAGTAGTGATCCCCACCATGGGTCTGCCACCCCAACATAGTAGTGCTCCCACTAGGCTATACAAGTCACTCCGAATCGAATCGGACAACCAGTCATCAGGTCTCAGCCAGCTACAAGGTCTCTTTACTCCGTACGCCCGTCTCCCGGAGGGTCCGCTCCACGAGCTACTGATCGATATTTAGAAGTGTCAAGTAATCTCACGTGGAAGTATCTAAAATTATTGCCTCATAATAGGGGTCTCAACGCAACAGACTTCGCGTCAATCGGTCGTCCGGTCTGTGAGTTGTTAGCATTACTGTTCCAGGGGCCCTATTGGATTTCTGGTACAATACATCCCGACCATACTCCAACTGCGTCCAAAACATAGGTGAAGTATTTCAAAAGAACCTTCTCATCCAGAGGAATCCAACAAAGTCAATGTCATGTCAATCAGACTTCCGGAGCTCATGTTATAAGCATTTCCGCTCCGAGGGCCCGATTGGTTTCGGGTTTGAACCAACCCTACCATACCCAAAACTTGCTGAAACCTTGAGTGTAATATACATAAACGACCGCCTCGATCCGAGGAATCCTACGCAACTGACGGTCCATCGATCGGAGGTCGACAACTGAAGTTATGTCCATTTAATTGAAAACGGTCTGAAAATAGGGGGTCTGGGACCAGTCCGACCCGAGCAATCACCCCCTAGGTCGGCCCGAACCGGGTCGCCCCGACTCAGGTCCAGGTCTTTCTCGATTGGGCGCGGCCTGGCCCGGCTCGGTTCTGGCAGCCTGGACCGGCCCGGGTTGGTGGCGCCCAGTGGGTCTGCCCTATCCACTAGTCTGGGAGTGGGGGGGGGGGGGGGTTACACCCCCTGCTTTCTTCGAAACGACCAGCTATGTTGGCCGGCCCTTGGATAACAACGAGACCCCCTCGGGTCCTGATTCTTAATGGAACAGGCAGCCCGCACAGCCGACTACCCTTCCAGATCTGCCGCAGCCTTAATCCGCGACTTTGTTCAACCGACGTGGCATGACGGCCCCGCCCCCCACCACCGTGGCCAGCCCCGGCCGTGGCCCCTGAAGCTTTGGCGCAGCGCGATGGTGCCGCGCCTTTGCAGTGACCCGACAATCAAGCGTTGACGATCCACTCATGATAGGCCCGACGCCGGCCGGTTCTTCACAGTCCGCATCCATCGTCCGTAATCATCAAACGAAAGGGAAAGGGTCGGACCGTGTTCGTGCGGTCCGAGCCCTTACTCATCAAGATGGTATCATGCGGCCAAATGAACTCAATAATTTAAGAATGATGATGAACGGTATTAAAACATGATCATAACAATCCCTACCTCGAGAAAGATCCACAGTAGCTGAGAATTGTGGATGACAGTGTCACTTCCGTCATCATAGGAGTGCACTGAGGAGGAAGTAGCATCTCCTCTCTTGTTGCGGAGAAGAGAAAAGAAGAGAATGGAGAACCATGGTCTCCAAGTCGTTCTACCCTGAAGGGTCGATGTTCTTCGTTTTAAGATGATGAACTTCAACAAAGGAGGAATCCTCTTCTTCTTCATAAGAGTTCTCTCCCCAATCCCCACACAATAAGCCAACCCCATTAAAATAAGGCCACCCCTTATTTTAATTAATCTGGTCATGCAATTCAAAATTCAAAAAAACAAATCCCCTAATTAATTAAATGTAGATTTTGCAAGATTTAATGGAGTGAGATAGGGAGAATAAGAGTTTGCTTAATTAAAGAGGAGTTAGCAAAATCAAAGAGGGGAGTTTAAGGAATTTAGGGAATGTGAATAGTTGGGGCTCATGTGGGCCCACCTCACAAATATCCTCACATGGGTAGTTAGGTGCTTGTGGGTCCCACCCCGACTCCCCCATGTATAATATAACCACCATAGATATAGAATAAAATCGTTCAACAATTTTATTCACTTATTATTTAATCCAAAAAATTTAACTTCTCCTCCCGTGAAAATGCAATTGCGGTAAAGGTCCCCTTAAGCAATTACCGACATTGCGAGTTCATCAGTGCCATCAGATTTCAATTCCGAGCACCGGTTCAAAAGATAGAAAAACCCTCTCATTCAATCATTGAACGTACCCGAGCAAAACTTCTGAAATTGATTCCGAGCACACCGGGCCTTGGAATCAGGTGTCATCAGAAACCACAGACTCGTAAAATTCAAAAGAAATTAAGAAAAAAAATTTCCTTGAAATTTCTGGGTCATTACACATTATCCTAAAGGGTATATTGAAATTACATTCTAAAATTTTAAATTAATGATATTAGTTTAAAAAACTATAATATTTGAAAAACTAATAGTTAATTTGATGTAATAATTTCAGTGACATAATTTGATGGATTGGTAATATACTTCCCTTTTATTCTCATTATATCCCTTTTACATTAATCAGGGTGTAGGGTATGATATATAGGGTTGTGCATGACCACTATACACCCACTAATTATCTTGGATTTTAATTCACAAACATTTTCAGCAATCATTTTTTGATATAATGAATGATTCCCTCCATGTGAAAGTACATGGGGATATAAAATCTGAGACTATATCTTTTGATGAGTTTTCATGGAGGATTTTTAAATAATATAAAATAAACAATTCATCGAGTAATTTAAATTAACTAAATAATTAAATTTTACAGAAAAAACATACCATAATGGCTTCCGCTTTCTAACTGGAAAGGAACTTATACTATGTCTCTGTATATATAGATGAATAGCTAAGGAAATAATATTGATTGTATTTTATACCAAAAAAATAAAATCATTTCAATATTTACATAAAATAGCTCCATCATTTTTTCAAAAAGGATATACACATTTAATTAATTTCTTTCATATCATATAAGTTAAATTCCATATCTAATTTAATAGATAAAATATTAAGAATAGTATAATATGTAAACTCTTTTAAAACTAAATAAATAAGTTTCAAAATTTAACCATTATGGACCCCCATAATATATCTATTTCAAAAATAAAGGTACTCATATATTCATAGAAAAATATACTTATCCTACAACGAAACTACATATGAATGTTGGTTCTAAACAATTTGGTATATGAGGTAGTTGGATGGTCCTTCTCCTCAAATTTAATTATCAACCTCACATATCTATGTGCAAGTGATGGTTTTGTTAAAAATATAATCTGATCCCTAAAATTTTTAGGTACTACCCTCTCTAGAGAAGAAGTATAGATACACAAAATTTTAAGAAATATAAGATTAATTTCCATAACTAATTACATTAATATAGATATATATTTATATGAAAAAAATACATACCTCGGTCCCCTCTCCCCATGTCTATCATTTCAAAATATGTATGATAATTAATGTAAAGTTATGTTTACCAGTATTTGATTAAAATTAATTAGTTATAATAAATATAAAATTTATTGATAAAAATTGAATAAAAAACACTGAATGTTATATTATTCAACCAAATGATTGTGTAACTAGATGTAGTGAATATAAAAATTAACAACAAGAACTGAGAGAAAATTTTGGCATAAAAAATGTGTAATTAATTATACCCCAGTTTGATGAGAAACAAATAAATGGTATATGTGAAATTTAATGATTCATAATATTAATAAAATTAGAAATATTTTATTGGATAAAATTATATACATAAAAACAAAGAATATAAAAATAATAGTCAAAAAGAAATAATTAAGGAATGAATGATGTAAATATATATATTTAAATATGAAATCTATAAAATAAATTATTCAACCATATAAAATTCATAAAAATAGATTAACTAATTAATCAAGTGATTAATGGAGTGTTTTATAATAACCATTCTAGGTGATTATTTCATGATGCATGAACAATTGACACATAACTGTTATTGTTATCATCAAGTAATCATGTAATAGTTCAAGAAATTTCATATAATTCATCAACACCATCAATATTCCTAAAATACAAATTATTTTTTCACATAAAAAAATAAAAAACTAATCATTTGTTTGGATAATAATAATTTTTTTTCTTTTCTGTCGTAATGATAAATGATTCCCCGTTAAAACTAATGATTTTTTACAAAACTAATATAAATACATACACATCATGTTTCACACTACTCTTACTATCAACCCAGTTACACATAAATAGAGTTTCTTGAGGCTTAGTATAACCAATCCTTCATATATCTTAAAAAATTCAAAAAAAAAAATGTTGATTCAGAAATTGGGTTTTTGTGATTGGAACTAAAAAACTATCACCCTTCAGTGAAATCCATTACTCTACGATTTTTAATAGTACTATTTTTATCCTTGTTTTTGTGTAAAATGTTTAACCATTAATATGAAAATCAAACCAAGTGATTAAATTAACAATTATTCCCTCAACAAACCATTTAAATGTTTCTAATATATAAAAATCAATATTGATTTAATCCTTAAATAATGAAAAAAATGTGTTTTATTATCCATTCAATAACCAGATTTCATTTTTTCTTAGACATCATACCTTCAATATAGAAATATATGATGATATATATGGTTGGAGTGCACCTATGATATTAAAAGTATAAATGTTCATGTACTTCTTCATCGCATAGAATTAAATTTAACATTAATCCATGGATCAATTTATCTTCACTATCGACAACCAAATGACGATATATACAGACAACTACAAGATCCAAATCGAAAAAATAAAATTCATTGAACTCAATTAGTCATCATAATATTTTTTTGAACAATAGAGGCATTTAGTTGATGTATATTCATAAATTATCCCTCAAATTTTTTAATATATCATTTAAAATGATATATCCAATTTAAATAAAATTGATAATGTGTTATTATAACTCACACCAAATGAGTCAATAGATGAACCATCATATAAAACAAATGGTCAAAAATAAATTTAAATTTGAAACATTATTTGGAAAAATTTAGTTTATAACAAATAAAAATATAGATCTATTAATTTTATAAAAATTGAATGGAAAAAATAATACAACATGATCATGGGAATTTGAATAGGTATTATAATTATGCCGTACAATACAACCATTAATAACATTTTCAAAAATACATGAAATTCATGAAATTTCATATTTTATTATCTTTAAATCATTCAATGGCACAAATTTTTTCAATATTTATAGAATCCCACTAGGTACATTAATACCACAACATAATTTTAAAAAATTTATCTACTCACTCTTTCTTAATGTGATACATGAGAGATGAATATATGTTCTATTTCCCTCCTTGTGTGACCTATGTCAAAATGTATTCTCAATGTTACTAAATTAATTCCTACTAAAAATTCATTATTTTTTATTTATTTTATGTTAAAAAATGTTTCAATTAGAGTGTTATAAATTTTATTTAGTAAATTAATTAGGTTAATGTAATGTTTTATGTCCCAAAAAAACCAATAAGGTATCATGAATAAAAAAGATCATTTATTCCATGTATTGATTTTGACAATAAATACATACATTAATTCCAAATGTGACATCAATGTATTTCACTTCATCTAAATAATCTATAGATGAAAATTTATGTGGTGGAAAATCATACAATAGTAAACTATTGATTAATTTTTTTAATCGTTGATATGGATGATCCATTCATATAAATATAAAATTTATCATGAAAAATCATTTTTCTATACTATAATTAATGATATGAAATCCCCACTTTTCAAATTCGATAAGATTCAGGTCCATTACCATTGTATCCTAAAAGAATTTCATATGAAGAAATGTTAGTTATACAGAAAAATAACATATCACATAAAATAAAATACTCATTCCTGTATTTATAAAATAATTTAAACACTTTTTCCCTATATTTATTTTAAATCACTAATTATTAAAGGAAAGTAAAAATAAATATCTTTTTAATGTTGTTTTGGATCAAAACTCATCAAAATCATCGTCGAATATTTACTCTTCCTACATATATATGGAAAATATTAGAAATCCAACATAATAGGCCTTAAACAATGATAGATACTAAGACTCTAGTAAAAAGTCATTTAATATATTCACAAACCAATTATAGGATTTATAATTTCATTTTCAAAATTGGAAAATTTGGCATCAAATATATTCCATTATTGTAAATCATTAGGGTGAAATATGATTCCATCATATATGTGCACATCTATTTGAAAACCTAGATTATTTGAATTATTTTAATTTTTATAGAAAATATTCAAAGGATGAATTATTAAACAATATCAAATTAAATTAGATAAACCATTGGATTCTGTTTTAAAGAATAAATCATGGTTTAATTTTTCATCCATTTTATGTCATGATGTCCAATATTTAGATATTATGATAACCATTAATATTACTGCCCATAAAATAAATATTCGTTAGGGGAAACATGTATCATTTTATACCCCATTCCCATTGAAAATAATAAATTTTCCCTCAAAATTGGAATCTAGATGACATTTCCCTTTAGGATGTATCCCTTATAAAATTCCAATAAACTCATTGAAACTTTTATCACTCCAACCATGTCTTAAATTGAAGTTAAATAATCTCATCACTACTAATAAAACTATAAATTTAGTCAAACCTATGAACCATGTTTTCTCATCATATCTATATAGTTGTTCAACACCTGTTTTTCAAATAGACTCACCACCTAAATCATGAATTAATTCATCCAGACCATCCTCTATCTCATTTCACTCATATTAATCATAATTAAATCATGATTGTTTTGTCATCTCCCCATGCTAGATCCATAATGTATAAATATGACTAAACCCATAGAAAACTAGATGTACATTTATTACCCTTTTTCTATTTTAATCATATTCAATCACATCTTGCGTGGGTAGAAAATAACATTTTTTTCATGACATTTTTTAGAAAACATAGATAAATTTTCATCACCTTTCTCAAATTCATTTTTGGTTATTCATGCATTTATCAAATTATAACCCCTTAATTGTATAAGAAGACACAATATATTGGATGGATAGATTAATACATTGAGAAAATTAAACATATATATTCAATTAAAATTATAAAGTATAATCATATAAACATATATGCATTCATACATTATTAACAAAGAATTTATATCATAATCAAATTTAAAATAATAAAATAAAGTTTAACTAATATAATTATAATTAGAAAAAAAATTCAAAATGAAAAAATTTAGAAAAAAATATAAACCACAATCGGATTAAAATGATAAATATTTTATAAATACAATTAATTTTCAATAAAAATAGTTATAACTATAAAAAAGTATAATCACAGAAAATATATAATCAGAAAAAATTAATAACATTGAAAATTTTTACCATAATTTTATTTGAATCTAAAATGAAGTAAAATGAATGAATGGATCAATGAAATTTATAAAAAAAATTAAATAATATTACAAAAACCATAAAATATAAGGAGGCTAAAATTGGAAAATTATAGCTGAATTATGATGAATTCACTTGACGGTAGTAGAAATAGGGAAAATGATTCCTAATTTAATAGAATATTATGATAAAATGAAGTAAAAATTAAGATGAAAAAATTTAGCAAATTTGTGTTTCAATCAGATAAGGTTTTCCATGGAATGAACAATATATAAGGACATAGAATAAGGTAAAAAAACAGAATATTGAAGAGAAATAATGAAAAATGAAGTTTAATAATACATTATAGTAGAAGATCCGACATTGGTTGGGTGTCATTGGGATTCGACATGATGAGGGATTAATAATGATACATAATAATTTTTAAAAAATATTTTTCTAATTAGTTTTATAAAAATATGATGTTAAAATAATTTCTAAATACATTTAAAAAAATATAACACCAGCTTTAAAGGATTCATGTGTAACTTTTAATGTCGTTTTTGAAAAAATAGATGTTAAACATCGATTATAAATTGTCACGTTCTACTAGTGCTTCTTCCTCTTGGGAGAATACATCTAGAGGAAATATCCATCGCTCTTAAAAAATCTCTACTCATGAATAATTCATAAACGACCTATTTTATCTCCCCTTTTTAAAGTATTAACAATCCATTTAAAATAAAAATAATATTTAAAATATTTTATCATAATTTTCATAACATGATATATCTATTAAGTGAGATATTTAAAAAAAACCATTAAATAAAATAGATATAAAATATAAATCTCTCATGGAAAAAACATGTCTTGGAAAAAGAAAAAAATTTACATTCCAAAAATATATATCTCTAATAAAAATTTAAACGGTACAAACACTATCAAAATTATTTTTTATAGAACATAAATAATATATATATATATATATGTTATAAAATATCAAATAAATCAATATTTTTTATAGAATAGAATTTGTGGTTCCATGAATATAACATATTTTTTAAATATCCCTAACAAGAATCATCGAATGGGAGTGAAATAATACATCAAACTATGATGATAATAAAAAAACTCCATAGAATGAAAATTTCGAAAGTTGATTAACATAACTATATATGTCATCTAATGTCTTTGATAGAAATGAAAAACCATAGTAAAAATCAACCGTATCAACTTTGGGAAGTTGCGTTAAGGAAATTTCCTTATATATATGGAAATATGATATGTATAAACAAATATAGAGGGTTATAATGTATGGTACTCCTATTATATTGATAAAATTAAAAGTTTTCACATGTAAAAATAGAAAGAGATTAAAGTGGCCTCTTCATTGAAAATTGGATGATTTAATTCATGTTGATCGTTAACATCACATAACTATATCTAAGAATAAAAAAGTACCATTTTATAATTAATATACACATAGTGACTCCATAAATGACATTGTATAAAATAATGTTAAACAAAAAGTGTGTGTCACGGCATGTCACACTTAGGATTCAAGCGATATGAGAATGTGGGGGTATTTCTATAAGAGAAACATTTGGGAGATAATACTTAATTATTAGGGAATTTGGTGATAAAAATCTTAGTATATGACTATGCTATTATGTAATGACTGAGAGGGTGTGGCTTCATTTCACGAGTAACCTTTATAGAATATTAAAAATGTGGAAAAATAGAAAATCATAAGTAGTAGGATAGATCATAAATGTGCGTAATAATTGAGATAATATATATATATATATCTATATGTAATAGAATTATAACTTCTATAATTAATACCATTTGATTAATATTAATTCATGAGGAGATTATGGTAATCAACTCATAGAAGAAATATCATGTCGATGTAAAAAATGAATATGTTAATAATGATTAGTAATAAATGATAGATTTAACACTAAATTTTGTAGTATTATATTTATGTCAATATATAAATATATTAAAAAAACAAATTATCGTTCCTTAGGTTCTAAAAATGCCTTCAGTACAACATGACAGTGCTAGTGAAGAGATATACCAACCACCGAAAGGGTGGGGTGGATCAATTACATTTTCAAATGTAAAAAAATATCATATTTTTATTGACTATATTCAAATTTTTGCGATTTTTTGGATTGATAAAACAAATAAATTTCAATATAATTATCAAAAAATTAAATTACACACACTTAATGTTTTTTCATTCTTCTATAGATGTTTGTGATTGGATAGTCCATTATGATTGGTAGATATTATGAAATATTGAATTGTGTTTGTCTTATAAATACTTTCTATGTTAATGACAATTGGTTGGATATTAGAACTTTAAAATTATACCTCCTGTTAAAAAATGTGCATCAAATACATTCAACTATTAATGGAAATGATAATTAAGATAATTATTTTTTAAAAAAATCTCAGATTGTTAATCTTATTCTCTCCATTCAGATGATTGTTTTTGATATCTATGTATAAAAACTATAGACATAGGATAACCCAAAATTATATTCATTTATTTTTTATATGTATCATAAACATACACCCAAACTCAATCTCAAAGGATTCCATCATTATTTTTTACATGTCCAAATTAATGTTCATAAAATCATTAATAGTTTGATTTATCTCCTTTATAGATCTCACACAATCTTGTTTCAATTTATTCTAAATTGTTTTATTAGAAAACATTATTAATCCATAAATAAGTGAATCCATAAATATATAAGTTCGTTTTTCTATATTTAGGTTTCATGTCAATTCTTGATATTTAATCTTGTTTCATAGATGGTATCAATATAATTAATTTTTCAACTCTTAAACTTCAAAAGTAAATAATGTTATGATATTAAAATATATCTCCAATTTAATAAAATTACATTTATTATTTTTTGGATTTTCAAATTTTATAAAACTTATATGAGTCTTAAAATCCATTGTATAATCTAGGTGATTATAATTTTTTCTTCCCAGTCAAAATATGAAAATAAAACATGGCTAAATATTTTTATCTCTAAAAAATCTAGAAGAAAATTATTTATTTATTTTACTATAATCATTGAATATAAGAATGAAATGTTTTATCACAACCTAGATGAAATTTTACCTCCTTTAATCCTTTATCTTTTCCAAAACCATGATCATAATATCATAAAATTATTTAATAGTGACGGCATCACTCATATTTGACACAATTGATTTTTTCATCATGTAGTAATCAATGAATTCTCTAACTCATATCAAGAAAAAGAAATTAGTCCATGAATTATTTTTTCATGAATCTATGATGCATTCATTTAAAACATGATATTTTCTTCCTCCATTAAGTCACCATTGATATTTCTAAATTCCACTAGAAACCCTTATCCAAAATATTTACATTTTAAAATAATACTTATTAATATTTTTTGGGAAATTACCATAATTTATAATACATATATTTTTTTTTTGAATATTGTTTCCCAAATTGAGAAACAATTTTTTAACATGATTGGAAACTTATATTCTTATAATACTCATATAATTTTAAAGGAATAATATATATATTTTTTGAAATGAAGTCACTTTGAAGAACAACGACTTGTTAGAAGTTCAAAAATTATTTTTTTAATAATAAATATTATATTAATTTTAACTCATGTTTTTGATTACTAATCATCACCATAATTATAATACAAGAAAAAATTATTAACTTTTTCATTCTTATACCTTTGGTGTCTCCCATTCTACAAATTTATGTTGATCTAAATTGAGTGATGTTTGGTATATTACCAAAAAGTTTGTAATTTTAAATTAGTGATACCTAGAGGTTGAAAATGATCAATCTATAGATGAAGTAGAAATAGAGAAAAATTATTTTTCAATTGAAAATAAAATAGATGAAATTGAATAGATCTAACTATAGGAATGTTTTTGACTTGTGTTCAATATAAAAGAAGTGATTAATAAAAATATTTATTTTTATAAAGATGAGTCAATAAAAATATTAAATGACACACAATTTAATTGAATTGATTAACTTTATCAAAAAAATAATAAATCATTTAATTTTTTATTCTGTAAAATATAGGAATACTAATAATACCATAGAAATTTAATATTCAAACATTGTTCAAATTTTTAATAAGGACAATTTTTGAACCTTTATTTGATTGATATTTAAATTGTATCTTATCTTTAGTACTAAATTAGGATAGATATTCTTATTATAAATATGAAATATTTATTTTATGGGGTATTGTAAAAAAATTAAAATTTATTTTGATGTCATTAATTTTTTTGATGATTAAAAATGTGGGATAATGATTCACTAATACTCACCCTTTCATTTTATGTTCTAATTATTTAAATTATTTAAAATTAAAAAACATTATAGATTATAATTGATCAAATAATATGAATCTACTTTACTAAAAATTATTATTTAATTCATTGAAAGAAATATCAAATACTAATACAAAACCACTCTTCAATAGGATGATATTTGACAATGCAATAATTTTTTAATTTTTTTTGAAAAGGTTGAGGCCCAATTATACATTTATTATTATCATTATGACGAATGAAGAGAAATAATTAAGGTTGGATAAATATAAAAATAATTAAATATTGGACAAATAGTCAGTGTTATTAGAAGAAAAAATCATTAAATTGCATAAGAAGATGGAGAGTGTACAAAGGGAAGGATCTTTAGAACTACTTATTCTATTTTTTATAGCTACTAATATTTGTGAAAACCACTAAAATAAAAAAAATAAAAATAAAATATTTTATTATGGATTAGGGTAAAATGTGGTTATTAGTGGGAATATGGAAATTTATAAATATATGTTACAAAAACGTGAAATTATTTGTGGTCATAATAACAGAATAACCATCATTAATATTATATAAAATAAATGTTCATTAGGGATTCTAACTATATATTTTCAAATTTGATATCAATCAATGGTTAAATTAAAATATTATGTTCTAAATGATGAGGTGGTATCCAAGGATTGGTTTACAGTCCAATATTGAATTAATGGTTAATTTTATCTTATTTAAAATAGTATATTGAATGGAATACCAAAATTAATTTAATGATTAATTGAGTAAGAAATTTTTTTATTTAATTTAAAATTAAAAAAATAACAAATAAATTCTTATAGAAAAAATACTAGAGGTCAGTTAAATACCCAAAAACAATAATTTGAAGAAGAATTTAAAATACACAATTCACTTATTAATTGGAAATAAATAATCATATTTAGATCAGATTTGGTAAATTATACCATTTACAATAAATAAAATATTTTTTTTAAAATTATTGTTAATCCACCTCATAACATTTCCTATTGTACATATTGGGGGATTGGATAGATTTCAATTTAAAATTTTTATATTTTAATGCATTTAACTTGAATTCCCTTTAATTGTTAGGGATTTTACTGATTAAGAAAACACATAATTTTTCCTAAAATAATAAAAAAAAATTAAATTCCAGAAACTCAGTGTTTTTTGCATACTACACGAGATTTTTATGATTGTATTGTCCATTTTGATTATATACATTATCCAATTTGGTACAATACATTTATTATTGTGAATAATGATGTCAATGAAAATTATATGGATTTTATAGCTTTACTAGGATTCCTCCTAACACATAATGTGTAAAATACTAAATCATTAATGAAAATGAAAATTAAAATGATTTATAATATATTAAACTCAGAATGATAATCTTCTTCTCTTCTTCCATATGTGTGTTTTTTGATAAATAATAACTAATAATATATAAACAAGATAACCCAAAATTGTATTCCTCTATTTCATTATATGTATAAAAAACATACAAAGAATCCAAATCTCACAGTACTCTATTGATTATTTATGTTTTCAAATTAATGATCATAAAATCATTAATGGTTCGAATATCTCTCTTTTCATGAGCTCACATATTACATTCTTTAATTTCATTCCACATTCCTTCATTTCACACCAATAATCTTACATCTAGAACTGACTCCTTAAATACATAAGGATTGATTTCATATCATTATGTTTATAATTGATTCTAGAGAATCAATATTTTTCACATATGGACTCAAAATTATCCAATTCAAAAATCATACGCTTCCCAAGTATAGGATGTCAGTATATAGAAAAAAATCCAATTAAGTGATGATTAATTTACTATTCTTAGGATTTTTATGTTTTATAATACTAATTTATGTATTCAAAATCACAGTATAATCCTAGTGAATGTAATTTTTTCTTCTCAGTCGAACTATGGTAATAAAACATGGATAAATATTTTAATCAATAAAATATATAGATTTTTTTTATTTTACCCCTATTCATTGAATGGAACAATGTATTTTTATCCAGTGCTATCATCCCAACCCATGATCATAATATCATAAGATATTTTCATAGTTACAATATCAAATATGTTTAAAAAATTAAATGTTTTTATTATTTATTGATCAACAACTTACCTAACTCATTTGAAGAACCAAAAATTAAATCATGAATGTTTTTTCTGTAAAAATTTTGGTATTCAGTGAAGACATGACACAATTTTCCTCCTTTTAGTTGATAACGATTTTTTAATTCTTCTCTAGGAACCCTGATCCAAACCACGTCCACTTTCTAATACTGATTCCGAAGCCTTTGTTTTTTTAAATTACCAAGACACGTATTGATGAATTGAAATGTAAATTTTTCAATATTATTCCCAATTTATTTCTAAATATTTCAACATTATGTACAACATATATTCATATCATACCGTATTCCACTTATTGGTTAACAATATGATTTTTTTTTACATAATGTCACTTTAAAAGACAATGATGTATTTTATTCTAAATAATGTTTTGTTTTTTACTAAGATGATTACCCTTAGTTAAAACTAATGTTTTAAACCAATAATCTCCACCTTTATTCTGTTACTTCATAATTTTTCCCTTATGCATAATGATACATTTTACGTCATCCTTGCTCAAAATTCAGGTTGATCTAAATTCAGTGATTTCATGGATGCCCTTAAAAAAAGTTAAAATTTTCATTAGTGTAGTATCTTTTTCGAAGAACATAAATCTAGGAGAAGTTACTCAAATAATTGTTTTTCTTGAAACTAAAATATAAGAAACAAAATTGAACTAATCATTGGAATTTTTAATTTAATTTTTTTTCAATCTAAAATAAGCTATAATGAATTTTTTTTTCATAAATGAGGTGAGAAATAATAGAATAAATGGACTAATAAAGAAATTAATTTATATAAATTCTCAATAAATTGAATAATTAATTTTAATTTTTTCCATTTAATCATATGAATTCTAATAAAACATCGAGAATAAAATAGACAAATCATGGTAATGTTTTTAGTAATGATAATTATTTAACCATGACTTTATTAACATTTAAATTTTATATTATGCTATGTTTTAAATTATGATATAATATAATCTTTATAAATATGAATTATTAATGATTAGTATAATGGCTCAGATTTTTTTGTCTATTATATTTAAATATTATATGGAATTATATTGAGACCAGGCTTTGTGAAAACATGAAATTTTGAGGCCCAGAGTGCCCAGAATAAATGTTTGAAATAATTTAAAACTCTAAATAGTTTAGGGGAGTAGTTTTCCCAAAAAAGTGATAATACATTTAAATAGGTTCCTAGATTAGAAATTTGGGGGCACAGTTACATTCATTACTAGGACTTTATCTTAGGTGTGGCCTAACCTTGAAAGGAATGGGTCAACCGAAGAAGTTAATTTTTTAGGTTTTAAAGGAAATAACATAAATTAATAATTTATGTTATTTTAAATGTTTCCTTAACGCAATGACCTAATCCTCCCATATTAATAACAATTTTTGGAGTGTTTTCAAGTTTAGCCGCATAACCATGCCATATAAGGATTTCCATTAGATCTTTTCAGAGGAGAATCTGTTGGCGGATGACAACGACACAATCGATCGACGCTTCTTAGATTCGACGAAACACACCATCGAATGTGACACAATGATAGTTATTCAACTGAATTGAGGTTGGGGTTTTTTATTTTGATTCTTATTTTCCTTGTTATTGGATTTAAAGAGAAACACAAATCAACCTAGAAATTGGTTGATCCACAGATCGTGCGTTCTTATAGGAGGGTGTAATATTTGTTTCTTTTGGGGTTTTGATTTGGGAATTGATTTAGTGATCATTTTTGGATTATCATTTGTATTTTTTGTTAAACCTACTAATGTGAGTGAATTGACACTGTGATGAATGATGAAAAAGGTGTTTTCCTCCTCTACTTATTTTTTTCTTCCTCCCCCTCCATGTGTTCTTCACAGGGAGATGAACAACTGATCGTTACAAATCCATTTTCCTATGGAATGATCCCAAACAAGAGATCTGATATCATAATGACCTAGCAGAGGTGCGACAACGATAGTGGATGATGAATCGACTCAGATCGAGGGAGATCATTCTTCAAGCATTCTTCATGCAGGTGGATCAATCTGTGTTTTTTATGGTATATCAAAGGTCTAAAACCAACAGAAGAGGCTTCATCGTGTCAAGATTCTGTCAGACCTTTAGTTTCATGGCGATCAGATGGCCAGATCAATGTTTTGATCATCACCCAAAGTGCCCGATAAAGAACATCACATTTTGGGAAAATATGAAGAACACAACGTGTTCTTCGATTAACACACTATATTTGATATACAAGGCAATAAGTAGGGTTTTCATGATATGCCCGGCTAAGAACACGACATGCCTCTGGGGAGACACTGTGTGTGGGCCCCACCCAACATCGGATGGATTTCTGGGCGACGTGAAGCACTAACATGGTGTGTGACCATCATCACATGGCATGTTGGTTCTTACGAAGACTCGACGTGTATCTCAGAAGATACACGATCACAGGGTGGAGTACATGGAATATACTCTACCACATGACCATACACGACTGGATACGCTGGCTACCCTATGTACTGGTACACATTCCGGGACACACGGGTTGAAGCCTTGTATGAGCACATAGCATGCTTACAAGGAGTCTTCCCCAGATCGTGGAACAAGACATGTCATTATCTTACATGCCATGTATACCTTCATCTAAATGAAAAGACATAGAAAACAGGTTGTTGTACAAAGCCAGTACCCTAGGTCAGAGGACATGGCATGTGACCCTTCTACATGCTTTGTACTTCTCAGTACATGGCTTGATCATCTTGTCCACCATTCCTTGACAAAGTAACATTTGTGTTAGTGCCCTTTTGTTCATTCCACTGATGGTCAGATATCATTTCCATCCACCAGAGTGTGATCCCTTCAGTAAGACTTTCTGTGATAGTGTCAAGTATCCCTTCAAGAAGCTTGAAGAAAGATCCCCTATCCATTAATGACCCTAGGTAGAGTCAGGTATCAATGTGACCAATCCTGTAAGACATCAATCCTCTACTTATAAGGTGAATCTGAATGATCTGTTGTACCCTCCAAGGCCCTGGTAGTGATCCTCATCTCTGTATCATGATTTTTTCCCACTCCGGAGTGTATTCTCCTAGAATGAGTGTATCTTTTCTGTTATCTGATCTATCGGTGCATTTATCTCTATCATGGATTTTCTTGATGAATAATACTTCTTGGATGAACATCATTAGAGCTATAAAAAACGTGGGGTGATTTTTCCCGAAAGAGTGCTTTGTGGAATCATAGAATGGAATCCCTAACATGGGTGTGCGGCTATTATAGACTACATTCCTATGTTTTTAGTATATCTACAGTTGTTTCTCTTTCTATATGTTCAGTAGACTTATATTTTTTAGAGCTGGATGTACCTTTAATTTTCATATTTCTTTTTTGTATTTGGGTTCCCTTACATAGTACTTTTATACTCACACCTGCATGGGATTTTCCCACATGTGTTTTGTCTTGGGTAGACAATCCTCCTTTTAATAGAGTCTAGGTAGGACTAGGGCCAAATAGAGCTTTTAGAGTTCTTTGCTAGCTGAGGTGTTCATATGACTACGACTAGCTGTCCCAGTACAACTTTATTGCAAAAAAGTTTTACTTTTTAGATTGTAAACTCTTTCTTTTAGTGGTCTTTTGTTCTGGCCTTGTTTAATTTCCACACTTTACTTTTATTGTACTATGATGGTTGGATTTAGTTGTATGCATACATTTTTTCCTAAGTGCTTTTTACTTTTTAGAATCTGTGGTCTTAGAGAGGTGTGCATGTGTACAGGTACTTAGGCAATGCCTCCCATGTTAGTGATATGCCTACTCGGTGCTCTTCACCAGCTCTTGACCTATTATATGTGGGCTTGGGGAGTCGCGTCACGTGCCCCACTCATATGGGTCATTATAGAGTGGTATTAGAGGTGTTCAATTATACCTTAGGACCATGAGTCTGTGAAATTGGTTTGGGGAAATAGTGTTAACTGTTTCGATCTTAGCTTTCGTCCAGGGACTCTAGTGTTGGTGCGGGCGGATGATGTATCCATAGAAATGGACTCTGATAACCTACTTTTCATCTCATTACATCAAAACACACATTTAGGGGAAATAAAATATTGGTCTATTCATTATATAGGAATGAGTGGTGTTTTCCAAGTCCCTTTTTTCAGCAATCTAGAAATAATCATTGACCATGGTACATCTTGTTTCCTTATAGGAGGCATCTACAACACATGCTTTCTAGGATTAAGAAGATCGATCATGAGTATGACCCCCTTAGTGATGAGGATTTGATATAGGAATTGGTTCCCCAGGCATTACCTCAAGGTGGTGCACCTACTATACCACTACCAGTGGAGCATCCCATGGTACCTGTAGTACTACCGGATGAGGAGTGCAGACTGAGCATGCTCCATGAGTTTTAGAGATAAAGACTCCTTAGGTTCTATTGTGGGCCAGATCCTTAGGTGGTTGAGGATATGCTTGAGGCGGTGACCAGAGTGTTTCAACTAGTGAGGACACTGATGGACCAAATGGTGATCCTAGGAGTGATGCTTCTTCAGGGTTCGGTGGGATGATGGTGGAGTTTGACCAAAAAGACTAACGATGAGGAGACTATTTCATTGGTGGAGTTTGGCCTAATATAAAGAGAGGAGTTCTCTCCAGTTACACTAAGAGCAGTGCGTATCCATGAGCTTCTTCAGTTCCACAAGGGTAGTTCTATGGTGGGTTACTATTCATAGAGGTTCACCAACCATGATAGGAACTCATTGGATATGGTCATCGATCAGTACTTAAAATATTGGACCTTTGAGTATGGTCTACATAAGGACATACGAATTAGTGTCTTGACTTTATGTATTTAGACTTATGCAGGAGTTCCTGAGTGGGACTTGGTGATTGATATCTTCTTTGTGGAACATAAACAACTGGTGGCAGTTAGCAGTAGGATGACAGGTGCGGAGACCTCGTAAGTAGGGAGATGACATCAGGCATAGGGAAAAGGACAAGGGAGATGTCATAGGAGGACCTGAGACATGGGATCAACAATCCAGGTCTCTCAGGCTAGATCCAGTCATTCTAGAGAGAGGAGTTGCTACTCGTGTGATGATAGTGGACATCTCGCTAGAGACTATCCAACCTATCAAGCTGCATGCATGGAGGCAGTGGATAGACCACCGAGGAAGAGGAAAAGAGTGGAGTAGATAGACCCTCCAGGTGGTGGATGTGGAAAAGGAATAGGGAGAGCTGTAGGTGGTGGAAAACACTTTGATATAATTCCACCACCACCCCTGGGTGGTCCGCACCAGGCTTATAGAGATAGGGACATGGGTAGGGATAGCTGCATGTGGTCAAGTCATATGAACCATTGACTCCAGTGATGAACCAAGGTCCCAACTGCATCTTTTCTACCATAGATTCTATAATCATAGACACAGGTCTTAGTCATTCCTTCATTTCCACATGTTTTGTGTGAAACCTTAAGATTTCAGTAAATCTATTGAATTGACCATTAAAATTGGACACAACTATTGGAGGAGACTTTATAATCACACATCATTGCATATAGTTTTATATTTCCCTTGTAGGTGAGAGTTTCGGGTGGAACTTCTTGGTGGAAGCATCAATGCCTTACGATGTCATTCTCAAAATAAATGGGATATCTTCGGTCCATTCAAAGATTTACTACTTTAGGAAAAGAATTTTGTGTATCCACAGTGATGGGATGATGTTTTTCTTTGTTGGTGAAAGGGAAAACTAGTAATCATAGAGTGGGATCATGCATCATAGGGTACATCTGATCACTCATGAGTTGGTTAGATTTACCCTTGGAGCAGTAGATATCGTGAGCTTTCAGTTTCCAGCAGTAGTGACGGAGTACTAGGACATATTTCTAGAAGATGTTCTTGGATTACCTCCCCATTAGAAGATTGACCTCTACATCGACTTACACCTTGGGATGGTACCGATAACCTCACCAGTATATTGGATGGCTCCCACCAAGCTTCCCAAGATGATGGTGCAGTTGCAGGTTTTGTAGAGTAAGGGATTCGTAAGACCAATTATTTCACCCTAGGAAACCATATTTTTGTTTTCCAAGAAGGCATATGGGAGTTTGAGGATATGCATGGATTATCGGTGCCTCAACTAGGTGATATTGAAAAACACATATCCATTTTAAATAATTGAATATCTATTCGATTTTATAAGAGGGGAATAATGGTTCTCGATGGTTGACATTCGATATGGTTAACACCAGTTACGAGTACAGGATGAGGATATACCGAAGATTGCTTTCAGATGCCGCTACTATCACTATGAGTACTTAGGGATTCATTTATGTGTGATTAACACCAATATACTGTTCATGGGACTCATGAACAGGATATTATAGCCATATTTAGACCGGTTCATATTGGCATTCTTCAATGACATGCTTGTGTACTTGACTTTAGAGTAGGAGCATGGGAGACACATGTGGATGGTTCTAGACATACTCTGAGAGCACCAGATTTATGGGAATATCTCGATGTTACAGTTCTAGATATAAGAGATGCACTTTTTGGGACATGTTTTCTCATTATATAGAGTAATAGTGGACCTGGCCATGGATGATGTGGTGCTGGCATGGGAGCCACCCCAGAGCATGATAGAGGTGCAGAGCTTCCGTGGGCTGGCATGACACTACGAGAGATTTATCCCTGATTTATCCAAAATATAAGAACCGATGACATCCTTAAACGAAAAGGGGAAGTGTTTCGAATGGAAAAAGAAGTTATAGTCGGCTTTCCAGCAGTTAGGGTAGAGTTTGATGAGCACACCGATCTTGATATTACCAGAGGAGGGTGTCTGGTATGTAGTTTTCTACAACACATCAGGGACCAGGCTTGGCTATGTCATGATGCAAAGATAGGTGGTGATTTATTATGGTTTGCGCCAGCTAAGGCCTCATGAGCAAAACTACGTGACCCATGATTTTGAGTTGTAAGCAATAGTATTCGCATTGAATATGTGGTGACACTACCTGATAGGAGAGTGATTTATCATACGAGCTTCATGTACAAATTCTCACAGATGGATCTGAATATAATGCAGAGGTAATGGCTAGAGTTCCTCTAGGATTATGACTTCGATATCATCTAATTACTTGGGAAGGGGAACATTTTGGTAGATTCTCTCAGTAGGAGATCCAGCATGCAACTACTGAGTGAGGTGTCAGAGTAGTTGTCCTTGCTATAGTTATCCTTTGTAGATAAAGATGATGCACTTTATCTCCTGTTGACGCTCCTTTCGTCACAGAATCTAAAGATCGGGAAATGGAATATCTGAGCTGAAAGTGATTCATCCTTTGAAGAAAACATCAAAAATCGACAAAGGCATGAACAAAGGATCAACAACAACTCCACCGCGCAAGTTATACCACTGCCGTGCAAGTACACCTGCGCGACGCTATTGGTCGCACAAGTGACTTGCGCGACCTAAGTGGTAACCACCCGGTAACCGCCCGGGGTCTTCTTTTGCCTATAAATAGACCCTGTGGGCCCCCCATTCGAAAATATCTTTTTTCAGAAACTCGGATTGGAGCTCCCGACGCCCAAGTCTTTTCTCAAAGCTTCCGGAACACTTCTAAGGTAATTTCTTACTTAGAACGTAAGATCTAAAGAGAAGAAGGAAGGCCTAAGTGTTGAAACTCACCAACACTTGCGCGCCGCTTTTATTCCTTCAATATAACTTGCGCATCCCTTTTCTGGAAGAACCTCAAGAGAATTCTAAAGGGTTTAAAAAAGATTCGCTCAAGTATTTCAATGCTGGTTGAAAATCGCGCAAGTACACCATGTGTCGCGCAGGTATACCTGCGCGACCAATACTTGCGCGCCCACAGAAGACTTGTGCGCCTTTCAAGACTTGCATGAACCTATCTTTTTGGGTGCCCATCTTGCCCATTTTACCCCTCTTAAGCCATTTCACCTTTCCTTTTCAAGATCCAGTCTTCAAGATACTCTTCAAAGCCATTTATGGCATGATTTCTTGATCCGACATCCTTATCTGAAAGGAATTATGTGGAATATCTCTCAAAACCTAGTGATTTAAATATCCTTATGTCACTAAATATAGAGAGTTCATTCATTCAAACTCATCCTTTAAGATGAGAGAATCCTTAACTTGGGCATCCTCCTCAGGAGTAAGCCCCAATTTCAAATCTGGGCATCCTTCTTTAGGAGTAAGCCCCAAATTCTTAAAGATCCCAAACTTGGGCATCCTCCTCAGGAGTAAACCCCAAACCTTAATCCCTAACCTGGGTCTCCTTTTCAGGAATAAGACTCAGTCATAATCTTGGGTTTCCTTTTCAGGAGTAAACCCCAAGCCCCCTTAAATTTCTCTTAACCAGTCCTAATTTACCCTTGATTTGGGTTTCCTTTTCAGGAGTAAAACCCAATCATAAGTCCCCTCCTAACTTGGGCATCCTCCTTAGGAGTAAGCCCCAAGATTAGAGTATTCAAATCTCCATGAAGCATATATAACTTTATGGACCCTGTTCATGGATTTTCTCCCTAAAAGTGAATCCTAAACCTTCATCTATCTGGGCAGTCATACATACATGAGCCCCAAACAATTTCTTATGATTGCATCTTTCATGGCACAATTGTCTAATTTTTTACCAATACCTCTTGTTTCTCACACCGAGCATGACTCACGTGAGATTAGAGTGTAAAAGTAATTATGACATTCTTTTTTGAGCCATCAATCATAAACATCATACTCCATCACTCGAACTACGTGGGTTCTGATTCCTTTTCCAAAACAAAGGACACGTAGGTAGCCCATTTATGGGTTCGATCCCAACTTTGAAATAATCCATGTCCTTCTGAATGACGATAAACTTCAAGTGCCCCACTGAGTGGCTTTAAAACCAGCCTGGTCATCATAATGACCAAGAGACTTTTATATAAATGTTTTGAAGGATACCATTGACCAAGAATCTCTAAACAGATATAGATGATTCTCTATTGATGAAGAACCTCGAATACATATAAAAGATTCTCTAAATTCCTTGCATATTTAATCATTGATTGTTAAAGGAAAGCGTATTTTATACTTGGTAATGTAATAAGGATTCACGAACATAACTTAAATCTATAAAGAGAGTCCCAGAGTAGACAATAATTCCCCTAAAAAAGGTGTGTTGAGTCCGACCTCCCATCCTCTCGACCAATGCAAATTCCTAAGCCTCATTAGTCCACAAGCTAATGAGCACCTGCCTTTGGAAAGTAGGTCCAAATGGATGTGGAATCATTGGATGTTTCCAGTTCTACGAACAAACCCACTAGAAACCGATCAGAACGTTTGAATCTCCCATCTGGGAGGTCATCCCCGAAATCCGTGAGGAAACAAAAATGGTGAACCCGACGTGAATCCATAACCAAGTTAAAGTGATATTCTTCTTATTTGTTAGGCCCCTTGGGCCAACAAAGCAATCATTGACATATGCTCATCCAAAATATACAGTGGCCGGATTCATCTTGATTATGTCTGTTATATGGAACAAGCACTCTTTTCTCAAGATCTTCTGCAAAATGGCTTTCCTTAAATTCACCCCTGTGAATACTACTGCTGTGAACACCTCTACTATGATGTCTTCTGCTGTGAAAACCAATGCTACTACTCCTACTGGAACGTCGTCCGCTCTGAGGATGACATCACCAACTCAGCGTCTTCAACGCCGGGTTTCTAATGCACTGGTTAAGGAATACCGTTGCAACGGTACTATCCCAACTTTGGAGGCCGCTCGTCAAGCCCTCCTAGTTAACAACTCTACCTGGTCGTCCGGACAATGGCGACCAGTGATCAAGAAGCAGGCGGTGCTGACTACCGTCTCCAACTATTTCGGGTCGTTATCCCCGTAACGCAATTTCAATTCACTCCCTTACTCTGAGGAAGTGAATGAGCAGGTCCCGCAGGACCTTAATTCAAAAAGATAGGAGTCCTTCTCAAGGGCTCCCATCAACAATCGCCGCCATACTCGTGCAGTAGTGCGCCCTCAACATGATGAGGGTACCGACTCCAGGCATTCAGCTCAGGTTCCTTGAACCCGAGCAGGCAAGATGAACCGCCAGAGACGGAATCCGGTTAACAATAGGCAGGTTGTAATCCCTGCCATCTCCGGAGAAGTCCACCAACCTAACTTGGTGGAAAACAACGAGCAGACATACACACTTGTCCGTTTTAATTCCGCTGTCCAGCAGACTCGTCTGGCAGCATCACGCCAATCCCGCCAGGCAATTCTAGCGGAGTACCATAGGCTAGAACATACACCTGCTTATACATCACCAGTTAGTCAGCAGGCTCGTCTGACTACATATGATGGATCTCGTCAACCGCGTTTGGCGAAGTGTAATCAGCAGGCACATACACTTGCTAATACTAATCAAGCCTACCAACAGTCTCGCTTGGTAGCGCACAGAGAAGTTAGTCGGAAAGCCCCGACGACAAACAGGTGGCAGACTCAACTCTCTGCCTCCACACTTGAGTACTGTCAGGATTCACTGACAGGAAAAGGAGGACAAGAGCAGGCACATACACCTACTCCAAGCCCGGAATGGACGTATATCCCCGTTCCGGCGGCTGAAGTCACCAAACATATTTTGTCAATGGTGAAAGAGCATAAGAAAATTCCTGCTCATATTCTGGACGCTTGCCCGGATATCATAACAGCTTCAGCATCATCTCAGGTACAGACACATAAATCTATCCCTAGCAATGGAGTGACACATCAACGATTCACTCCAGAATAGACACACACATCTGTTCCAGTCCAAGAGGGTTATGGGGCATACTCCCCCATATCAAACGGAAAACCAAGTCAGGCACATACAACTGATTTGAGTGGAGATCGTCAGACTAACATGACCATATTTCCTGATCAGGCACATACACCTGCTCAGAGTAACCACTTTCATCAACAAGTGGTTTCTAAAGTGAGTAAGAAGGCATCTAAGAAAAAGATCCGCCCAGCACAGTCCGGAGATCAAAGGCCAATCTGCAACAAGGCCTTGCTCGATGCTGGAGTTCTTGAAGCCCTCAGACATTTATCTCTCGGAATTCAAGATTCTACTCCCTCAGTTCTCAATAACGGGAAGATTAATTTTGAAGGTCTTCAACAGACACTTCCTCATGAAGGCTTGCTTCATGAAAGTTCGGTCAATCTTAAAGTTTCTTCTTCAGATGAGAGCCACATGAACCCTCTGTGTGGTCAGAAGACCAAGGAGCAAGAGATTTCATCTTTTGTTGTAACCTATCATGACGGTCCTCCTCATGATGATGAACTTCGCTGCGAAAGTCCTCTCCGTAGTAGTGATTAACGTTGTCTCGAAAATTATTCAGAAGGCAATGTAGTGACGAGAAAGCCCTCCTATCTCGAGGCACTTGCAAACGTAAAACCATTCATGTCTGATGCTTTACTATCGGCAGGTGAAACTCTTTCTCCATCAGAAGATAGCCTGGGGTTCAGGTTATTCTCTGAACCATCCCTGGGTCATTCATCTTCCAGCATGAATGGTGATATCTCTACCAATCTTGTTGAATCCGATGAAGCAACAAGGAAACACCAAATCTGGTCCAAACAGGTAGAAGAATCATCATTTAATGATAAAGAGGAAATGCTGAACATGAGGAAAAAACTGGTAAAAGGTGAAGTACCAGTCATGTTTTGACTTTTGGCTGACTCCCAGTACGACATTCCATTGATGTTGACGGATGATGGAATCCACGATATTCGTCTCAACATATGGAAGACTCTTTGTCAATTGAATAATAAAGTATTATCTTACGGTGATTATGAAAATCATATTAAGATAATAGAAGGGTTACAATGCGAGATTGATTTGGCATCTCTATCAGTCTCTCGGTATCCGAAGGCTGAAAAGAAACAAAGAACCCTTCAACATTCATGCCTTGGCGCACTAAGAAAATTGCATCAGTTAATTGCCAATGCTCCATTTGATGTTCATATCAGAGGACGAGGTGTTCACGGAGCACTACATTTCACAGTGCTTTCCAGTCAGCAAAGCCCGCCGAAAATGGTCTCATGCAATGTTATTGCCCATGGCCGGCCACAGTCAATGGGCTTTGTTCATAATCAAAAGCTTGCTCAAGAACATGATTCAACTAGTTCCTCTAAAAATAAAGTATATAGAGAACAAGTTGTTGAATTTCTCCTACATCAAGCAGGCGAGAATATTGCACAAGCCTCTCGTCTGGAGAAAACACGTCATCAAATGACAGAAGTTTCGGAAATCATCCAACGGTCTGTTGAACCTGGTGATAAAAGTGGATACAGGTTAATGCATCCAGCTAATTTCCGAACTAAGATTCGCAAGATCAAGAGAGATTTTAAGAAAATCTCAGACATAGCATGTCAAGAGACACCCCAGCTTGTCAGACTGGGGACTTCTCTAACCCAACCCTCAGAGTCAACAAATGGGATTCGAGGAGTTGAGCGGAAGCAGCAGGAACATCCCTAGTCCACCGGACTGGGGACTTTTTCAAATCCTCAATCCCTCCCTCAGAGAAAATCAGTATTCTCTCGATTAGGGAATAAGCCTCAAGAGGAACAAAGAGCCAAGCTATCAGGAGATTCTCTCCAAGTGACGGTTCTCCAAGAAGTTCCTGAGGGATCAAGTCAACGGAATTCCATGTCTCATCAAGGACATGGAAGAAGACAATATCACAGAAATACTGATAGAAAGGATTCCATGCAATATGCATCCATTAATGTCATCAATGTCGTTGCTGCTGATTCACCAGATGAGGCTCAATTAGAGGGATCAGACGAAGAGCTTCCTGCTCAAGAAATTGCGCACACAGGCCTAAATGAAGAAGGTGTGCGCACACGTAATCAAAGGCTTACCCAAAATCTGGGTATTCCTTCAAGTAACCCACTTCCCCCACTCCGAAAAGGATCCAATAAGGGGAAAGGAAAGAATCAGGTTACTTCTCACCCTTCCTCTGAAGGAGATCAATCGCTCTCATTAGAGCAAAGGTTTGCACAACAGGAGGAAGAAATGAAAGAATTAAGAAGGTTGAATACAGAACTACTTCAGAGTAGTCTTCTTATTAAGAATGCTGAAGTCCGATAGCCGAAGGAATTTGTTGTAACTACTGAGATGGATCAGGAATATCCTCCTTTATCAGTACACCCTCAGAGGTCTAATCCTACGGGTCAAACGCAACAACGGTTGGCAGCACTACCATCAGTTGCAGCACCAACCACCACGTCTGTCCAAGCTCCATTCATTGCACCTACCCAAAACCAAGTTCAACCTGATGTTTCTCAAAAGTTAATAACTACTATTGAGTCATTAACAGCTCGGTTAGAAACTATGGAAGGGAAACGGGCGCAAGTTCAACCTGAAAGGAAAGTTTACCATGAATGGGTAGATTCAATTTCTCCTCCATCTAGTTTTGGAAACCCTGTTTTCCATACTTTCAATGCATTAGGCGACCCCGAACAACATTTGACGCATTACGTGTCTTGTTGTGATCCTATGATGGGAACTCCAGAGCAGCAAGAAGCAGTGAAACTCAGATGCATCGTGCGAACCTTGCAAGGACCAGCTTTTGTCTGGTATACAAGCTTGCAATCCTGGTCAGTCATCGGATGGGAGGATCTTAGTCAAAAATTCCTTCTTCAGTTTAGCTCAACTTTTCCAAAAACGACAGTTTTCGATCTTACAAACTGCAAGCAAAGGGAGAATGAAAGAGTCTCTGATTTCATTGCTCGTTGGAAGGGATTAACGTATTCCCTGAGTTTAGCACTCCCTCTGGTGTAATTGTTGCCAATTTTTGTGGCAAATTTGTGTGACGAATTACGCACGCCATTGATCCCTGTGAAATACACAGGAGGGTTTCGAGACCTTACTTCAATCGCTCAACAGATTGAAGATTCCCTTATACAGGCTAAGGTTAAATCTCGTATAATTCCATCAGCTCCAGGAAGGAGAATGGGTAAAGCGGAAACTGCTACAGTTATTCTTAAACAAGCACCTTTACCTATTTCTACTTCAAAACCTTCATCTTCTCGAAGAGCTCCACCTCCTGAACGCCAATAACAAAGGCTGTTTCGTCCAAATGATCAAAAAGATCAACGACGAAAATAATTTGAGGATATGAAGAGTAAAACATACTCTTTCCGAAGTGAGAAAGTTCCTGGTTACTTCATTTCAGATCTGGAAAATAATTTGGTTCAATTACCAGTGCCCAAGAGGCCAAACAAGGAAGGAGATGAAGACCGTCCCAATTATTGTCCCTTTCATCAAATGTTGGGGCATCCCATCCAGGAGTGTTTTGTCTTTAAAGACCTCCTGCAAAAGATGGTCGACTTGGGACAAGTCAAATTGAAGGGTTCTTCAGCTCATGTAGCGTGTATTACTGCTACAGATCCAGAGGAAGGAGGCGAGTGGTAGGAAGTCAAAAGCAAAACTGCGAAAAAATATGATGATTGGATGGTCAGAAAGACAATCAATCGGACCCATTCCATTTTGCGAACACAATTGAAGAAGCCAATTGTGTCTCCTACAAAAGCTGCAGTAAAGCCTCCATCAAAAGATAAATCCTCAAAAGGGAAGCGCAATTCAAAGAAGAAAGAGGAATCAGGAGAAGATGAGTATGTATCAAAGCCTAAATTGTCTTTGACTCTGGCAGATTTCATGCCATCTACTTCAAAGCCACGGGCACCGTCCCACCAAACGGCACAGCCTAAACAGGCTAACCAGGAAGAGTCTTTATCAGACGAAGAGTTAATCTTTGGTTCTGTTAATATGATTCAATTAACAGATCCATATTCCAGTCTTGATGAGCCTGAATTCCTTGTATAAAATAAGGGAATCCGAGGAAGTTCTAGAGGTTCAGGATACAGGGGAAGACGTGGATCTTTCCGAAGCCACTACTCTAATTTTACCCCTCCTAGCACTGTGTATGCAGCAGAAACTCGTGGTAGAGCCCTTCAGCGAGCTCAAAAAGAACAAGCAAGTTCTTCTGCCAATGACCAACTCAGTTTTGGCACAGTTATTTTGGAAGACCGATTAAAGGTTCCATCTTCTTTATATCATCAAGTAAATGGATCTAATTAGTCTAATCTTCCAAAACCAAGGATGTTGCTAACTTCAATACAAGATGCATCAACTTCCAAAGCATCTGCTTCCAAGGTACCTGCTAAACCGCATATTCCTATTGGGAAACGTAGACCTCTAGATCAAAAGTATGATATATTGAAACACTTGGCCCAAGTACCAGCCATGTTATCAATTTTGGATGCTTTGAATCTATCAAAAGATCTTCGGGAAGCACTCATTGAAGCTTTGTCAAGTCCTCAGGAGTTTGAAGCTGAAATTGCTGCAGTTGAAATCTATCACATAGAGAATAATCCTGCAAAATGCCATGCAGTGATATCTTTTACTGATAAAGATGAAGATGATGTTGTGCATGGGCACATAAAACCTTTGTACTTATCTGGAAAAGTCAATGGTGTAGATGTTCGAAGAGCTTTCATTGACAATGGTTCAGGAGTCAACCTCATGCCCATTCGTACACTTCGTCGATTGGGCCTCACGGAATCTGATTTATCTCCTTCTACCATGAGGATACAAGGATATGATAAAAATGAACAAGAACCACTGGGAGAAGTTACACTCAGAACTCAGTTTGGAGATCTTGTATCCAATTTGGATTTCATGATTGTTGATCAAGACTCAGCTTTCAATATCTTGCTTGGAAGACACTGGCTACATCAACATGCAGCTATTCCTTCATCATACCATAAATGTCTCAAATACTGTTTTGATGGTCAAGTTGGAACATTGTATGGTGATAAAGCCCCGTTCAAGACATGTGAGTCTCAATACATTGAGGCGGAATTTTATCACATGATGGGAAGAGAAAAATCTACAATGAAGGAAATTACCAAAGTTAATGCTCCATATGGTTTGGAGAAAATTCCAATAAATCCATTTCCACATGTGAGTACAGATTATGTGTTACCTATCAGTCAAATTGAAAAAATAGGCCCAAATCAAAATACTCTTATGGAAAGATCCATAATGTCAATTACGGCGATCGAGCCAGACAACATGTGAGAATTTGGTAACCTACCAAGCAGTGATGAAAGCATAAGTGGTGACGTTTTCATTTCATCTGCTGAAGTCCAACAAGTCTATACTTCGCTAATCAGGCCAGAAGAAGTTATAGCAACACCAGAGGTGAATAATGATGTCGATTCTCGATCCAACATCTCCTCTTTATTTCCCAAAGAAGACCCTTTATCATCAATAGGGTCGGAAATGGAAGCTTCTTCTTAAAAATGTGAAAATTTTGACATCTCTTATGATCATGAGAATTTCGTTTTCTCATCTACTTTGCAAGTAGAAACGGAAGAAATAACACATGATGAAGAGGAAGAGGAAGATCTTAGAGATGCTCCTCCAGCATTTGAAGAGGGTATCTCTACCACTGTGGATGAACTCAGAGAAGTAAATCTGGGTACAGAGAAAGATCCACGCCCCACTTTAATTAGTGTGGCCATGACCCTTGAAGAGCAAGAGATGTATATTTCTTTTCTAAAGAAAAATAAAGATATTTTTTGCTTTGAATTATACAGAAATGCCTAGGCTTGATCCTGATGTTGCTACTCATCATTTGGGTTTACCAAAAGAACATCGAGGTTTTAAACAAGCCGTGAGAAGAACACACCCAACCTATGCTTCCAAAATTGAAGCTGAAGTGGATAAGCTGATCAAATCCAACTTCATCAGAGAAGTTCAATATCCCAAGTGGTTGGCTAATATTGTCCATGTAAAGAAGAAAAACTGACAAATTAGGGTTTGCATCGATTTCAGAGATCTTAATCGGTATTGTCCTAAAGATGATTTCCCAGTTCCGATTACAGAACTCTTAATTGATGCGACGGATGGCTATGAAGTACTTTCTTTCATGGATGGATATTATGGATATAATCAGATCCGAATGGCCCCAGAAGATGAGGAATATACAGCCTTCAGAGCTCTTCAAGGTGTGTTTTGATACCGGGTGATGCCCTTTGGTTTGAATAATGCAGGTGCAACATATCAACGCACCATGCATCGTATCTTCAAACCTCTTTTAGGGAAGTTTGTTGAATGCTATGTAGATGATTTGGTGGTTAAATCCAAACAAAGTTCTAATCACTTGGCTGATTTGGAAGTCATATTCCACAAGCTTCGACAACATAATTTAAAGATGAACCCCTTAAAATGTACTTTTGGGGTAACCTCAGGAAAATTCCTTGGCTTTGTTGTACGCCATCGTGGTATTGAAGTCGATCCTGAGAAGACCAAATCAATCCTTGGTATGTCACCTCCTCAGAATTTGAAAGAATTAAGAGGACGTCAAGGGCACTTAGCCTATATTCGGCGTTTCATCGCCAATTTGGCAGGCAAAAGTTTACCCTTTACCAAATTATTGAAGAAAGGAGTCACTTACCAGTGGACTGAAGAATGTCAAAAAGCATTTGATGTTCTCAATAAATACCTCTTGAGTCTTCCAGTACTCATGCCGCCTGTTGAGGGTAGACCTCTTATCCTCTATGTGACAGCTTTAGAGCGATCATTGGGTGACTTTATCGCTCAAAAGAATGATGCTGGGAATGAAAATAGTCTCTACTGTCTCAGTAGAACTATGCTTGAAGCAGAAACCCAGTATTCAAGTATTGAAAAGTGATTCCTAGCATTAATCTTTGCAGTTCAGAAACTGAGACACTACCTGCAACATCACGAGGTCCAATTGGTATCTCGTAATAATCCGCTCAAATTCACCCTTAGTCGTCCAATGATTACAGGACGTCTGGCAAGGTGGGTGGTTATTCTACAATAGTTCGACATTCAGTATGTGTCTCAAAAGGCAATTAAGGGCCAAGCTCTGGCTGATTTCCTGGCTGAACATCCTTCAGTGGAAGACACGTATTCAGATATCGAACTCCGTGATGAGGAAGTTTTCTCTATTCAAGAGAGTCCTCAAACATGGGAAATGTATTTTGATGGTGCTTCTAGAAGTCCAACAGGGAAGAAAATGGAAAATCCTAAATTCAACAAATTTGGTTTAGGAATTGTGCTCATTTCTCCAGATAAGGCAGTGTTACCTTATTCCTTTTTGTTGTGGGAAGGTGGTACCAATAATGAAGCTGAATACCAAGCTATCATTACAGGCTTGGAATTAGCGCTTCAAGCACAAGTGAATCACTTAAAGGTGAAAGGTGATTCAGACCTGGTAATCAAACAAGTCAATGGGGATTATGCCATCAGAAAAGAAGAATTAATCCCTTTGTATGATTACGTCATAGAGCTAATGTCGGAATTCCCTTCAAAACCGACATTTTTTTATGTCCCAAGATCACAAAATGCTCAAGCTGATGCAATGGCTAATATAGCCATAGCTTTAGCAGATCCAAATCGGGACGAGACAACCATCTGTATTGCCCACCGTCGTGCAATTTCACCTTATGTTCATGTCAGAACCGAGGAAATTAATGAAATTAGTCCCATTCCTGAACCGTATGGTCATACTACAGGATGGATGTCACCTATCAGGGAATACCTTCAAAATGGAACACTTCCACCTGATAGAGCCGAGAAAGAACAAATTCGGCAACGTGTGGTCAATTTTACTCTTTATGATAGCCCAAACCACCTCGAGAAAATTCTCTACAAACGTGGTTTTGATGGAGTTCTCTTCAGATGTATTGATGGTGAAGAGACAATGGCTGTCATAAAAGAAGTGCATGCAGGAGTCTGTGGTGCCCACCAGTCTAGACATAGACTATCTGATCAAATTCAAAGGCTTGGATACTTTTGTCCTTCAATGATACAAGATTGTGTTAATTTTACAAAGAAGTGTCATTCATGCCAATTATATGCCAACTTCATTCATAAACCTCCAGAGTTGCTTCATACAACTAAATACTCATGGCCATTTTCCACATGGGGAATGGATGTGGTGGGACCTTACCCTTCAGCTATGGCCAAGCAGTTTAAGTACATTCTTACTGCTACTGATTTCTTTTCCAAATGGGCAGAGGTAGTACCTCTCAAAGAAGTCAGTTCTAAATGCATTGTTAGCTTCATCAAGTCTAACATAATTACTAGATTTGGTCTCCCTCATACCATATTGACGGACAATGGCACCAACTTCTGTTCTTCTGAGGTAATGAAATTGTATCAAGAATACAACATTAAGTCCAACCATTCATCTCGATATCATGCGGCGGCTAATGGCCAGATAGAATCCTTCAACAAGACTCTTTCAAATATACTGCAAAAGATGATGGATAAAGATAATAGGTCATGACCTGATAAACTCTTTCATGCTTTATGGGCTTATCGGACTACCACTCGCAATGCAATGCGGTCAACTCCATATTAATTGGTATATAGAACAGAAGCAGTCTTGCCAATTTAAGTTCAATTGCCCTCACTCAGAATAGCCATTTCTGATCAGTTATCTACAGATGAGCAATCCCAAAAGCGGTTGAATGAATTGGAACAGTTAGATGAGAAAAGATTGTGCACTTTGCACCACTTGGAAATCTATCAGAATCGAATAGCACGAGCTTTTAACAAAAAAGTTCGTCTTCATTCATTCATTCAGGGAGAATTGGTATTGGTTCTCAGAGAACCAATGATACCAGGAAAGAAGCCTCCCAAGCTTGAACCAAAATGGGAAGGACCTTATTCAATACATAAGGTCTACTCCAATGGAGCATATTATCTAATCTCAATGGATGGAGAACACATCACGACTCCAACTAATGCCAGATTTCTGAAGAAGTATTTTGTATAAACACAAAATATTATTCCCAGATCCAAAACAGTCAGATTGGTTCATAATATGTCCTACATGACATTAAACTGTATTTTGTCCCTGCTACATGACACTAAATTGTGCAGCACCAATAGTCCTAACTGCAAGACTTTAAACTGCATAGTCCCTTTAATATGTCCTACATGACATTAAACTGTATTTTGTCCCTGCTACATGACACTAAACTGTGCAGCACCAATAGTCCTAACTGCAAGACATTAAACTGCATAGTCCCTTTTTTATGTCCTACATGACATTAAATTGTATTTTGTTCCTGCTACATGACACTAAACTGTGCAGCACCAATAGTCCTAACTGCAAGACTTTAAACTGAATAGTCCCTTTTTTATGTCCTACATGACATTAAACTGTATTTTGTCCCTGCTACATGACACTAAACTATGCAGCACCAATAGTCCTAACAACAAGAATTTAAACTGCATAGTCCCTTTTATATGTCCTACATGACATTAAACTGTATTTTGTCCCTGCTACATGACACTAAACTGTGCAGCACCAATAGTCCTAACTGCAAGACTTTAAACTGCATAGTCCCTTTTATATGTCCGAAATGACATTAAACTATATTATGTCCTATCTACATGACATTAAACTGTACAGAAGTTCCTTATTTGTCCGAGATGACATTAAACTATATTGTTTCCTAGCAACATGACATTAAACTATGTGGCACTTTCATCGTCCAGCATGACGTTAAACTGTAAAAAGTCCCCAGAACTGATATCCTCATATTGTTTCACCTTATTCCTAGCTACATGACTTTAAACTAGACAGCACCAGTTCGTCCTTACTATATGACGTTAAACTATACAGCAATGGTCCATTATGACTTTAAACTGCAACTTCGTCCCACACGACATTAAACTGTGAAAAATTTCCCTAAACCGTCCAGCATGACCTTAAACTGCATCATCCCTGGTCCATGTATATGACCATAAACTATTTTCAAATCCCTTATGTCCAGCAAGACGTTAAACTGTGACGTCCTAACTACATGACGCTAAACTGTATAAAAGTCCCTCACATCCAGAAAGACGTTAAACTATATAATCTCAAAGGTCCAGTATAACATTAAACTGCACCATTCATGGTCCATGAATATGACCTTAAACTATTCGCACTTTCGTCCGACATGACGTTAAAATGGTACACTCTTTTGTCCTTACTGCATGACAATAAATTGCACAATCCCCCTTTCGTCCAATATGACGTTAAACTGTATTGTCCCCATCGTCCTAACTACATGACGCTAAACTGTACAGAAAGTCCTTAATATGTCCTACATGACATTAAACTGTAATTTGTCCCTGCTACATGACCCTAAACTGTGCAGCACCAATAGTCCTAACTGCAAGACTTTAAACTGCATAGTCCCTTTTTTATGTCCTACATGACATTAAACTGTGCATCGTTAAGGTTGTTATTAGCTCTTGTTTCTCACACCGAGTATGACTCACGTGAGCTTAGAGCGAACATCAACCATAACACTCCCTTTGGGCCACTAACCATGTGTAAGTCCCAACAACATCTTTTATTTAGATCATTGTCCACAAGAACAACTTGATCATTAATTCATTCTTTAATTGAACTACACAGACTTTGATCCTTGCCCTCCAAGCTGGGTATGTAGGCAACCTCCCAGGGTTCAAGCCCAAAAACAATCTCTTCACATCGGTTCACCACCATCTCATATGATGTTGATTCGTGAAACCACCCCAGGAATCAATATCTTTACATTGATTCACTTTCGTCCTTGTTATATGACGTTAAACTATACAACACTTTTGTCCGGTACGACAATAAACTACAATATTCTTTGATTTCCTCATTTGAGAAGGAACCATTATTGACATTGATTTTTTCAGTCATGTTTCATTTCAAAAGACTACGTGCATACATGGTAATGCCTAAACTTTTTATCTCAGGTTAAACCATCATTGCACTAAAGTCCCCTTTCACCCTTCACATGTACGAACCAAATTTGTACAAAGGGTAGTTCTAGAACTATGTGGGCTTGATTCCCATCCTTATGGGATACGTAGGAACGTTTGAGTATCCCTCGAATCCAGCCCCAAGTCTTTTGGGCCTAACCCCAAATTTCACTTTCAGTCCCTTGGCTAAAAAGTACTCATGAAAACACACACTGTGTATTCATTATTATGGTCCGAATTCTATGACCCTAAACTAAGATCACTCATACTTTCGTCCTGCACGATGTTAAACTGCATTTCAAGAACTACGTATGGCTTGATTCTCATTCTTATGAGATACGTAGTGAAGTCCAAAATTTCAATTCAGGACCCAGCCACAACATGATTATGGTTATCATTGACCTATGTATCTTTACATACATTAGACAATACCCATATTTATGTGTTATAATCCTAACGTTAAAATATTTTCAGATCTTCATAACCCTTTTCATGACTTCTAGTCACAAAAATGTCAAACTTCTGAGAATTCTTTTTGCCTGACTATGCAGCACGTGCCCATAGGTGGCCTTGCATAAACAGTTCACATAACAGACTTGTCAGCCTAAAGATACTATTTATTTGACCATGCAGCCAATGCCCATAGGTGGCCCTGCATATTTCAACCCCCTAACGGGTTTGTTAAATAATGGTAACTTCATTCTTGGGAGGAATGCCTCTTTTTTCCTTATTTGTCTTAAACGATAGTATGTAGGGATCCGCAAAAAAAATAGCAATCCGTAACATATTTGTCCCATATCCTTTTTCATGATCTGAAAGTATTCAAGTCTATGGTTTATTCTTCTTCCCTACGTTTGGGTCAGACCTTCGTAGGAGTGATATTCATCCAGTTCTTCGATATTCTTGTTCGGAAATATCTTCTCCATATTCAAGTACCTCTTTCCATACAAGAAACTCTATACTTTAGAAAATTTGAATCTCCATAAACTTTCACTGGCTTTTAGCACTAGGAAAGTAAATTTCTATGAGTTCTTTCGCCTGACTATACAGCATGTGCCCATAGGTAGCCTTGCATAAACAGTCCACATAACAGACTTGTCAGCCGAAAGATACTATTTATTTGACCATGCAGCCAATGCCCATAGGTGGCCCTGCATATTTCAACCCCCTAACGGGTTTTGTTAAATAATAGTAACTTCATTCTTGGAAACTACTTCTTATAATGCCTTTTAGATCTTTTTCATATCATTCCTCAGATTCAAATATTCTTAAGCCATAGTTTACATATTTTCTCTCATACTTGAGTTTGGTAATTTGTTTTCAGATAAATTCTCAAGGAATTGAATCAATTTTAATCCATTTCGGTCAAAGCTATTTCGACCTTAAACATTAGCCCCTTTATGTTCGGCGTGCATGACTTTAAACTGCCCACACAAAAGACAAAGGAACTCTGAATAAAAGTCAAGTTCCAGCTCACTAAATATACGTTTTTTGTATGATTTAGGTAATATTGAGAAATTAAAAGGTTCAAAGTTTGTAGGATTATTTGTAATAATCCAAGTAAAAATCAAACTATACTTACTGGGCCCATTGGCATAAGTAAATTTTAAGCAGGTAGTGAAAAGAATGTAGGTACAAATGATTGATGACAAAAGTGTTTTTCATTGATACACAAGAGTTAGAAGGACATCCACAGACTGGAGTCTCTTCTCTTTTTCGAGAATTACAAGAGGCTTTCAACATAACACTTCATTTGATTTACGGCATCCCGAGATTCATTAGCAACCACCTGGAATTCATTCATTAAACTGGATACAATAAGAGATGCAGTGATACTAGCTCTTCTTGAAACTATTGTAAAAGGATGTTCTTGAGTGCGGTTTGAGAAAATTTTCTGCTAATCAAATAGTGACTCTGTTTCTGTCCAAGAGACTTGGAAGATGGATACATGGATTTGAGAATGGAGCATTGGAAGTAAAGAGCCATTTGGAGAGAGTACTCTTTTCAGATATTGCTCTAATACCAAGTTTGTCTTCTCTCCACCAACAATTAGTGGAAAACATTTCATCCCCTGGGTTTTCCATTTTCATATCTGCAAGGAAATGACATGGAGGAATAATTTGAAAGTTCACACCATTGTTGTTACTCTTAATGCACAACATAACCAAAATAGAGAAGTAGCAGTGCAGCTGCATCTCAGGTGTATAATTGTTTTCATTTGGAACATTGACTCCTTGCAGATGACCATGACCACACAGAGACAGGTAGATGCTCTGTGGGAAATTAAGATGATATTTCTTCAAGTACTTATCCAAATCTAGGAAAGTTCTGTCACAGATATCATAGTAATCATGGCCAATAATGTTCATCATGTCATCAATCCGCTTGCTAGCCAGTTCATCAGCTGTTCCAATTCCCTTAGGATCCATTGAATCTGCACAAAAATTTGAACGAATTTAACTCTTAAATGAGTTTATGTTTTCATAAAATTTGTGAAAGAATTCGGAAAAAATGGCCAAGGCATTAAGTCGCGCAAATCAAAACAATGGCGCGCAAGTATTTCGTGTGCCGCGCTAGTTTTTGACGCGCAAGTATAAACCGCGCAAGTACGAATACCTTTACAGGAGCGAGACAGCGAGGGAACAGTGGAAAAGAGACTTGCGCGGCTTAGGTGACCTGCGCGGTGAGAGCTCGAGAAGGTATGAAGTCCGGAAATCCGGATACTTGTACGGAGGTGAGGCCGTGTATTTATAGGCCAGGAAGCCTATCTGCGCGCCGTACCCAGAGCGCTTAAGGCCTGCGCGACGCAAACTTGCGCGCCGCCCTCTGTGCCCTGAAGACTTGCGCGCCCCCCTTTTCCTTTGGATGGATTCAATTTCCTCAGAGTCAAATCCTCATTTCTCTCCGGATCCAACTCTGAGGGGGGACTTTTGTTGACGCTCCTTTCGTCACAGAATCTAAAGATCGGAAAAGGGAATATCTGAGCTGAAAGTGATTCATCCTTTGAAGAAAACATCAAAAATCGACAAAGGCATGAACAAAGGATCAACAGCAACTCCACCGCACAATTTATACCACTTCCGCGCAAGTACACCTGCGCGACGCTATTGGTCGCGCAAGTGACTTGCGCGACCTAAGTGGTAACCGCCCGGTAACCGCCCGGGGTCTTCTTTTTCCTATAAATAGACCCTGTGGGCCCCCCATTCAAAAAGATCTTTTTTCAAAAACTCGGATTGAAGATCCCGACGCCCAAGTCTTTTCTCAAAGCTTCCGGAACACTTCTAAGGTAATTTCTTACCTAGAACAGAAGATCTAAAGAGAAGAAGGAAGGCCTAAGTGTTGAAACTCATCAACACTTGTGCGCCGCTTTTATTCCTTCAATATAACTTGTGCGTACCTTTTCTGGAAGATCCTCAAGAGAATTCTAAAGGGTTTAAAAAAGAGTCGCTCAAGTATTTCAATGCTGGTTGAAAATCGCGCAAGTACACCATGTGTCGCGCAGGTATACCTGCGCGACCAATACTTGCGCACCCACGGAAGACTTGCGTGCCTTTCAAGACTTGCGCGCCCCTATCTTTTTGGGTTCCCATCTTTCCCATTTTACCCCTCTTAAGCCACTTCACCTTTTCTTTTCAAGATTCAGTCTTCAAGATACTCTTCAAATCCATTTATGGCATGATTTCTTGATCTGACTTCCTTATCTGAAAGGAATTCTGTGGAATATATCTCAAAACCTAGTGATTTAAATATCCTTATGTCACTAAATATAGAGAGTTCATTCATTCAACCTCATCCTTTAAGATGAGAGAATCCTTAACTTGGGCATCCTCCTCAGGAGTAAGCCCCAATTTCAAATCTGGGCATACTTCTTTAGGAGTAAGCCCCAAATTCTTAAAGTTCCCAAACATGGGCATCCTCCTCAGGAGTAAACCCCAAACCTTAATCCCTAACCTGGGTCTCCTTTTCAGGAATAAGACTCAGTCATAATCTTGGGTTTTCTTTTCAGGAGTAAACCCCAAGCCCCCTTAAATTTCTCTTAACCAGTCTTAATTTACCCTTGATTTGGGTTTCCATTTCACGAGTAAAACTCAATCATAAGTCCCCTCCTAACTTGGGAATCCTCCTTAGGAGTAAGCCCCAAGATTAGAGTATTCAAATCTCCATGAAGCACATATAACTTTATGGACCCTGTTCATGGATTTTCACCCTAAAATTGAATCCTAAACCTTCATCTATCTGGGCAGTCATACATACATAAGCCCCAAACAATTTCTTATGATTGCATCTTTCATGGCACAATTGTCTAATTTTTTACCAATACCTCTTGTTTCTCACACCGAGCATGACTCACGTGAGATTAGAGTGTAAAAGTTATTATGACATTCTTCTTTGAGCCATCAATCATAAACATCATACTCCAACACTCGAACTACGTGGGTTCTGATTCCTTTTCCAAAACAAAGGATACGTAGGTAGCCCATTTATGGGTTCGATCCCAACTTTTAAATAATCCCTGTCCTTCTGAATGACGATAAACTTCAAGTGCCCCACTGAGTGGCTTTAAAACCAGTCTGGTCATCATAATTACCAAGAGACTTTTATATAAATGTTTTGAAGGATACCATTGACCAAGAATCTCTAAACAGATATAGATGATTCTCTATTGATGAAGAACCTCGAATACATATAAAAGATTCTCTAAATTCCTTGCATATTTAATCATTGATTGTTAAAGGAAAGCTCATTTTATACTTGGTAATGTAATAAGGATTCACGAACATAACTTAAATCTATAAAGAGAGTCCCGGAGTAGAAAATAATTCCCCTCAAAAAGGTGTGATGAGTCCGACCTCCCATCCTCTCGACCAATGCAAATTCGTAAGCCTCATCAGTCCACAAGATAATGAGCGCCTGCCTTTGGAAAGTAGGTCCAAACGGATGTGGAATCATTGGATGTTTCCGGTTCTACGAACAAACCCGCTAGAAACCGATCGGAACGTTTGAATCTCCCGTCCAGGAGGTCATCCCCGAAATCCGTGAGGAAACATCTCCAGTAGATGGTTGTCACCCATCCACTCTTATAGTGATTCAGGGAGGTACAACAAGGGGATGTTGACTGCAATACATTATGTGCTTAGTTATCCACATGACATGCTCCTGATGGATATTCGGAAGGTGGAGAGCACATCATTATTTTCAGAGGAAGCACGGTTGTTCCAGTGGAATTGTGGGAGGAGGTTATAAGGGAGTTTCATAAATCCCCCTTGGCGGAACATTGAGGAGTGGTGAAAATATACTAGGTCCTAAGTCATTAGTTATGGTAGACAAGTATGAAAAAAATAGTGGCAATATTCGTTTCAGGATGCCTTAAGTTCCAGTAGGTGAATGATGAGCACAAGGTTTTAGTAGCATTAGCTCACCCTCTAGAAGTTTCTTGTGTGGAAGTTGGATGGAATATTGATGAAATTCATGACAAGATTACCGTGAGTGTTCAAGAGACATGAATCCATATAGGTGATCATTGACTGTCTCACCAGTCATACCACTTCTTAGCTATTAAGGTGTAGAGATATGTGGAGATCTAGGGACTCCTCTACATTTTGGAGATATTTCGGATTCTTTAAATACCTTTGAAAAAAGTCTCAGATTGTGATGCTCATTTCACATCCTAGTTGTGGAAGTGATTGTAGTTGGAATTTGGTACTTATCTACGCTTGAGTACAATATTTCATCCCAGACTAATGGTTAGACAGAGAAGACTATTCAGGTTTTGTACGATATGTCCTAGGCCTATATCTTAGATTTTGGTTACTTTTTGGAGGACCACCTACCATTGGTGGAGTTTTCATATAATAAAAGTTACCACTCCACCATCGATGTGGATCCATTTTAGGATTTATATGGGTGACCCTGCGGGTCACCAATTTGTAGGACCTACCCCAGAGAGTCGGCACTCATGGGTCCAGAGATGGTACGAGCTACCATTGAGAAGGTGCATGTTATCTAGGATTGGATGAAGACTATATAGATATGGTAAAAGTATTATACTGATAGACAGAGGAGACCTCTAGAGTTTGAAGAGGGAGACCATTTCTTCCTTTGAGACCCACCTCAACGACGTTTGTAGAGATTTGGCTGGTCCGACAAGTTGTCTCTGAGGTTCAGCAACCATTTCTAGATACTGAGTAGAGTAGGTGGAGTGGGGTACCACCTAGCTTTACTTACATAGTTTCACCTGGTACATAATGTCTTCTATATGTCAAAGTTGAGGAGGTACTTTAATGACCCATCTTACGGCATCGACTGGGGAGAGATAGATATCGATGATGCGGAGACCTTCACAGATTACCCGGTAGAGATTGAGGATTGAAATTACAGGGTCCTTTGTGGGTGATATATTCCCCTAGTGTGTGTGTAGTGGTAGCAGAAGGATATTTAGGAGAGAACATGGGAGTGAGATGCTCAGATTTGTGCACAATACACACATCTGTTTGAGTAGCCTTTTGTTTTGGATTTTTAGGGGTGTAAATCCATAAAGTGGGGAGAATATAATGTCTTAGATTTTCCATGTATTATTTTTAAATATTAAAGGTAATTATTTCATGACTATTCCTTTTAATGACATGTGATTATGAGGTCTACAGTGCCAAAAGTAAATGTTTTAAATAATTTAAAACTCCTAATAGCCTGTGCAAGTCGTTTTCAAGAAAAATTGAAATAACATTTAAACGATTGTATAGATCAAAAATATTAGGGCACTATTACATTTATAAAAATGACTTTACCTTAGGCAGGGCCTAACATTGACCGACGCAGGTCGACCAAAAAATTTATTATTTTGAATTTTTAGAGAAAATAAAATAAATTAACAATTAATATTATTTTAAATGTTTCCTTAACACAAGGACCTAATCCTACCTTCTTAATACTAGCTTATGGAAAATTCTCATGGTTTGTTGCATAAATATATAAGATAACAATTTCTATTGGATCTTTTTGGAGGAAAACACATAGGTTGACGATGACGACTCGATCAATCAAAGAATCTCAGATTCAAATAACCTCGCCAAACAACACGATGTGATGATCATTCTTCAACTGAATTGAGTTAAGGGTTTGTTATTTTGATTCTTATTTTCCCCGTTCTGGGATTTAATGATGAAAGCGGGTCAACCCATGGCATGGTTGATCCTCGGATCATGTGTTCTTATGAGAGGGTGTTAATTTCCATTTCTTTTGGGGTTTTGATTTAGGAATTTGTTTTGTGATAATTATTGGATTATCAATTGGATTGCCAGTTAAACCTAATAACAGGAGTGAATCTACCCTGTGAAGTGTGATGGTGGTGGTGCGTTCCTCCTTTTCTTATTTTTTTCTTCCTCCCCCGCCCTATGATCCATGTATTCCTTGCAGGGTGAAGAACAATGGATCATTGTGAATCTGTTTTGCAATGAAATGAACCCAAATTGTAGATTATACATTTTGATAACCTAGAATATGTGTGACGCTGATGGAAGAGGATGAATCAGGCCAGATCAAGGGAGATCACTATTCAACCATTATTTATATAGGTGGATCGATACATGTTTTTGGAGTCGATTAGAAGACCAAAACCAATAGAAGAAGCTCTGTGGTGTCAGGGTGACCTAAAAAAATTAGTTTGGGGGTGATCGAATGACTGGATTGATGTTTGGATCATCACCCGAAGTGCTGGATGAAGACCATCTCATTATAGAAAAATCCAAAGAACAAGGTATGTTCTTCGAGGAACACGTCGTGTGTCACCGGCATGGTGGTATCTAGGGTTTGAGAATTACACCTAGTGAAGAACATGGAATGCCTCTAGGGAGACACTACATGTGGGCCCCACCCAGTGGCCACTGGTGTTTCGGGCGATGGGATGCACTAACAAGGCGTGTTACCATCATCACACGATGTGTGGCTCCTTACAAAAACTCATCATGTATCTCAGAGGATACATGGACAGAAGATGGAGTACATGGAATGTACTCCACCACATGGCCATACACGGTTGGATACACGGGATACCCCATGTACCGGTGCATGGTCTGGGACACAAGGGTTGAATACATGTATGAGCACATGTCCAACATACACCGAGTCTTCCCTGGATTGTGGAACATGGTGTGTCATTATCTTACATGCCATTTATAACTTCATCTACATGAAAAGACATGTGACATGGGCCGTTGTACACATGTAGTACTCTGGGTCAGAGGACACAACATGTGACCCTACTACATGTCGTGTACTTCTTAGTACATTTCGTGATCCTCTTGTCCACCATTCCAAAGACATGTATCATTTGGATTAGTCTCCCTTAGCTCATTCTCCTGAAGTTCATGTATCATTTCCTCCACAAGAGTATGATCCCTTCGGTAGTACTTTTCGAGATAGAGTCAGGTATCCATCTGAGTGGCCCGGAGAGAGATCCTTTATCTTTGTTTGACAGTCGGTTGAGTTAGGTATCAATTTGACCAATACTAAAGGATGTCGATCCTATACATAGTAGATGAATCTAGATGATTCACAGTATCCAAAAAGGCCCTTGTAGTGATCATCATCGATGTATTGTGATATTTCCTTACTCAGGATTTTGTTCTCCCAGAAAAAGTGTATTTTCTCTCTCTTAAGATCTATCGGTGCATCTATCTCTCTCAAAGATTTTACAGATGAACAGTACTTCTCTGATGGACGTCAACAAAGATATCAAACTCATGGAGTGAGTTCTCTCAAATAAGTGCTTCATGGAATCATCAAACAACATACCTAGCATGGGTATGCAGCCGTCGTAGAATAGGAGGATGGGTTTTGATTATATCTGAAGGTGTTTCTCTTACTATATGTTTAGTAGACATATACCGTGTAGAGCTAACTATACCTTTACATTGTGTTTTGCTTTTTTGTCTTCATGGTCCCTTACTGAGTACTGTTATACTCATCCCTACACTAGATTTTCCCACACATGTCATGTCTTGGGCAGACATGCAGCCTTTTGATAGAGTCCTGGGTGGACCAGGACCAGACCGAGCTTTTTGATTTCCTTACAGACCGATGTGTTCCTAAAACCATGAGTAGTAGTCCCAAAACCTCTTTCTTACTTACAGGTTGGACTATGTAGTTTAAAGACTCTTTATTTTGGTGGGATTGTATTATGGCCCAGTTTACTTTCCACAATTTAATTCTTCTGTATTCTGTTTGTTGGGTTTAGTTGTATATGTGCATTTGTTCTTTAGTGGTTTTTACTTTTTGGAATTTGTGGGCTTGGAGACATGTGCATGTGTACAGGTTTGTAAGAAATGCCTCCCATGTTTGTGGTATTCTTACATGGTGCTAGTCACTAGCACCTATCCTATTAAAGGTGGGCTTGGGGAGTTGCGGCACGAGCCCCACTGGAACAGGTCATGACAATTAGGATTATAATTTTGGAAATAAAATTTATATTCATGTCTTTAATTTTCAATGGATAAAATATTTATATGAAGATTCACATATATTCATCCCCACATATTCTTTGAATATGATTTTAATGTTTTTGAAGATAAAAAATAATTTCCTAGATAAACAATATTGAGTAATATAAATTTAGATTATTAAAAAATTATAAATATTAAAGGATAATATAAATTATTTAATAATATAAAGACAATTTATAATAGGATGATGAATCATTATGGATACTTTTTTCATAAAAAATGTTATAAATTGGTATTACACAATTCTACTTCAAATATTTTTATCAGGACTAATGAAGGGATTTAATGAAGGATAAATTTTAAAAAATAAATGTAAGAAAAATAATAAATTTTATTGAAAGAGAATTCACTAAAATGTATAAAACTATATAAATAATATCATAGGAAGGATATTTAATGAAATATTTCTCTCTTCCAATGGTTTAGAGAAATGGCGTGGAACCACATCTACCCGATTATATAGAAACTAATGATTAAAAAACTCAATAAAATTATAAAAAAATGAAAAGAAATGTTTTGATTATGAAATAGGGTAACATATGGATTGAAGTTTGAAGAAGTATATTTAAGAATATATTTTTCTCCAACCTGATCTATTTTCATTCCATAATATTGAATATACCGTCATTGAACATTTTCAGGCTAAAACATTAATTGTTTCCTTGTGTATATTTCCAAACATTATCTTAGTTCAAGAGCGGATCAAAATTTTATTATCAACATGTGGAGGTGGTATCCAAGATACTGTTCCTATTCTAACCTATAATTCATGGACAATTTTCTCCTCATTTAAATTCAATTTGGAAAGGAATAACTAAATCGATATCATGATTAAATTATTTAGGATTATTTTTATTAATGTTTATATAAAAATAAAATAAAATATATAGAAAAAATACTGGAGGTCATTTGAATAAATGAAAACATAAATTCCTTAGAGATTTATATATATATATAATGTAATTCAATATGGTCATTAAATAGCCATATTTTCCCCAATTTTGATAAATTATAGAATTTACTTTATATAGAATATTCATTAAAATTTTGGTTGATCAACTCCAACTCACATTATATGTTATAATCATGGGGTGGGGGGATATGGTTCAATTCCTTTTTTAAATTTAAAAAATCTATCACATTTATTTCAGAATACTTCTAATTGTTTAAGGACTACATGGATTGGGATATCATATATTGGGTCTTGATAAAACAAAAAATTAAATGACACAAATTAATGTTATTTTCATGCTTCAGTGGATGTCTAAGGTCATACAATCCTTTATGATTGTCAGACATTATGAAATGTTGAATTTTTTTTCTTATAATTAATAGTGTTTTTAAGGAAAATTAGGTGGATATTAACGCTTTACCAGGATACCACCAAACACAAAACGTGCATAATACATACTCAAGCACTATTAAAAATAAAAATTAAGATTAGTTACAATAAAAATATATATTAGAGTGATAATATTCTTCTCTCATTTCATACGAGTGTTTTTTGATCACCATGAACGAAATTTAGAGATATTGGATAACCAAAGATGGTCTTATATAATTGGTTTATATATTTAAAAAAAAGAGAAAATCTCAAACTCATAGGATTCCTTAGATAAATTTTTAACTATATAAATTATTTTTCATAAAATCATTAATGTTTTAGTTTAACTCTTTTATAGATCTCATAGTCTTTATTTATTCCATTTCATCCACATTATTTTGTATAGACATTATTTTATTCCATCCATAAGAATTTATTGAAATACATAAGAAAATTTTCCTATCAAAATGATTATAATCAATTATTCAGATTCAATATCGTTTCATAGATTGACTTAAGATGACTCATTAGTCAATAATTCAACTTTCTCATCCAATGATGTCATGATATGGAAAAACTATCTCCAATTAAATCAGTATTCCTTTCCTTTTTTAGGACTTTTATGTTTTATAAAACTTATATAAGTCCTTATATACAAATTATAATCTCATTGTACAAAATTTTGTCTTCTCATCCAAATAGAAAAAAATAAAATATAGATAAATACTTTAATCTATAAAATATCTATGAAAATTTCATTATTTTTCCCCTATGATTTGACTAGAATAATGAATTGTTTTTTCTAAAACATGATGAATTTTTACTCCTATATATATCTTCAAAACCTTGATCATAATATAATAATAATTTTTTAAACCTTCCACATCACAAAAATTTAAAAAAATATATCTTTTTAGCATGCATTGATCTATATATTCACATAGGCTTATCAAGAACCAAAATTTAAAACATGAATAGTTTTTCACAAAAAATATGATGTATTCATTGAAAACATGACATGTCATCCCTCTATTTTATGAACATTTATTTTTTTATTCCCCTCTACGAACCCAGATCCAAACCATATGCAATTTCCAAGACATATTATCACTAATTTTTAGAAAATTACCATTCCTTGTAGTAAAGAACCACAATGTGATTCCATGAAATTTTATTCCAAAATTATTTTCAGATGTACCAATATAATTTCAAACATTGATTCATATCATAATCTCCTCATCAGTATAGATGAAAATACATTTTTTTAAATGAAGACAATTTAAAAACCCATAATGTGTTTGATGCTCAACCATGATGTGTTTTTTACAATGACAAATTCTATTAATTTTACCTCGATTTTAAGACTAATAATCTTGAAATTTATTCTACTACACCCTATCATTGACCCCTTATTCATCGTGATATCATGGGAATCTCTCATACTCAAAATTCATGTTGATCCAACTTAATATATTTCATGTTTTCTTCTAAAAAATGTATAACTGTATAGTAGTGCATCATAGTAGTAGAACACTGTCAATATATTACATAAGATTTAGCATAAAAAGTTATCATTATCATAAATCAAAATATAATTATTAAATGTTAATCACTAATTGGGTTTTTATTTGACTTGTTTTCAATAGGCAATGAGAAAAATAATTTTTTTTATAATTTTATGTAAACAAGAATTGATGAACTAACAAAAAAAATTCAATGAACTGATTATCTTTATCAATAAAATTATATTTATTTAATTTTTTATTTCTTTTAATATATGAATTATAATAATCAAAGAAAAATTAAGTTGTCAATCAATGTGATACTTTCTAGTAATGAAAATTGTGGTTCATTTATTTGATTGAAAGTTTAATTTTCTGTTATGGGCAGTTTTAAATTTTGACAACACATACAAAATATAAATATGAATAATTTATGTTTATGTGTATGTCTTTTGAACTGAAATTTCATTCAATGTCTTTAATTTTTGATGAAAATATTTTTGATATTATTATTCGCACTAACTCAGCCTCATGTATTGTGTGTTAATGATTTAAATTTTTTAGATGATAAAAAATAATTTAATTGATCATAAATGATGTAACATTATGAATATAAATTATTAAATGTTATTAATTAATGTTGGAGTAATTTAAGACAATTAAAGATAAAAAAATGACACTTATATTGGATAATGAGTAATCATGGAGGAATTATTCATAAGAAAATGTTTGAAATGGTTAAAACCCAATTATTCATATATTATTATTATTGTGAACAATGATGGGAAATAAAGAAGGATGTATGAACTCTAGAATGTTAAATATAAAAAATAGTTATGTTAATGATGGAAAAATTAAATTAAATGTATATGAATATGAAGTGAATACAGAGTGAAAGAACTATTCATTAAAGAATTATCTCTTACAATGGACTAGAAAAATTGCGAGAAGAATGGTGGTGGAGTTTACCCATGGTATGATCATAAAGTGATTGCTTCTTATGTATCCAATTCTGGGCTGATGCATATGGGGTTTATCGGTAACAAGTTCTCCTAGTGTGCCAATTGATTTTTTTTCTTATATAAGTGTTGGGCCTCAAACCAAAAATATCGTAATGTGACTGTAACTTCATGGAAAAATCATATACATGGGTTTTCCTGGGAGTTTTTTCTCAACTGGCTTCAACTCCTGTGTGTGGAGCTATAGGTTTGGCGTAACCTTCAACCTATTTTTTATACAGAACTGAATACTAAAAAATATGTGATTGATCACGTGGAATCATGCCTTGAAGTTGATTGGGAGGAGGAAATTCTAGCATCCTTGTTCTACAAGAAGAACCATCTATGTGGGTTTCTTCTTGAACATGGGAGTGCAGTCCGAGATAGATCTAGAGTCACATTGCTTATGGAGAGTGATAAAGATACGACTTATTTTCCAGCATGTATCAAAGAGAATAATCACAATCCTAGTCAAAATATTTGGGTGGTGGATGAATTTTTCTATAATGATCCGGTTGTCATTGGAGGTATGGATGAAAATTACTTCAATCATTTTTTTTACTGGTGATAATCCTCACATGCAGGGTGGTTATCCAAGCGGTCAGAGTGAGTTATTTGCATCTACTAATTGGGTGGTTTTTTCTTCCACTAATGACTTCCTCATGTCTCCTTTAGAGGAGAAATAAATTCTTGAGGATATTAAATCCCTCAACTAGAACAATGCACCTACCCTAGATGGTTTCCCAGACTCCTCTTACAGCATTTCTTGGGATCTTATTAATGAAGACATTGTGAAGTCTTTTTAATACTTTTTCATGGGGGTCATATACCTTGGGCTATTTGTGCTACTTTTCTTATGATCATTTTCAATGTGAAGGATCCTTTTGTTTTAATCACTCTCAGTGTATTAGTATTTGTAATGTGTCTTATAGAATTTTTCCCAGAATTCATAATAGAATGCTTTCTTATCACTTAGTTGATCGTGTTCCAATGAAGCAACTTGGTTTCATAAAGGGAATATCTTCCTAGGATGTGATTGATATTTCTTAGGAAATGGTCTCAGATCATAGTCAAAAGGTGAATGGTTCCATTATAGTCATTAAAATTGACATCGATAAGGATTATGATATAATTTAATGGAGTTATAATATAAGGGTTATGGAGTATATGGGTTTTTATAATTGGGTTGTAACTTATTCTTTAGATGATATTTCTCTTTGTTGTTCATGGTTTCTTTGATGGGAAAGAGAAGTGGTTTTTTAATCTTTCTATGGACTTCAATAAGGGGGACCCACATATCATACAATTTTCATCATGTCTCAATACCCCCTTAGTGGTATTTTGGATAGGCACATAGTTAATGGCTATATTATGGCATTCAATGGTATAAATCATTTTCAAGGGGTCTCACAACTCATGCTTATGGATGATATGATATTTTTTATCAACTGATCTCATAGATACATTGGAGTCCTTAAAAATGTGTTGGATGATTATACCTCTAGTATTGGAGAGTGTATTGACTAGGAAAAGAGTAGATTCTGTGTGTAATGGGCTTATATAGAGTGTAGGTCTAAAATAATGGTGGATATTCTTGTCTTTAATAGATGGATATTTCCCTTTGTGTACTTGGGGGACCCAATTTTTCTTGGTAGAGTTAGCATTGGTCATTGTGATGGGGTTGTCAATTAAATCTTTAACTAGATAAACAATAGAAAAAATAGGTTCCTCTCCTTTGGAGGCAGGACTTCTCTTGTGAACTGTATCCTTTCCTTTATACAAATGCATGTCTTGTCGGTCCTTCAGGTTCCTAAAGAGGTGATTAAAAATATTGATAAGGTCTTGACTACATTTAATTGGGACTCACATGGGGAAGGAAAGTATCATTGGGGTTGGTGGAAGAGGATGGCCAAAAAAATTTATTTAGGGGGATTTAATCTGCGTATTGTGGAGATATCGATGTACTGTTTACAAGCTATGTTTTTGTGGGATGTTATAGTGGGTCGTTCATTATGGAGTAAGTCAATAAAAGGTAAGTACATATCTAAGCATGACTTTACTAAAGAGAATGTTTCATGGATTTGGAGGACTCTTAAGTCTAACCTTCTTACCCTCCAACAATACTCTCTATGGATTGTTGAAGGTGGTCAGTTAAATTTTTGGTTTGATAACTAGGCCGATTCGACTCTGGGATTTTTGGGCATCCCAAAACCTAAAATCTCTTTTTCTGAGGAGTTCCTATTTACCTTTTTTATTCATTTTATCCTCATCCTTAATTAGCAGGCCTTATTTAATGATATTTTACATTCATCTGATATCGACTGCCTTATTTTCAATGACACTTCATATGGGGTATTCTTGGAAAAGTTGTATAAATATATTCTATAGTGTGGATCTAGTTCTAATGTAGGTGGATTTGTTTCTTCGGGTAAGGACATTCCGATCAAGTATACTATCCTTTTCAAGATTTCCACTCACTACACTATTACATATACTATTTGACAATGTTTGTTGTGGTTTTCTACAAGTGTCAACTTTGTTCATACCTGGTGAGATGGCAACAAGGTGGAAGAATTCCTTACTTCTTGAGGGTCATCGGATGAACCTCATGCCCCTTTTTCTTAGATGGTTATCCATTTTATATATACTAATACAAAAAAACCAAATAATATTCCAAAAAATACAAATTACAAAAATATATTTATGACTAGGGTAACATGTTGTAATAAGTATGAATATTTAAATTTAATAATACATATTTTTCCAACATGCACTGTTTTTGGCCATAAGAATTAATGAACCATTATTCAACCTATTAGGGTTAAATGTTAATTCTGTAGTCAACCTAAAGATTTTCTTATTTGATATCAGTCCTAGATGGGATGAAAATTAGTGTTCCAAATTATATGGTGGTATCCAATGTGTGTACCCCAAATCATAATTGATTTAATGGTCTATTTTTCCTCTGAAAAAATTTATTTTGAAAAAAATAACTATTCAACATTGTGATGAAATGAGATAGTGTTATTTTATTAAATTTAGAAAAAATGCACAAATAATTTTTTATAGAAAAAAATGAGGATATTTAAAAAAACTAAAAACATTAATTTATAATATATTTTTAAAAAATTGCTTCAATTCCATGTTGTCATTAAATAATCATATTTAGCTCATTTTTTCTAAATTATACTATTTACTATGAGTAAAATATTTATTAAAAAACGGGTTGATCAACTCTTCCTCACATTCTGTTTTCCCTCATCGGGGGGGGGGGGGTCAATGATTTTTTGAAATATAGAAAATATATGTCATTTATATCTAATACCCTATTGTTTTTGGGGAAATTTAAGATTTATAAAACAAATAATGTGACCTTGATTAGTAAAAAATTAAAGTACACAAACCCAATGTTTTTTGATCTTTCTCATTGTATGTTTATAATTGGAATGCCCTTTGTGATTGACAGACATTTTTTAATGTGGGATAATGTTTTTGTTATAATAAATAATGATACTAATGAAAGTTCAGTGGATTTTAACCCTTTCCAAAGATACTTCAAAGCACATCATGTGCATTATATATATTAAATAATTAATCAAAATGATAATTAAGATGATTTAATATAAAAAATTAATTGAATTATGATCTTCCCCACTCATTTCAAAAGAGTGTTTTTTATCACAATTCACAAAAAATATAGATATTTAATAAGATAAAATAATCATCCATTATTTCATTAAATGCATGAAAAACATACCCACAAGATCAACCATATAGGATTCCTATGAACCATTTTTATTCTGTCAAATTAATGTTTATAAAATCATTAATGGTTTGAATTGTCTATTTTATAGATCTCACAGCCTCTGTTCATTCCATTTATTCCCCATTATTTTAATCATTACTAAAATTATTCCATCCATAATTTCACTATAAATACCTTATAAATTTTTAATATTTTTATGTTTTTAATCATTTTTCTTGATTCAATCTTGTTTCTCATATAGAAGTAACATGATTAATTTTTCAATTCATCAAATCCCATAGTAAAGGATGTCAAGATATTAAAACATAACACCTATATAATAATTACACCTTTCAACATTTTTATGATTTTTACATTTTATAAAACATATATAATTTTCCAAATACAATTTATTTCTGAAATGGACATAATTTGTTCTCCAAATCTTAATTGAGATAAGAAAACATGTATGAGTATGTTAACCTCTATAAAACCTATTTTTTTAATTTTTATTTAATTATTTGAATGGGACAATGACATATTTTATTTCATCCGTAGCGCATGTGTCCTCATATAATCAAGTATTATCTTAATAAAATGATGGTTATATTAATATAAAATTTTTTTATAGTTAAATATTCCTAACTTTCTAAAATAATAAATATTTTTATCATGTACTAATCAAAAATACCTATAGCTCATATAATAATCCAAAATATTGATTTTATTATTTAGTCTACAAATAATGAAATTTTTATTGATATAATGAAATTATTTAATATTTTTTTTCAACAATTATTTTTTATTCGTCCCTAAGAACTATGATCTATACCATGTCAATTTTATAAGATTTCATATCCTGTATTTTATAAAAAATTACCATGTCATGTAGTAGATGACCATAATTTGAGTTCATGAACATTCATTCCCAAATAATTTATAAATGATTCAAAATTTTTGAAATAATAGATTAATATCATACATACATATTATGCAAGGTTAAAATACATTTTTTTAAACTGTCACTTTAAAAAACCACAATGTGTTCGATGCTCTTCCCTGATGTAATATTTTTCTAAAATGAACTTTATTATTTTTAATTCATTTTTTAGACTAATAATCATCGATTTAATTTAATTACACCCAAATTTATTCTTAATTAGTCATGATACCTTTTGGGTATCTCAAACAAAAAATTCATGTTGATAAAAAATGGCGATGTTTGGTATTTGACTAAAATAAATGAAATTATACATTAGGGGATCCAAGGTGTAGAACAAGCTCAATTATCCGAATAAGATGTAACATAAGTAAATTATTTTTTTACGGAAACTAAAATAGAATAAATAAAATTGAACCAATTAGTGGGATTTATATTTTTAATCTTTTTAATAATAAAGAATCAACTTATAAAATGATATATTTAGAAAATATTTTGACAAATAATATCTATGGTGACCAAAAAATTAAAATATTGATCATAAATATTAAAAAAATAAATATTGAATATAAATATTTATTCATTTAACTATAAAAATACTAATTATTCCTAAAAAAATAAATAATAAAACATTGGTATACATTCATGAAATTACAATTGTTGTACGTCTCTGTGACTGATAATATTTTTTAATATGGTTAGAATTGAATTATGATAGAATATAATGACTATAATATTGATTCTTTATGTTTAAGGGTATTATTATAAAAAAAATTCATTTAATTTCATGAATATTTGATGATTAAAATTGTGACATGACATTTCAGAGAATCTCGGCCTCATGTGTTGTGTACTAATGATTTCAATATTTTAGATGGTAAAAAAATAAATTCATATATCATAAAATATCAAATAATAAAAATATACCTTACTAAAAATATTAATCAATATATGTAAATATTACTCAATTACAAATATAAAACTACACTTGCACGGGCTAATGAATCAGTATGAAAACATTTTTCACATGAAAATTCTTGAAAATGGTGAAACCGAATTCCAATTCTATTGTTATTAATTTTAATTATGAAGGGAAATAATGAATGTTGGACTATGTTAAAAAATTAAAATATAAGGTTAGGAGTGAAGTTTATTGAAAGAAAAAATTGATAAAATTATGAGAAGATGAAGATAATATGATGGTAAATATCCTATCATTAAATTATTTCTTCTTCCAATTTTTTAAAGATATTATGATGAACAAATTATAATATATTATACAATGACTAATCTATTTGAAACCATCTTAAATTATAAAAAATTAAAATTTAAGATAATTCATTAGGGACTAGGGAAAATTGTTGTTGAAAGTGTGAATAAGAAAATTTAAAAACATATTTCCCCCAATTTGTACAACATTGTTTCTACAATAATGCATAAATCATCAGTAAAAATTTCATGTTTAAATATTATTTATAGATTAAACTTATAGATCATAAAAATTGAACTGAGTCCAATTTAAGATGAAATTTCTTGGAATTAATGGTGAGGTGGCATCGAAGGTGTAGTTCTGACTACAAATATTAATTCATGGACTATTTAATTTTATATTTAATGGGATTTTAGAAGTAATACATAAACTAATATCATGATTAAATGTGTCAGGATTAATTTTATTAAATTTAGAATAAAATTAGATCAAAAATTTATTTTTTATGAAATTTTCTAAAAGGTAAATGAATAAATGAAAATATAAATTTTTAGAGATTTTAAAATACTTGCTTCAATTATGAGTTGTTATTAAATAATAATGTTTATCCCCATTTTGTTAAATTATACCATTTAACATGAACAAAATATTTTTAAAAAATATATTTAATCAACTGTCCCTCACATTCCCATATGAAATCATTGGTGTTGGGTTGGATTAGTGAAATTTTAAAATTTTAAATATTTATCACATTTATATATAGAACCCTATAATTTCTAGGGAACACATGGATTGGGTAAACATATAATGTTATGTATATTAATAAAGAAGTTAAATGAAATAATTCAATGGTTTTTTGATTCTTTACTGGATATTCACGATCAGTTAGTCCTTTTTGATTGATAGACATTATCCGTTATGGAACAATATTTTATTTTAATCAATAGTTATATTAATGAAAATTGGATGGATTTTAAACATCTATCAGGATATCTCTATACAAATCAAATGAATAATTCATAAGATTTCATTAATGAAACTAATAATTAAGATGATTTACAGTAAAAATATATATTATAATGACAATCTTCTTCCCTCCATTCAAAATTGTTTTTTTGATCAACAAAGGAAAATATTATAGACATAGGATAACATAATATGATATAACTTTATATAAATATATGTATAAGAACAAATGAAAATCTCAATATGATAGGATCTCATTGATCTTTCTTTATGTGGTCAAATTAATGTCCATAAAATAATTAAAGGTTTGATCTCTCTCTTTTAAATTTCTTTGGCTCTATCGTATTTACATTTCAACCACATTATTTTCTTTAGAAACAATAAATTTTCATACATTATGGTCTTTATAAATACACTAGGGTGTTTTAAAAAATTTGTGTTTGTAATAAATTCTTGAAATTAAATCTTGTTTCTCAAGTTGTCTCAACATGATTCATTTTTCTAGTATTTAACATCCATATTCAAGGATATCAATATACGAAAAAATATCTCCAATTAAATAATTATTAATTTATTTATTTTTTGATGATTTTAATATTTTATAAAACTAGTTTATGTCTTAAATTCCATTTTATAATCCCAGGGACCATAACATTTTCTTATTATTCAAATATGAGATAATAAAACATGGATAGTTTTTTAATCTATACAAAATATTGAAGAAAATTTTTTATTTTCTCTCTTATAATATACTAGAATAGTTAATTTTTTGTTCACAACCATGTTGAATTTCTCATTCTATACTTCAGTACTATCATCCAAAAACCATGACCATAATATAAAAATAATTTTTCATAGTTTTCACATTAGAAAAATTCAAAATAGTACATTTTTTGGAATGTAGAGAACATTTCCTTAAATAACTTAATCATGAACCAAAATTTGATCCATGATTTTTTAAAATTCAATCTATAATGTATTAGTTGAATTAATTAAATTATTTTCCACCATTGAGTAACCAGTTAATTTTGTATTCCCCTTGTAACCCTAACCCAAATCATGTCAATTTACTAAGGCTGATTATAAATCAATTTTTTAGTAAATTAACATGAAGTGTGTTAAAGAACCACAATGTTATTTTTTTCAATTTCATTCCAAAAAATATGACTAAATGTTTTATAAATATTAATAAAATGATTCATAACATACCTACCAATTCTATAGAGTCGACAATACATCTTTTTCCAAATTACATCACATTAAAAAAAACATGATGTGTTATATGATCAACCATGATTTGTTTTTGTACAATTAAATAGTATATTAAATTTAACAAATGTCTAAGAATATTAACCACCACCTTAATTCAATTATAAAAACTATTTATTCACTTATTCAACATGATAACTTGAGAGTTTCTTATACAAAATATTCATGTTGATCCAAATTGAGTGATTTTATGGATGAACCTAAAAAATATTTGACTATAAATTAGTACAACGTACTAGTAGATAAAGGTCTATATAGATAATAATGGGTAACATAAATAAATTATTTTTGGAATCAATGTAAAATAGAATAAATAAAATTAAACCAATTATTCAAATTTTTATTTGACTTTTTTTTCAATCTAAATGAAGTGATTGAGAAAAATATTAAGAAAAACATGAAAGCTAATAGATTAACTAACACACATATTCACATAATTCATTATCCTTAACAAAAAAAATGAATAGTTCTTGTAAATTATTAATCATTGAAATCTATGAATTCCAATAATACTACAAAAATGAAATAGTAAAACCTTGGTCGACATTCGATCAATGAAAATTTCAATACATTCCTTTGATTATAATTTATATTTTATATTATGGTTAGTATTAAATTATGATATGATATAAATACTATAAATATTAATTATTTATGAATATTGTTATGTTTTTTAAATTATAATTTATAACCTTGTTTTAATTTTTTTAATATAAAAATTTTGATATGATGATTGACACTTACTCGACCTCACATATCTTATTATACTAGTTTAAATGTTGTATAAGATAAAAAATAATTCCAAGTATCATAAATGATAAAATAATATGAATGTATAATAAAAAAATAATTAATTAATGTTGGTGAATATATGAAAATTACTTATTATAAAACTATAGTTCTACAGGTTGATGAATTATCTTGGAGACATTTTTCATAATAATATGTTAGAAAATTATGATATCCAATTATTATTATATTATTATTATATTTAATAATGAAGAAAAATAGAGAATTATTTATCAACATAAATGATATAAAAAGAAAATAAATAGTCAATGTTAATAAAACAAAAAAAACAAATAAATGTATAAAATATGAAGGTAATACAATGAGAAGGATCAATTAATTGAATCATTCTCTCTTCTAATGGATTAGATAAAATATGAGGAACCACTTCTACTCTATTATATATCAACTAATCAACATGAATCCAACTAAAGTACTAGAAAATAAAAATTAAAAGAGTTTATTGGAGAATTGGTTGACATGTAGTTAGATGCGTCAATAGGAAATTTAGGATTATATTTTTCTATGAAATGCATTATATGTTGGCCATAATAATTAATGAACACTCATTAAACATACTAGGGATAAATTCTTATTATATAGCTGACATATATATTTTCATATTATATCTCAATCAAAGAATAGATAAAAATATAATGTTCCAAATGGTGACGTGGTATCCATAGTGTAGGGCCCAGTCTAACTACGAGTTCATTGACTAATTTATACTCTTTGGAAAGGAATTTTGAATTGAATTCATAAATCTACTTCATGGTGAAATTATTTAGGAATATATTTTTTAAAATTTATTGTAAAAATAAATCAAAACTAAATTTTTATAGAAACCATTCACGAGGATAATTAAATTACTAAAAACATGAATTTCTTAGATATATTCATCTACATGCTTCATTATCAAATTTTCAATAAATAATCATATGTATAAAATTTTGGTGAATTTTACATTTTACTATAAATATAAATATTAATTAAAAATATGTTTGATAAACACCCCCTTAATTTTCCCTTTATATTCATGGGGGGAGGGGGGAGGTTGTGGATCGATTTGATTTTAAAATTTAAGAAATTTCTCACATTTATATCTAGTCCCTTAATTTTTTTTTGGAATCCACAGATTAATAAAAAAATAAATATACCTAGATTAATAATAAAATTAAGTGACACACAATTATGGTTTTTTCATGCCTTAATGGATGTTTATGATAGAATATTCCTTTATAATTTATAAACATTTTCCAATGTGGAATAATGTTTCTGGAATAATAAATAGGGATGTTAACGAAAATAGTATGTACTTTAATGCTTTACCAGGATATCTCCTGACACATCATGTTCATCATATATATTCAACCATTAATGAAAATGAATATTAATATAATTCACAATAAATAATCTCAAAATTATAATATTCTTATTTCATTTGGGATCAGTATTTATAGTTTCCATATTGGGAACATTATAAACTAAATTTAACCCAGAATATCCTTCTTCATTACATTATTTGATTCAAAACCATATGCAAAAACAAAATATCATAAAATTCCACTGATAATATTTTACAAGTTCAATTAAATGTATAAAAAATTATTAGTGGTTTTATTTATCTATTTTATAGATATTAAAATATATCTTCTTTCTATTTAAACAAAATTCTTTTCATAAGAACCACTATTCTTCTATCCAGAAGTGGCTCCTTAGATACAGAATGTCATTTTACTATCTTTATGTTTCTCAGAAATCTTTTATATAAAATATTGTTTCTCATATGGACTCAACATGATTCATTAGTCATGTATTTATCTTCTTCAATCAAGGATGTCAATATATGAATGAAATATATCCCATAAAATAATTATTTCCCTTGTTTTTAAGATTGTAACATATAATAAAACTTATATAAATCATCAAATCCATATTATAATCCCAATTAATTTACTTTTTTATTGTTATTTAAAATATGATTAAAAATAAGGATAAATATTTTAATTTATAAAAATATATATATATTTGTAATTTTTCTCTAATATGTGACTAGAACAATTAATTGTTTTTCAGAATCATTATGTATTTTTCCTCCTGTATTTTTGTACTTTCATCCAAAACCATGATCATAATTTCAAAACAATATTTCATAGTTATCACATTATGAAAACATAAAAAACATACTAGTTCTTAGTGTATAGTGATCAATGAATTTGACAACTAATATCAAGAACATAAATTCCAACTATGAATAACTTGTCACCAAACTATGATCTATTAATTGAAAACCAGAAAATGTTTCATTATTTTTAATGATAACAAAAAAATAAAATTTAAAACAAAAACACACTATGATGTATTAATTAAAACAGACTATGTAGATACACATCATACAATGATGTATTAAGTAAAACAAACGATGATGTATTAACTAAAAAAAAACTATGAATGACTTGTCACCAATTAATATCAACAAAAAATTTATTTATAGAGAAGGATTTAAAATTTCAAAGATAACACATTATTTTTTATAATAAAATCATGAGTTGTTTTTTTAATTATTTTTAGATCCATTAGTTCTCATGAGGTGATAATTATATCATTTTAATCTCCCAATGATTCATTTTCCTAGAAACCCATGAAGGGGATAAATTGAGGTTATTTTTTTTTATGAACCAACATTGTAGATGCACATCGTACATAATAATATAAAATTATTTATAAATCATGATAATATATGTGCGTATACTGAATGGATTTAGGTATATAATTATATATATATATATATAACCAATTTTAATATTATTGGAACTAAATCCCAACCTTTTTATTTTGTAGAAATGTTTTATTCAATATTTTCCATAACTATATAGATGAATCATTTACCTATGCATTTTTTTTTGGTGGCATGGTGTTGATGTTTTCTATGTAAGATCATACATTTGACTATGGGAGGAAAAATATTTATGGAAAATATATGACACTTGGTGAATGAAAATATCTTTTGGTATGCCAATCCAGAAAAACACAAGATTAAAAAAATTCCAATAAAACCCGATGATTTTTAGAAATGGTGGAAATAAAATATTCCCATTATATAACATAATCAATATCAATGATAATCTACACAACATAAAAATTGATAAGAAACATACAAGTAATAAAAAATCATTATAAACAAAAAATTGCACCGAATAGCATGACTTGATAAGGAATCTCATATTTAATAGAGTAGGTTCCCTAGAACCAAATTGATCATATAATTTATGTAAAAACATCTTGTATATAGTTTGATATAAATTTATTTTATTTTCATTAGAAATTTTAGTCTGTCTGTTATTCCTATGGAAATAATTTCTTTAGAATATTTATCACATCAATGTGTTATATATGTCCCCAGAATAATGCGAACCAGGTCCTTCCATGATAATATTAATAATTTCATGACTTATTTTCATAATGATGTAGTCTCATAAGATAAAAAATTTGTTATAGTAGCAAGTTTTTGTGACTACTATGAATTTTAAATTTGGTATATTATGTATCATTTGTAATCGAATATACTATGTATCATTCAAAATTCCACTATGTGAGTGTGTGTAATGATCCATAGGCATGAGATCCCTATTAATGTATATATTGAATCACATACCTAGTATAATTATTAATTCCATGATGTATAATATAATGGTACAATATCTTGAATTAAGTTTGTTTTATGTGGTATAATTTATTTATTGATCATGAACGTATTTATATATCCTAGGTAATAAAATAAGATATTTTTAGCCATTTGATATAGATAAAAAATGATTCATCTAAATAATGTGAAATTTTTTGGATAGATACGTTTATCACGATATATAAAACATATATTTATCAATAATTAATAGAATACGACACATATATTTATTCTATTTGAATATATATATGATGATATATGGATTATATTACATTATAATAGTTTTTTATGGTTTTAATTTCTACAAGTTCTTTATTTATCATCACATATATATATATATATATTAGGATTCTATATATCATTATTGTATTGCTAGTTTTCTAACCTCCATTGAGTAAGTGACCTTGAGGTTTAGAAACTATGAGTATTCATATTCACATCAAATTAAATAAAAGTTAATTTTTCAGAATAGATGTGATCTCAATATATTGAATACTTTCTATTTGAGTTATGTCCATCAAGATTCAAGGCTATATTCATTTTTATAAGAATAAGGGAGTTTTCATTGAATTTACCATAATATTATTAAATTATAGTGAATGAAATTGAGTTTTCCTTTATTAATTGGTAATGATTAAATAGTATGTAAATGGTCAAAGCTTCAACCATCGATCAGGAGATGTGTAGATAATTGATAATGATCTAGAATTCATAATAATCCACATTATGCTCAAGAAACACCTAATTTATTAATAATTTTACCAAGGTCTTAGTAGTGTCTGAGTAACTGTTCATGCACAAAGAAGAATTTAAGTAGGATAGTGAACCAAATTGGGGGGGGGGGGTGAATCTAAATTTTTTACCTTTCCCTTATTACCTCACATATTCGGCGAATGGATCTCTCTCACTTTTTTATCCCCTTAAGTTTTCTTGCAAAAAATAATGAATTATAAATCATAGAGAATAAAAAAATTATTATTTATAAGTTTCTCCTCCAATTTAGATGACTACATTCTTGGTGTTTGGTGGCTGTTATCCCATATTCATAGAGATCCTCTCTTATCATAAAGATAAAGATCGAGAAAGGGTATATCCTTAGGTCTATTATTTATGTGTGAACTAGGTATAATTTAAGAACTAACTTTTTATTTTCAGGCTGAGTTGATACCCAATAATTCTATTAACAATTATCATTTATGTATATCTCACTCTTGAATAATGATCTATGGGAATGAAAAAGTCAATTATTGACTAAAAAATATCATATCTTCTTTCTTAGTATGTAGAAATCTCAAGGATGGCCTAAAAATTATTTAGTCATTATTATATAAATAAATCACAGTCTTATATTCTAAATAATACCTTATGATATAATAAATTATATTATTTAGTCCTAATGTATTGAGATATTTTAGGATAGGATGCACAATTATTGTAATTCTCCAACACTAGTTACCCGAAGTAGGTACATTATTACAAAACATTGGCATTATCACAAGAGATCAAGTCTCAAAAGACTGATTAGTTTAGTATCCTCGAATGTACTCGATACATACATACATTTTAAATTAAATTATGAAACGAAAAAACTACAACATTGTGTCCCCTTTGAACACACTCATATTTTTTATCCTATTCTTGAAGGTCAGTTATAATATACTTCATCACATCGTGGGAAACATAAAACATAAGAAATGGGGAGCTCAGATGAATTGTAAGGATAACAATATAGCGGAAAATATCATAAGAAAAAATAACCATTTAAGGTAATGTATAAGACTAAAAGACATGACTTTTGAACATAAACTTTACTATAATATGGAAAAGATAAATCAAATAATGTCATTTACTTATTCACATGGATATTATACTGGTCAAATAATCACATGTAATATCAGTAGCTAATTTCATAATAATGGAATGCATAATACTAGACAACATAACCCTAGAGTCAAGGCCTCATTAAAATACAAGAAATAATGATTTTGTTAGGGCCTTGTTCCAAGACACTATTTTGTCTCATGAGACCTACCTATGCATCGAGGATCTATAGTGGGTCCACCTGTCACTTACTAAGTCCAATGAATTCCTCATATGAAAATGTTGAAACATAACATAAAAATTCATATTAAAACTAGCATATGAAACATTAATACAATAACCATAAACCATGAATGGTATAAAAATAGAACATCCACAGTCAAACATATCACAAAAGCTTCAATATAATATGTGAGTTTGTATCATAATAAATCAACTTCAAACAAGTGTAAAATCGAACAAAGGATGTTGACATAGATGAAATCAATCCAAAAATTATTTTAGTGAAATATATCTTTCTACTTTGAAATAATTCAAAATTAAAGAAAACATTTATTTTTAAAATATTTTTATAAGCATGTAAGGGAATATTCGAATGTGTGAGAAAGGCATAAAATAGCCGCACCTACTATATAAGTTAAAAAAACACTCTTTCCGTAATTTCTCGAAAAGTTCATAAGGTACCTTGTTTGGAATGTGATGAAAAGATTTGTTTCAAAAGATTTTAAAAAAATTATAACTAGGGTATAAATTAATTAACCCATAGTCTAGGAAATAGTAAAAGAATATTTTGATACACATTTTAAGAATGCATGAATGTGGATGATAAAGAATTCATAGTAGATACCTACATATAAACAACCTCTGATAATAAAGAAATTTTAAAATTAACCCTTACATTGTACTTTTCCTTAGTCAAGGGTATGTTAACATCCTATATAATAGTGAAACCATTATAATTAAATTATACAATAACCACATACAGAAATATGATATCTTATATGATCTTCAAATATTTCTTTGTTAATGATATTTAAGTAGTATCATTGTTTTGGGTGTTAACTAATTCATTTACCTTATATGTTTTGTTACATAATACATGTTTGTTATGGAAATGATGTATTTGATTAAAATCTAGAATTATATTCAGTTCTTAGGAATTATTTTTAATCATCAAATACAAAGTATTCTTGAATAGTTACGATGGGGAACTAATTCACATCATGTTGTGGAGATGGTAATCAGTATGTACGCACGAGCCACAATATCATTCTATTAGTGTTGAAATCATATGTAATTGGATGGTATATTTTATATAGAGAATCATTAACATGTTATATTTATTATTTACATCATTTATACTGATTATTATACCCATCCAAATAATAAAGTGTTTAATAAAAAACTAAAACACAACATGGAGACGGTAAGCCGTATATACGCACATATGGTGAATTTTTCATTCACATGGTGGATAGAATAATTAATATAGCTGTACCATATTTATAATAACATATCAGTATGTAGAAGGTACTGGATTCATTATTTTAGTATGGAAACAACAATGAAATAGTAAGTGGAAGAAGAAAAGAACTTTAAAAGATATGATGAAGTAATTACCTCTTATTCTATTGTTTCCTTTCATTTTGAACAAAAGATCTCCTTAGAATGGAATTATGATCAACATAAGGCCTCTAAGTTGAAGTGACGGTAGTTGTGAGGATATTTGGGAAGGGTTTGGCCAAGCCAAATAGATTTTGAAGAAAACAATTCTCTATATGCTGGAGAGCTTTCTCTAGATTCATTTTCCACAACCCCTGAAAATGTTTAGGATAATGAGAATTATATAATGGGGATTTTAATTACATAGAATAATAAAATGAATTAATTACCCAAAATAATTTATTCATTTCATTTAATTATTAGTAATACCCAGCGTCTAATAGTTACAGTTGAATATTATTATTACTTGACATGCGCCCAGTGAATTACACCTAATATTATTTAAGTAAATAAATTAAATAAATTAATATAAATTACCAAAAAACATACACCGTGTTTATATTAATATACACTGCATGTTCTTTTGTTTTTCCATTCTCTTTATTTATTCCACCACATTAATTAGACCTTGAATAATGGATATTTATTTCTCAAATAAATATCACTACATTACTCATTAACAAATATATTATTTCACCCATAATATATTCTCTCAAATAACTTGTATCAAAATTATATGCGATCAGGAATCCTTGAATAATTATTAGACCACAATTGGGAATAATATTTATTCAACTTGTTAAATTAATATTTAACTATGATACTTGGTCACACTTAGTGTGTGACCCTCAAGGCCTCTTTCTTAGTGGCATTAGGTAGATCCTGCCTAAAGTCCAAGGTTTGCATCTAGCAACATGCCAAGACACCCATAGAGTAAGAAGTTAACACCGCAATGTCATGCCACCTCCTCTGAACACTTATCTTGTAATGTAATCCCTTTTTCTGAATATCTAAAATCAACCGGGTTGCATACGGGTGCCATCAACCCATGTGTTTTATTATTCTTTCTTTGACTTCCCAGAATTGAACTTTCCCATTCCCCACCATGTACCTTGATTTATTTAGGACATATCAATTCCATTAAATGGCATAGAATATAGACATCAGATATGGAACATAAGGGAAAATCATTTCTCACATTATCTATTAATGCAGTATTACTTGTGACGCACCCAACATATCCTACCTCATTGTGAACAGTGTATCGTCACAGTTTTCTTTAATACAGATAAGTCCATGAGTTGTAATACCCATTAATAATAATCTTAATGTATAAGGACCTATACACACGTCCATAGATAGGAACATCCAATGACACTATGAAATATGGATTTCCTATTGGAGGGTCACATTCTCATAATATCTTCCTGGATATTACCAATGACGCACACCATGAGAAGGTGCCTAAATGATTTATGAGTCCTCACCCAAAATGTCATTTATTATTTGTGCCCCTAAAATAACATTATCCGGCCATAGAAAATATATTCAAGGATAGTGTTATGGCACATCCTGGTTCTCATCATAGCAGGGATCCACTAAGACCCTTTAATGCAACAACTATCTTTAGAACATTATCACATGAATTGTCATGCAGATGAAGAAACAAGATGTGATAAGGTATTTGTTAATGAATAAAGTTAAATGTAGTTGGTTCTAGGTCACAAACTCCAACAGATTCCCACTTGGACTAGAGACAACTGCTAACACCCTTTAACCCACTAGCTCTCACAAGATATTTATTCTTCTGTTGAAATAGAAATTTAGTCTTGGGGTCTACCATGTTCTCTTTGGCGGGAACTCTGATCATTGAATCTTCACCCCTTTGATAGAAATTTCTCATGAGGTGATACTTCCGAAGTATGTTCTTTGTACGTTGATGTGACCATGGTTTTTTTGCAAGAGCCACCATTGGAGTATTATCACAATATAATGTGATAGGATCTTTACTGCTAGGCACCACATCATTCTCCTAGACAAAGTTATGAATCCAAACAACTTTTGTGGAAGCATCATAAGCCGCTATATATTTGGACTCCGTTGTAGAATGAGTGAAAACTGGTTTGTTTGAACTCTTCCAGCTCACAGCTCCTCTATTGAGAAAAAACAAATCTATATGGAGATATTAGATAGTTTTGATCTGTTTGAAAACCAGCATCAACATACCCTCTAAGGAAAATCTCGTTGTCTCCTCCATACACCAAGAACATATCCTTAGTTCTTCTATGATACTTAAGGAAAAACTTAACAGTAGTCCAATGTTTTTCTCCTAGATCTTCTTGATATCATCCTACCATGCTCAGTGCATAGGAAACACTAATCCTGGTATATAACATGAAATACATGATGGATCCTATATCCAAAGCGTATGGGATATTACTCATTCTATCATTCTCTTATTGTGTCTTAGGACACAATATCTTAGAAATATGTAGGCCATGTGACATATGAACCAGTCCCCCATTGTATTGTTCCATACTAAATCTCTTCAGTATCTGGTCAATGTACGTACCCTGAAATAGTCCATGAAGCCTCTTGGATCTATCACGAATGATCAAGATCTCTAGAATGTAGGCTACTTCACCGAATTCTATCATTGAGAAACACTTGTTCAACTGGTCCATAACTGACTATAAGACTGGCACATCATTTCCAAAAAGCAATACGTCTACAACATATACTACTAGGATAATGATCGCATTCCCATTAATCTTCTTATAAACACATGGCTCACATTCATTCTTAATGAAACCAAATTATTTTATGGCTTCATCAAATCGAATTTTCAATGACCCTGATGCTTTATTTAATCCATAAATGGATTTCTGCAACTTGTAAGCCCATTTGGCTTCCCCTAGTGTCATAAACCCTTTCTGGTTGTGTCCTATAGAAATCTTCCTAAAGGTTCCAATTAATGAATGATGTTTTGACATTCATCTTCCAAATCTCATAGTCATGGTAATCTGCTATGTAAAGTTTGATTCTTATGGATTTAAATAGGGAAACTTGCGAGATGATTTCATCATAGTCAATTCCTTGATAATGTCTGAATCGTTTATCCACTATCCATTCTTTTTTAGGTACTAAATTGACCTTCCATGTCTTCTTTTCTCTTGAATACCCATTGGAATTCAACATGATTTAGATCAACTGGATCATCAACCAGAAGTCATACTTGGTTCTGATTCATGGGATCCATCCCAGAATTCATAGCTTCTAGCCATCGTGCAGCTTCTGAGCTATGTACTACTTCCTTTTAGGAGAGAGGTTCATCATTTTCCAAAAACAATTATTCACCATTCTCGGTGACTAAGAAACCAAATATCACATGTTCCGTTACCTCTCTTGAGCTCTTACACATTACTTTTGTTTCTGGAACCTCTTCCAAAGTGAACTATGGATCTTGTTCCTATACCAACTCCTTTGTATCTTGATGATCATCTTCATCAAAGTCAAACTTGCTCCCACTATCCTTTTAGAAAATTTTCTCCCTATCAAGAAAGACAACTTTTCAGGGGACAATCACTTTATTGCTTTAATGGTTATATAGGTAATATCCTTTCGTTTCTCTGGGATATCCTATAAAGATACACCTTGTGCCCCAGGGTGGTAGTTTGTTTTCTGAGATAGAATTAAAAACTGCCACGTATCCCCATACACGTTTGTGCAAAAAAAATGGGTTTCTTTCCATTCTATAACTCTGAGGGAATTCTATTTTCTACCTTAGTTGTTACTCAGTTTAATGTTTATGCTATAATTTGTAATGCATATCCCCAAAAGGATAATAGAAGATCTGCATAACTCATCATCGACCACACCATGTCCAACAAGGTGCAGTTCCACCTTTCACTAACACCATTACACTGTGGTGTATAAGGAGGAATAATCTGAGATTAAATACCATACTCTTGTAGAAGATCGATGAACTATTGGTTCAGATATTCTCCACCTCGATCCGATCAAAGCTTCTTTATCTTCTTACCAAGCTGATTCTATTCTTCATTCTTGAATTCCATAACTTTATCTAAGGATTTTGACTTATACCTCATTAATTAGAAATATTTATATATACTCAAATCATCAATAGAAGTAATTATGTAAGAATATCCATATCCAGATTCTACTGGGAATGGTCCACACACATCCGTGAGCACCAATCCTAGAATCTCTATTTCCCTTTCACCTTGTCCACTGAATGTCGGATAGGTCATTTTATGTTTTAAACAAGCGTGACATCTACCAAGTGGTTTTATATTTGTAGAGTCTAAATAGCCATCTTGGTAGAGCCATTTCAAGTACTTCTCGATTACATGACTGAGACGGTGATTCCACGACTGGGTGATGTATGAGTAATGTTAGTTTGTTTCGTTATTGATTCCAATGCTTGGTTTTCATAATTTAATACATACAAATAACTATTTAAATTTTCTATAACATAAAATACATTGTTCTTATAAAAAAGTAACCCTTATTTCCAAAAAATGAAAATAAATCCATCCATATCCAAACATGATACAAAAATTATGTTTTTGGTAACACTCGGCACATAATAACAGTTATGTAAAACCAAAATCCTCCTAGTTGGTAATGTGAGGTGATAATCACCAATGTATAACATAGCCAGCCTCACACCATTGGAAGCTCAAATATCTACATATCTTCTATAAATCTTTATAAATTTACTTGGTTCCAGCATTTGAATATAGATGTGAGCCCTACAAGCTATATCTAATACCCAATGTGTAGAAATAGATAGATTACAATCGATAACGAACACTCCTTTAGTGTACCCATGCTTCTGGGTGCAGTTCATCTTCCAGTGGCCTTTCTTGACACATGAAAAAGATAACGCCTCCCATTCCTTTCCCTTCCTCTAGATCTACCCCTTCTGGTAGGGATGTTTCTTGGGGGCTTTAGACTGTTTATAGGTCCTTGGCCCCTTTTCCTTGTCACTAATTTTCTTATTCACCATAAGGACTATGGGTTTTTCCTGCCTCATGTCCGTATCTACCTAGAGAATTATGGTCAAAAGTTCCAATATACTCTTCTCATTTATTCTTAGGTTATATTTGATAATAAATCTAAAGAAGATCTTGGGAAGTGATGATAGGATGTGTTCTGTACGCAACTCATTCAGGAACTTCATCCCTAAGATGTAAAAGCATTCAATGTAGCCAATAATATTGACTACATGAAGCCCACTTGGCGCAGACTCTCAAATAATAGTTGTAAACAATGTGCTAGAGATCTCATATCTCTCCTGTCTATCCTTCTCTTGGTAGAGTTCCTTAAGGAGAGACATCATGCTATACACATCCTTGTTTTCATGCTGTTTTAAGAGCTCATTAGACATGGTCGATAGCATGAAACATTGGACATATGTGGAATCATCCATATGTTTCATATAAAAAGATAGTTCCTCATCACTGGCCTCTTTTCCAGGCGCAACTCGAACAAGCTCTTCCAACAATACAATTTCCTCTCGTGGTGAAGGATGGCGCATAAATGTCTTTACCATTCGAAGAAATTGGTGCTTGTGAAATGGTTTTCTTTATCCAGTATCATTCACAATGGTATGTTTGAAGTCATTTTTACTTCAATTTCTAAAAATTAAGATGTTAAAATTTTTAGTAATTTATTATGAAAAAAACATAGACAAATAAATTAATTAATACTTATTAGTTTCCCACTATTTTATCGAAATCCAATATCCCTCACCATTGAATTCAGAATATTATGTTTCCTGAATATTCTAGTGGCATGGATCTATATTTCCTTTCACATTACCCCAAAAAAGGGTTGGTAAAGAAACTTGAAGGGTTTTAGGAATTTATTCAAAATTCCAGCTGCATTAACTCACAACTCCTTGATCCGTTGAGTGGATTCCGGAATCCTGAAACCTTTTATTTTGGATTTCCTCAACCTTTTCATCTTGGTCACAGCAAGTCCTGTTGTGGAAATCAACCCATGATGTGAACCATATCAATTCAAACCAAAAATTCGGATTAGAATTCCCTAAAAATTGAAAGAACCCCAACTAGGGTTGGTCAAGCACTTTTAACTATGGTTTGATTCTAACCGAGATTATGGAAGGCTATACCGACTTAATATTTCTTTGAGGGATTTTATCCATATATGTAAATTCCCAGTTTATTATCTTTGATTACATGCTTTTTAATATTATGTGGGATATAATTATGTGATTAACCATGTCTAAGAGAATATTTTTTGCATAATCCGGTCTTATTTCAGTTTCATCTTGCATGCTTGTTTAATTCATTAATTTTCTGATCATGACAACACACCCATAATAAATAAACCATGCAACAAAAAGAAATAAAACAAATGTTATGATCATGAACATGTTATATTGGTTATTTTATCTAGAAGTTGATAAACTAACCCAAGACCTAGGGGAGACATACCTTGAACCTTTTGGGTTTGTGTTTACATCTTTTCACATTTCCACCTTTATATCTCCTAGGATTAATTTCACCTTGGCTCCTAACATGAGATACCTCCACTAGCTTGGGAGCTCCATCCATTACATGTGATTTTATATCACATGCAGGTGAGGGGTAAAACTGGTTTTTACATGAAAAAACCTTGGTCATGTAGGCTCTACATATTAATGAGGAGAAGTCTTGCATGCCAACAAATTTAATTTAAATAAATTAATTAAAATAAACCATTTTCATAAAACATTATTGGTCTACCTAATGATAATTCATACATGCAATGATATTTACACTTAAATAAAACTAGAATTAAATTATTTAGTCATTCTTATTTTAGATAAATCACGGTTGAAATAATTAATTATCTTTACTAAATCAATCCTTTTATCTTAAACCTTTTTGTATGAATTTCCTTGGGTTTATCATCCATTATAATTTTAAGCAAATAAATTCATTTAAAATTATCATTGAACCTAACTTGTACATTGGAGGAAACCCAATGAATTCCCATTCATAACTACCCAATGGATAGAAATGAAAATTACACAGATGTTAAATTAATGACATATATATAGAACACCTATCACATGTTGTGCGTCATCTTTACACTTGCACTATGGTATACGTCTCAAGGGTTTTTATAATATAATAATAAATTTTAATAAATCTATGTAATTTGGATGAGTACAGGGCGTGTAGTTCCAACTACAGGGCGTGTACTTTTGTTCACCATCAATTAGAAGTATATGCCTGGGGACATGGTGTGTAGATTTACTTTGGATATCATCAGAGTACACATCATGTTTAGTGGGACACACACCGTGTAGTATCTACATTACACGGTTTCTAGCCGAGCAAGCCATGTACAAGGTACACAGTGCAACCCTAACCCGAAGGGACTACACGCCATGTTCAGTGGGCCACACAACATGTAATCCAGAAACTGTGTGCCACCTATTCATGGTCAACACATGATGTCTTAATGAATTAGATAGGATCCAATGACATGGCCTGTTTCGGTGGACCGTCCCAGTGCATGGAACCTATACTACACAGTGTGTACTTCCTAATACATGGCATGTATTATGGTGTTGTACTTCTTGGATGATTTGGAACCTCTGAATGAGATCCTATGTTTTATTTAAATTAATATTAAATGGAAGAAATCATTTCTATAAGGTGAATGGGAAACGAAAGAGGTGGAATAGATCTGAAGATTCATATTTAAAGAATGATTAACATCAATTGAAACAAATAAATTATTAAATATGTAAATCAAAAATGAAAAAATAAATAATTATAATCAACTATATGACCCCTCTAATACCACTTGTAGGTTCTGGGCATGGTAGAATCATATTGGGGGGTGTACCCACATTTAGTTTTTTCCGTTAACGAAGATTAATCCGAGATCTTCCACGATAATAACAAGTCCAATCGTTGGAATAGAATGATGAATGAAAGAAAATAAGGGAGTCTTGGGGCCATTGTGAGGACTATCATATGTTTGTTATACTTAATATAATTAAAAGACAAGAATTACCTTAATGGAATTATCTCTCTGTTGAATTTTTTGGTCGCGATCTGATGTAATCCTCAATTGCATCATATAATCATAGTGTAGGATTCCTCTATTGGTGATCCACATGTGATTGACGTATCTCTAGATGTCACTAAAGGGATCTCCAGGTGCTAGCGTGGAAGAGACTTTTCCTGCGATGTTCGCCTTCGATCGCCTTGATCTGGTGGATAAGGATCTCTCTATCATTTATTGAGAGCATTCTTAGAAGAAAAAAAATTCTCTCTTGGCTTGATATATTTCTCTAGATCCATTGTCCAGAAACCCTTAAAATTTCTAGAAAAAGAAGAATTATATAATTGGGATTTTAATTACTTAGAATAATAAAATGAATTAGTTACCCGAAAGTATTAATTCATATCATTTATTTCTTAGTAATAGCCCATGTCTAATAATAACATTTGACTATTATTATTATTGACAAGCACCGAGTGAATTACACCAAATATTATTTAATTAAATAAATAATATTATTTCTCATAAATTCCCAGAAAAAATACATGGCATATATATTAATATACACGACATGTACTTTTGTTTTTATATTCTCTCTATTTCCTCCACAACATTTATTAGACCTTGAATAATGGATATTTATTTATCAAATTAATATCACTTCATAACTCGATGATAAAAATATTATTTCTCCCATAATATAATATCTCGAATAACTCGTGTCAAAATTAAATGTGATCAGGTGTCCTTGAATAATTATTAAACTACAATTGGGAATAATATTTATTCAACTTGTTAAATATATATTTAACTAAGATACTTGGACACACTTAGTGTGTGACCCTCTATGCCTCCTTCTAAGTGTCATTAGGTCTAGCTAGGCTAAATTCCAAGGTTAGCATCTTGAAACATGCCAAGGAACCAATAGAGAAAGTAGTTAATGCTGAAATGATGTGTCACCTCCTACAAACTCTTACTATGTAATGTAATCCATTTGTCTCAATATCTCGAATCAAGTAGGTTTCATACAGGTTCCATCAACCCACGTGTTTGATTATTCTTTATTCGACATCCTAGAATTGAACTTTCCAATTCCTCACCATCGCCATGGATTTATTTAAGAAATATCAATTCCCTCAAAGGGCCTAAAATATCTACTTCTATTATTGCATTGAAGGGAGAAATCCTTTCTCGCCTTATCTAATAATGTTTTATGACTCGTGATGCACCAAACATATCCTACCTCACTGAAAACAATGTGTTGTTACAGTTTTCATCAATACATCTATGTGTGCGTGTTGTAATACCTGATAATAATAATGATAAATTCTAAGGACCAATACACACATCCGAAAAAAGGAACATACAATGACACAATGAAATGTGGATTTCCTACTGGGCGGTCTCTCTCTCATAATATCCTCCAAAATATTACCAAGGGTGCACACCTTGAGAAGTTGCCTCAATGTTTTATGAGTCATCACATCTAATGGTATTTACTATTTGTGTCCCTCAAATAACATCATACGGACATAGAAGATATATTCAAGAATAGTGTTATGGGAATTCCAGGTTCTCATCATAGCAGGGATCCACAGTGACCCTTTCATGAAACAATTATCCTTAAGATAGTTCACATGTATTGTGACACAGAAGAACAATCAAGACGTGATAAGGTGTTTATTAATGAATAATGTATAATGTAGTTGGTTTTAGGCCACCAAATCCAATAGTTTGGCCAATCCATAGATTTTTAGGACTACTATATAATTTAATAATATAATATTTTTTTAAAAATCTCATTTATGTCAATTTGGACAATATTTTATATTTGGTTTTTGTGAAATTCATAAAAACTTTATTACTTCAAAAAAATATGTTTGATCAACCCTAACATTTCATATTTACCTAGAGAATTTGTGGGATGCATCAAAATTCTCAACTTACATTTATTTTAATATTTATAACATCAATTATTTTAATGTTTCATTAATAAGGTAGTTAATACATCATCATTGTGTCATAAATAAATTTTATTATTTAATGTCTAAATTTTTTAAATAAAATAAAATGATTTAGGATTTGTTTATATTTATAATGAATATTTATAGTCAAATTTATCTTATTTATAACGCGATATTAAAAATGGCCAAGTTATTAAACTTGGAATTTTACACTTTTAACACTTCTTTAAATAATAATAAATTTCCTAATCTAATCAAAGTAGATCAAAGAGGGTTTCATTTTATTCTTAATGTTTATTGTGGTCTAAATACTCTTATGCAATATAATTAGGACATGTTTTGGGGTAATTATAATATGAATTTTACATTTAATTACCCTATTTACTTTTAACGGTGCTAAATAAAATTCAAAATCTACTATTCACCCACAATTATATTCCTCATATTGAACCACATTGTAATTACAGATGTCAGCCGTGTCTCTTAGATTTTTGTAATTCAATTTACAGAAGTGGTAAAATTACGTTTTATGCAAATTTTCAAATGTGCCTAGAAGGTGGGTAAAATGTCTTAAATAGTTCAATAAAATTACAAACATCTAATCTTATTATAAAATGACTCCAATGAATTACATTGAACTAATATAGGTATTATGTATCTACTTTGAATTTATAAAAATTTTAAATAATAATAATTATTATTTAAATAAATGTCGCTTTTAAACGATAACACAATTTTTTTCACTATTAATCAAAAATTGAATGTTTTTAGAAGAATTCCAAAAATTCACCCAAAGATAATTTTGATATTCCAAATCAATAAATTTATTCCATTTTGAAAAATAAAATTTATAAAATTTATAAAATTTCAAAAAATGTATATTACTATTCATAACTACTTTTTAAATGACTAGTTTGATTGGCCATGATGTGCTAAAACTTGATTTTGCATACAATGATAGATATTGAATTATTCAAAGAGAAACGTACCGTGGAACCTTGGGGTGTTACATTCTCCCCTCCTTTAAATAATTTCTTCCAAAAAATTTCTAGAATATTACAGCATAAAAAGATTTAGGTGGTTCTTCATCATAAGTTCCTTAGGTTCCCATGTTGTATCTTCCATTTTTTGGTTTCTCTAAAGAACATTTACCAGAAAAGTCATCTAGTTCCTCAACACTTGTTCACTAGTATCAAGAATCATGATAGGCTCTTCAAAATAAGGCAGACCGAGTTCCAGTTCTAATTCTTCATAGGTGAGTACATGCGTTGCATCATGCTTGTATTTTCTCAACCGTGATATGTGGAACACATCGTGAACTTTGGATAGACTTGGCAACATTTCCAAACGGTAAGCTTAAACTCCAATTCATTTTAGAATTTGGAAAGGTCCGATAATCCTGGGACATAATTCACCCTTCACAACAAATCGTATAACTCCTTTCCAGGGAGATACCTTCATGAAAAAATTCTCTCCTACATGAAATTCAAAATCATTCCTTAAGTTATCTACATAGATCTTTATCCTACATTGGGCTACATTGATGTGGGTTTGGATAATCTTTACACTGTATATTGTTTCCTTGACAATTTTTGGGCCTATGATTTTTCTTTCACCAACAACATCCCAATAAGTTGGTGTGGGAAATATCTTTCCATACAACACTTCCTATGGTGCCATATAAATACTTTAATGGAAATTATTATTATAGGAAGAATCTAAAAGAGGTAAATACTAATCCCAAATACCTTTAAAGTCATGCAAGTAAGATATCAATAGATCTTCTAAGGATTGAATAGTCCATTCTGATTGTCCATCAGTTTGACGGTGGTAGGAAGTGCTTAAAAAAGTTCAATATCTATGGATTTCTAAAGGCTTTTCTAGATTCGTGATGTTTAACGGGGTTCACGATCATAAAAAATCGACAGGGGTACACCATGAAGTCTTAAAAATTCATTAATATATAGTCTGGATAAATTTTCAAGTTTTAAATATTCTCTTATTGCAAGAAAATGTGCTAACTTGGTAAGACGATCAATAATGACCCATATTTCATCATTCAATCCAAGAGTTTTTGGTATCCCCATGACAAAGTACATCGTCATATTATCCCATTTCCAATCAGGTATGGGAAGAGACTGCATGACTCATCCTGGAGGTTGTCCTCCAACCATAACCTTTTGACAAACCATACATCTTGACAAATAATCAAAAATCGACCTCTTCATGTTGTCCCACAGAAATGTTCCTTCAAATCTCTATAAATCTTAGTGCTACCATGGTGTATAGAGAAATTGGAGTTATGAGCATCATACAAAAAATCTATTTATAGTTCAGGTATATTTGGAACACAAATCCTCTTCCCAAATTTCAAAATTCCATCTTCACATAAAACTTCGATCAATATCCAATCATTCATAGATTTAATTTTCTTTTGAAACTCCTCATCACTAGTCTGAGAACTTTATATCATTTCTAGTAAATATGGTTTGGAAAAAATTTGAAAAAGTATCGATGTTTCACCTTCCATGATTATTACCATATCCATCTTTACTAGATCCCTAAACAAAGGATCCCTTTCAACTCTCATATTGTAGAGAACTCCATGATTTTTTCTGCTCAAAGAATCTATAACCTTATTTTCCTTCCCAGGGTAGTAGTGTATAGCGTAATCATCATCCATGAGTTGTTCAATACATCTTCTTTTCCTCATGTTGAGTTTTTTCTGTGAGAAAATATTCTTCAAACTCTTGTGATCAGTATAAATCTCACAATTTCACTATAGAGACAGTGTCTCCATATCGTCAGAGAAAATATTATAGTTTCTAACTCAATATCCTGAGTGAGATATTTTTTTCATGAATTTATATCTTCCAAAATGCATTGTAAATAACCATATCAATATGCATAAGGACTCCACCCAGCCCTTTCTTTGAAGCATCACTATAAATAACAAACCCAACATTCCTCTATGGTAGATTCAAGATAAGAGAATTAAATAATCTTCGATTTAGTTCTTCAAAAAATTATTCACACCCTTTTTCCCATACATATTTAACCCATTTACGGGTGAGCTTAGTTAACGGGTTAGCCAAATAGGCAAAATTCTGGAAGAAACGCCAATAATTACCTACTAAACCAATAAAACTGCGTACCTCAATTATAATCATCGGTGATGGCCATTCTTGTATTGCTTTTGTCTTCGAAGGATAAACAATGATTCTATATTTAGAGAAAATATGGACAATTAAAAAAATCTTCTGATGCCAGAATTCACACCTACTAAACATACCATGTAATTTATTTCTTCTATGACTGTTCAGAATAGTGTGAATGTGGATTTCATGATCTTCATAGCTTTTGGAGTATACAAAGAAGTCATAAATAAATACCACTAAAAATTCATCATGATATTCCTTAAAAAATTTATTCATTAGATCCATGAAAATAGAGGGTGAATTAGTTAGTCTAAAAGGCATTACTGTAAACATGTAATGCCCATACCTGGTACGAAATGTTGTCTTCAGAATGTCTTCCATCTTCATTCACAACAGATGATATCCAGATCAAAGGTAAATCTTTGAAAAATATTGATCTCCATGAAGTTGATTGAATAAATCATCAAGGCAAGGTAGGGTGTACTTGTTCTTTATTGTTATAACATTGATCTCCCAGTAGTCAACGCCCAACCTCATAGATCCATCTTTCTTCTTAACAAAATGAATAGGGGATCCCATGGAAAAATTCTAGGGAAAATAAATCCTTTATTACTCAATTCCCCTATTTGTTTCTTTAGAAAAACTAATTCCATAGTGTCCATTCTGTTAGGGGTCTTAGATATGGGCCTTGAACAAGGAATTAAGTCAATGGAAAACTCAATTTCTCATTTTATAGTAAGTCCAAGTAAATCCTTTAGAAACACATCTACATATTCTTTCACAATATGAACATCCTCTATTTGAAAATTCCATTCCTGAAAAATAGTTATTTCACTCTATTCCTCACTAATAATAGAATTTAGTAGTACTACTAAGGGTGGATCTAGATGATAATCAGATGGTGATGTTAGTTCTATAAAGATAAGGTATTTCTTATCATCATAAAAAATTGTATCCTCCTTCTTTCAATAAATAATTTTTTTCATGGTCAAAAATCCAATCCATATTTATTATTTTATCGAATTAAATCATGGTTATGACGATGATATCAGTTGATAAAGCACTTTTATATACAATAATGGTAACCGATTCTTAAAACCTTGTTGCAATGATACATCCCTTAGGAGTTTTGACTGAGAACTCCTTTGATAAGCCAAATTGTAAATATCTAATTTTCTTTGAAAACTGGGAAGATATGAATGAATGTAATGATCCAGACTCAAATTATACATTAGATAAATTTTAGGAAATGATTAATGTTCCTACCACAGTGTTATTCGAATCTTCAACCTCCAAAGTTCTGATCACAGAAGCTTGGCCTTTATCCCTTGGCCTTTTGTGAGGTATGTTTACTTGGTGAATAGGAAATTAATTTTCATAATTCCTCATTTCTCTACAATTGTAGCATTAAACATTGACATAACATTTCTTTCCCTTGCAATCACGTGATTTGGGTCCATTTTCACCAAACTTGTAACAAACTCGCATTCCCTTTAGGCATGTACCGGAGTGTTTCTTCCCACATTTATAGTAGGATGGAAATCCAATTTTTTATCTTCCTCCCCTTATTTCCTTTTCCAGAGTGTTCATAATATCTATTCTTATCTTTCTTTGTTTAAATTTGTAAGATTTAGAGAATTCATTTACTATCTTGATAGCACTTGAGACTATATCATTGTACGATGAGAAGGATTGTGAGACTAATGCTTAGTAGAGAAATGATTTTAACCCATAAAAAAATTGATCAATATTACTTCATGGGTTATGTATATAATATACAAAAATCCTTGATAACCTTGTAAAGTTTTCCTCATACTTGGAGACGTTATCATCCTCATGTTTCCTTAGACTTAGAAATTTTCTTCTCATATCCACTCAATGGTCACGAGGAAAGTATTTTTCTAAGAAAATCTATTTAAACACCCTCCATTCCATATTTGATAATTATTCATCATATTTTTTGTTTTGAAGTAATGACCACCATTGATATTCCTATCCTCTGAGGTGATAAAATGCCACAACAACTTTTTCTCTTTTGCTACTCCCCAAAGCATGAAATATTTTCTCTAAGGAACTTATCCATTTATTATTTACAAATGGATTTGTAGTCCTATAGAATGTTGGTGGTTGTTTTCTCATGAAGAGGTCTAACATTGATCCTCTATGTTGTGGATCTGGTCGCTCCATAAGGGTAAGGTAATTATTCATAACCAGAGTGAGTTGTCCTAGTACAGTTATAAGTTGTTAAACACAAGTTGCATCACCAGCTGCACTATAATTATCTTAAGTATGAGAGAAATGCCTATATGGATTACCTATTTTGATAGAATTTCCATTACATACACTAGGATCCATTTATAAACAATGGAATACAATATATTAGTTTATGAATCACAATACATTATTCCAATCTAGTAAAATACCTATCACAAATTGAACAGTTTATGTATATAATCCCAAATCAAAAAACAAAATTCTTTAAAGAAGTAGTAACTCCTTAATCCATCATAATGGTTTGTAAAGAAAATGTTAATTATCCTAATCATATACCCTTAGAGTGTAGTAACCAAGAGTGCAACAAAGACCATTTTCGTGCACCAGTTCCCATTTGAGTTTTTCTCAAAGCGGTGTTTTCAGGTTTTACCCCTAGATACATTTATGCCAGAGCTGCCTCTACCTACTCGTATCTAGGCTGATATGTATTAATTGGAAAATTCACAAAATATATACATTACCAAAATTATAAGAAGTTCTTATATACTAGTCCTCAAAGTTTATCTTAGGGTAATATTCTCTAATGAGAGTTGTTCTAAATCTAGTTTAAAAGGTTAATACTAAACTTTATCTGATACCAACTATAATTCCCCAACCCTAGTTACTAGGATTCGGTGCATTATTACATAATGTTGGAATGATCACAAGAGATTATGTCTTGAAAGACCGATTAGTTTGGTATCATTGGAAGTACTAGATACATTCAAACATTTTACATTAAATTATGATAAGAAAAAACGATAACATTATGTCTCCTTTTAACACACTCATATCCCTTATCTAGTTCACACAGGTCAATCATAATATACATCTTCAAATCCTGGGAAAAATAACACATAAGAAAGGGTGAGCTCAGATGATCAGTAAGGAGAATAATATAGCAGGCACTATCATAACTAAATATAAAAATTTAAGGCAATGTATTAGACTACAACACAAGACTATTAAACTTAAAATTCTAAATAATATGGAAAAGATAAATCAAATAATTATATTTAATTATTCACATGGATATTCTACTAGTTTAATAATCACATGTAATATCAAAAGATAATTTTATTGTAACACCCCAATATTTCACAGTATGTTATTTCTTCGAAGTAATTCAATATCTTGCACTACATGAATCACCGAGTTCAAGCGCACGACAACTTACCAAACTAGCCATTCAAAAATTGTTATGAATAGTATTAATTGAATTTTGAACTATATATAATCCTTATAATTTTAGAATTCATATTATGAGTTTCTTAGACATAATGTAAGAACTGGTTGATTTTTTTCAGATAAGAGAAGTATTTTTCAAAAAATTCACTTTTACCGCATTTTAATGGTGAACCCTTTTTAAATAAAATATTTTAAATGTTAATATATTCAATTTGACAAAATAAACATCTTATTTAGAATTGGAACATAATAATTTAGTTTCAATAAATTTTTCATGTTTTTCTAACAACTTTCATATTAGGGTGGATAGTGAGAAATGCTATATTTTAACTGAAAACAACTTTTTAAATCAAAATAATTTATAGTGTTAAGTTATAAATTTTAATTGTTTGGAAGTATAAATAGATTATATTTTTACCATTTAATCCAATGCTGGTCATTTTAAGTAATTGCAATTTGAGATTGGACATAAACAAGTGTGAATCTTTAGATAGATATTGTTTCTTAAAAATACGCCTTTTGGTCTTAACAACGGGGATTAATTTTAAATTGTTAAATGAAACTTCTATGTTGTGAATTTGGTAAAATGGACATAATTTTTGGATTCGGAATATTGAAACTAGATTAGGGTTATTTGTTTGGTATTTTTCTGAAAACTTTTAATTTTTGTTGAATAGTGAAAAACACTAGGTTATAGTTTAAAACTGAAATTTTATTTAAATAATTATTTATTTAATTTAAATTTCTTCTATGTAAAATTAGATACATAATACCTATATAAGTTTAATGTAATTCATTGAAGTCAATTTATAATAATTTTAGATATATAAAAATTTTATTGAACTTTTCACCTGCTTGTACCCACCCCCTAGGAGAATTTGCGAATTCACATAAAACATAATTTTACTTCTTCTGTGAGTCAAATTTTGAAAATCTGAGAGATACTGTAAATACCAAGGAGTAAAATGTGGTTCAATAATATAAAAATATATTGTGGTGAATCGTAACTTTTTAATTTTGTTTACCACAATTAAAAGTAAATAGGGTAATTAAGGGTAAAAATGATATTATTATTACCCTAAAACATGTCCTAATTATATTGGATAAGTTTAATTAGACCACAAAAAACATTAGGAATAAAATATGACCCTTTAGGTCCACTTGTATTAGATTAATCAATTTACTATTATTTTATTTAAAGAAGAGTTAAAAGTGTTAAAATCAAATTTTAATATCTAAACCATTTTTAATATAGGGTTATACTTAAGATAAATTTGACTATAAATATTCATTATAAATATAAAAATATTTAATACATAATGATATTTTATTTATAATTTTTAGAGATTAAATAATTAAATTTATTAATGACACAACGATGATGCAATAATTACATTATTAATGAAAGAATCAAATAAATGGTATTATAAATTTTAAAATAAATATAATTTCAAACTTTTTAGGACATCCACGAATTTTATAGTTGAATATGATAGGTTAGTATTGATTAAATGTTATTTTTTTGAAGTAATAATTCTTTTATTATTTTAACAAAAAAATACCAAATAGTGTCAAAATTGACATAAAATAGTTTTTAAAACAAATATTATACTATTAATTGATATAATTGTCCTAAAAATATACGGTTCCACCAAAGGACTTATATAATGATAGGTGTATCCTTAATGGACCAATTGGGGATCTCTTGGATGTATATAGTAAGTTTATTAAATATATAATATAAAAATACAAAGAGACATGGTAAATGTCAAACTAATTAACTAAGAGTTAAAACTGGAAGATAATGTTAATAATGTGACCCAAACTTGTCTAAAACTTATTGGTTGAGTTGTTTTAAACCCATTACCACCATAGAATTTAAATAATCCTATTTTGAACCATTATAAACCTAATATGAATTTATTATAAAATAATATTTCAAGCTTTTCCTAATGTACCCCTCACCCCTCCTATAAAAGGGTACTCCACCTTCTCACTAATTCACACCTTCAAAGCCTTTTGGATCGGCCAAAATCTATGAATAAACCCTCTCAACTATCCTCTATTCATCATATAGGACTTCCTTTACTCATAAAGCCATCCTATGGAGCCCTTTTGATTAAATCAAAAGGAATAACCTGAAGAAGAGGTAACGTTTTCACCACCCTCTTTTAAGTTCCTTTGTTCTTCAACTTATTCTTTCTTTGTTATTTCCATTATAAAATAATAACTCCAGTATATTATATTTACTTTGATGTTATTATAAATATTTTACAACCATATTCAGTATTCTATCCATCATTTGAATGACATGTCACCATATGTGCGTACGTACGACCTACCGTCTCCACGTCGTGGTGCAATTGTTATTCAAAATATTATTATTTGGATGGGTATGATAATGATGTGTAATTTAAGTAAATAAAAAATATAACATTATAAGGATTCTTTATATATGATTTACCATCCAGTTATATATGATTTTAATATCAAAAGAATGATATTGTTGCTCGTGCGTACGTACTGACTACCTTCTCCACAAACGAGTTGAGATTCATTCCCCATCGTATCCATTGAACACTAATTATCATTTGATGATTAAAAATATTATTTAAATAATTCATATCATTATGGATATGAATAAGATAAATCCCATCCATAGAAGATACGACTCACATAACAAAGAATATAAAGGAAAACGAATCTTTTAACACCCGAAACAACGATAATACTAAGATATTATTAACAAAGCAACGTTAAAAGATAATATATGATATCATATTAATGTATATGATTCTTGTATAACTTAATAAAAATTATTTCACCATTATACAAGAGTTTAACCTACCCTTGACCAAGGAAAAGTACAAGGTAAGGGGTTTTCATCTCACTCCTTATTCCATTGAGATTCGTGCCATATTTCCACTATTACCTTTTGTGTGCTGTATATACTGCCCATAATTGTATTATTTGTGTAATAAACTTTAATTTATGTGTATTTACATATTAATTGTATGATAACTCTTTCATGGGGTGTATGTTTCGTAAGTTATCAAATTGGTATGGGTTAATTCCCCAATATCATTATTATCCGAGATTGTTTATGTGTAAGTATTTATTGGGACAATTTTTATCATCCATGTCAATTTTTCATAAAAATGATTTCAAAATGCATATTTTAAGGATTTTTGTAATGTACTCTTTATCAAGATCCGAATTTTAAATGTTTTAAAGATTTATCATTCTAAATCTTTTTAATTAATGTCCATGTTTTCAAAATTATTTTAAGGAATTATTTATATGGACATAAATGTTTTGAAATAATAATTTTTTCAAAATTTTCAAAGTGGTATGGGAAACTTTGATTCAAAAATATGTTTTAAATTACATCCTTTATAAATGTGTGCCTTTTAAATTATTTTACAAAAATGATATTTCTCTCAAAAAGTTTTACTCATCATTTTCAACTTTGTCAGCATCCTTTAATGGATATTATTTTTGATTGAGGTTGATTTATTACGATACAAAACACCCATATTGTATTGAAGGTTTTGTGATATGTTTGACTGTGGATGTGATATTTTTATACCCTTTATGGTTTATGGTTAATGTATTGACATTTTGTATGCTAGTTTTAATAGAAATGTTTATGACATGTTTAAACCTTTTCGTATGAAGAATGTATTGGACTTAGTAAGTGATGGGTGGAGCCCGCTATAGCTCCTCATTGCATCTGTAGGTCTCATGAGACAACTAGATGTCGAATTGGCCGAGGCCCTTCCCCAATTTTGATATATGGTTTTGGCCAAGGCCTTAATCATTTTTAGGCGTCTTGGTTGAGGCCTTGAAAAAATGTTTCAGAATGTCTGGAATTATACATTCCCTCATTATGAAAATAATATTAATGGTTCATGTAGTCATTCGACTAGTAGAATACCCATGCTTATGTTTTATTATGGCATTATTTATTTTGCTCGTATTCCTTCCATAAAATTAATCATGTTTATTATTGGTAAAGGCATGTGTTTTCAATTTTTCACCATTCTTAAAATTTATGTTATCTTCTGCTGTAATTCTTTCCCTTAATGAGCATTTGAGCTGACCACTTTCTTATGTTTCATTTCCCCAGGATTCCATGAACTGTATTATGATTGATATGAAGGGATAAGCTAAATGAAATAATTGAATTATCAAAGAACTATCTTTGTTGTGTTTTATTTTTGATATTTTAATGTAATGTTAATGTATGTAATCTATTTTCCAAGACTACTAAACTGATCGGTCCATTAGGACTTGATTCCTTGTAATCATGACAATGTTATAAAATAATGCACCGACTCTAGGTAACTAGGGTCGGGGCATTACAATTGGTATCAGATGAAGTTTATTATAAACCTTGGAAGCTAGATTTAGATAAACATTGATTATATCACATAGTACTAAGATAGAATTTGAGGATTAGTATAGAAGAAATTCTTAGAATTTTGTTATTGTAGAGATTTTTTGAGTTTTCCAAGGAAATACATCCCTTTCTGGATACGAGCATGTAGAGGTGGATCTGGCACAGATTTACCTAGGAGTAAAACCCAAAAACACCGCTTTAAGCTATACTCGAATAGGTACTAGTGCATGAAAACGGGCTCTACTGCACTATTGGTTATGACACTCTCGGGGGATATGTTTAGGATAATTTTCATTTTCTTTAAAAACCATTATGAAGTGTTTATGAGTATATACTTCCTCAAGGAAAACATTTTTTTATGATTATGGACTATATCCATAAACTGTTCAATTTATGTTAGGTATTTTACAAGTTTGGAATTATTCATTGAAATTCATAAACTGACCAAGTGTATGCCATTTTATAGAAATGACACCCAATAGAAGGAACGTGAACTCCAGTAATACGTATGATCCAAAGAGTAAGAAGGATCATATCTTTCACAGTATTAAGCCAACATTAAGAAGGGAAATAGTCTCCCATGTATTCTCATCATATGAAGAAATAGTATCATGTGTTTATAAGATAAGTAAATAATTCTCTGATTCCTATGGCTTTGAAGGGAAGAAAGAGAAGAAAAGGATGGAAGATAGAATGATGGATAAATGGAAGAGGGAAAAGATGAATTTTACCATATGTGATAACTGTGGGAAGAAACACCCTGGAACCTTCCTGAAGGGAATATTAGTTTGTTATACGAGTGGATAGAGGAAACCAAGTACGTGATTGCAAGGGTATGAAAAAGGTTTCAAAGGCACAATGATTCATCTGCAAGGAGTTGGGACACTACGAGAACTAATGTCCAAATCATAAGAGTATACCATAAATGATGTTATTGAATTATAATAATGTAATGATACTACCTCAGATGAAGAGGAATTACAAGTGTTCTTAGGTTGTTATTTCATTTGAGTGTTGTATCAACAGTATACTGGTTACATGAATTATGGAGATAAATAAGGATTGTACTACTGTAATATTATATTGAGGATTTGAGATTATATGGTTCTATGAAAAGTGAATTAATAGTAAACTACACTTTTTGGAAAAATATGGTTGAAGGAAATGTAATACTTAATACGGTCCTGATAATGAGGTAGTTTTTTTGGAATAAGAGATGGTAGATTTTGGTAATTCAGGATGTTGCAGTGTTGTAAAATAATACATGATAAAGGAATTCACAAGTTATTACCTAGAAAAGAGGATCCTCATTATGTTTTACTTCCTTATAAATTTTGGACTGAGAGTTTGGATATAAGTATTTCAGATAATTATGAAGGCTGGAATGGATTAAGATTGAAATTGGATACTATTTTTAAGGTTATTTTGGGATTTCCATAAAAAGAACAACCTGAAGGTTGTGCGGCAACCCGTCGTGTCCGGCAAGGCTACAATACTTGAACCTGCAACCGAAGGGAGAAAACGGTGTATCACCTATCACAGACCCACGTCATGTCCTTGATTGAATAATGTAGTTTTTTAAAGGGTCTGATAGATGAATTAAAATTCATTTTTTTGGAACTCTATACAAATAGGATAAATAGAATATTTTTTATGTTCTGTTATCTTTTAGAGTGAAAGATGCATTTCTGGTAGAAATTAGTTAAAGGATGGAAATCTACATGACAGGTATACATTTTTTTCTTCTCTTATTCTATGAAGAAATAAATTCTTTAACTTTAGGTAAGGAATATTAAAACCAATTTTTTTTTACACTAATACCTTACATATTGTTGAAATGATGGTATTTTAAATCATTATGGATTGGTGGCTTTGAGGCCCACAATTCTACAATTGTTTGTGGTTGATGACCTCAATCACTCCATATAAATATTTATGGTTTTCCTCCAATTATGTGTCTGTAATTTCCACCAATGTTCTCCTAATCGAGATCATAATTTGGTGGTGACTTTTGCATTCCCCTTTTCCAATTATTAAGACTAAATTTTATTAACCCAATTTCTGATGTGAGTTTTCCCACAATTGTATTTTCTATTTTCAACCTTTTATTTTCGATGAACAATTTCAAATTGTGAGGATGCAATTTATTAAAGGAGGGAAGAATGTAACCCCCATGATTTCATAGTATGTTATTTTTTCCAAGTAATTCAATAACTTGCACTACACGCAACACTGATTTCAAGCACACCACAACATACCAAACTAGCCGTTCAAAATCGCTTATGAATAGTATTAACTGAATTTTCAACTATATATAATCCTCATAATTTTTGAATCCATATTATGAGTTTATTAGACATAATATAAAAAACTTGTTGATTTTTTAGATTAAAGAAGTATTTTTCAAAAAATGCACTTTTACAGACTTTTAATGGTGAACCCTTTTTAAATAAAATATTTTAAACTTTTATATATTCAATTTTACAAAATAAACTTCTTCTTTAGAATTGGGGCATAAGAATTTAGTTTCAATAAATTTTTGGTGTTTTTCTGTTAACTTTCATGTTTGGGTGAATAGTGAAAAATACTACATTTTAACTGAAAACAACTTTTTAATCAAAATAATATATAGTGTTAAATATTACTTTTTAATGGTTTGGAAGTTTAAATAGATTATATTTTTACCATTTAATCCAATTCATGTCATTTTATGTAATTTCACTTTGAGATTGGACATAAACAAGTGTCAATCTTTTGATAGATATTGTTTCATAAAAATACGCCTTTTGGTCTTAACGGCGAGAATTAATTTTAAATTAATAATTTCAACTTCTATTTTTTGAATTTGGTAAAATGGACTTCTTTTTTGGATTCTAAATATCTAAATTATCATAGGGTGATTTTTTTTTATTTTTCTGAAAACTTTCAATTTTTGATGAATAGTGAAAAACACTGAGTTATAGTTTAAAACCGAAATTTTATTTAATGAATTATTTATTTAATTTAAATTATTTTTAGGTTAAAAGAGATACATAATACCTATATAATTTAAATGTAATTAATTGGATTCAATTTATAATAATTTTAGATATATTAAAATTTTATTGAACTTTTCACCGTCTTTTACCCACCTTCTAGAAGAATTTGCGAATTCACATAAAACATAATTTTACCGCTTCTGTGAGTGGAATTTTGAAAGTCTGAGAGACACAGTTAATATAAAGAAGTAAAATATGGTTCAATAAGATAAAAATATATTTTTATGAATAGTAACTTTTTTACTTTTATTTACCACGGTTAAAAGTAAATAGAGTAATTAAAGTTAAAAATGATATTATTATTACCCAAACACACGTCCTAATTCTACTAGATAAGTGTAATTCGACCCAAAACAACCTTAGGAATAAAATATGACCCTTTAGGTCCACTTAAATTAGATTAAGACATTTATTATTATTTTCTTTAAAGAATAGTTAAAGGAGTTAAAATCAAAGTTTAATAACTAAACCATATTTAATATAGGGTTATACATAAGATAAATTAGACTATAAATATTCATTAGAAATCTAAAAAGATTTAATACATAATGATATTTTAATTATAATTTTTAGAGATTAAATAATTATATTTATTAATGACACAATGATGATGCAGTAATTACCTTATTAATGAATGAATCATATAAATGGTATTATAAATATTAAAATAAATATAATTTCAATGTTTTTAGGACATACACGAATTTTATAGGAGAATATGACATGGTAGGATTGATTAAATGTATTTTTTGGAAGTAATAATGCTTTTGTAATTTTAACAAAAAACAAATACAAAATAGTGTCGAAATTGACATAAAATAGTTTTTAAAACTAATATTATATTATTAATTGATATAATTGTCCTAAAAGTCTAAGGATCGGACAAAGGACTTATATAATGATAGGTGTTTTATTAATGGACAACTTGGGGGTCGCTTGGATGTATATAGTATGTTTATTAACTATATAATAAGAAAAATAAAAAAAGACATGGTAAATGTCAAACTAAGTAACTAAGAGTTAAAACTTAAAGATAAGGTTAATAAAGTGACCCAAACCTATCTAAAACCTATTGTTTGAGTTTTTTTAGACCCCTACCCACCATAGCCTTTAAATAATACAATTTTTAACCATTATAAACTGAATATGAATTTATATAAAATAATATTTCTAGCTTTTCCTAAGGTTCCCCTCACCCCTCTTATAAAGGGGCACTCCCCCTTCTCACTAATTCACACCATCAAAGCCTTTTGGATTATCCAAACTCGGCCAAATACCCTCTCAACTATCATACCTTCATCCTAGAGGCCTTCCATTAGTATGAAATCTATTTTAAGGAGCCCTTTTTATCAAATCAAAAGGAAGAACCCGAAGAATAGGTAACGTTTTCACCACCCTCTTTCAAGTTCCGTTCTTCTTCCACTTCTTCTTTATTTGTTATTTACATTATAAGATAATAACTCCAGTATCTTCTATATACTATGATATTACTAAAAATATGGTACAACCATATTCAGTATTCTATCCATCCTTTGAATGACGTGTCACCATACGTGCGTACGTACGGCCTACAGTCTCCATGTCATGGTGAAACTGTTATTCAAAACATTATTAGTTGAATGTGTATGATAATGATGTGTAATTGAAGTAAATAATAAATATAACACTATAATTATTCTGTATATATGATATAACATCCAATTATATATGATTTTAATATCAAAATAAGGATATTGTAGCTCGTGCGTACGTACGGACCACCGTCTCCACGAACGCGATGAGATTCATTCCCCATCGTATCCATTCAATGATAATTATCATTTTATGATTAAAAATATTGTTTAATGACTTGATATAATTATTTAAATATATAATATACATCCCATCCATAAAAAATATGACACGCATAACAAATAATATAAAGGAAAACGAATCTGTTAACACCTGAAACAACGATAATACTAAGTATTTTTAACAAAGCAATGTTAAAAGAACATATATGATATCATATTAATGTATATGATTCTTGTATAATTTAATAACAATTTGTTCACCATTATACAGTACATTAACCTACCTTCAACCAAGGAAAAGTACAAGGTAAAGGGTTTTCATCTCACTCTTTATTCTCGTGAGATTTGTGTTATATTCCCAATATTACCTTTTGGTGGTGTATATACTGCCCATAATTGTATTCTTTGTGTAATACATTTTAATTTATGTATATTTACATATTCTTTGTATGATACCTCTTTCATGGGGTGTATGTTTCATAAGTTACCAAATTTGTGTGGGTTAATTCCCCAATCTCATTATTATCCGAGATTGTTTATGTGTAAGTATTTACTGGGAAAATTTTTATCATCCATGTCCATATTTCATAAAAATGATTTCAAAATGCATATTTTAGGGATTTGTGAAAGGTACTCTTTATCATGATCAGAATTTTAAATGTTTTAAATATTTATCTTTCTAAATCTTTTTAATTAATATCCATGTTTTCAAAATGACTTTAAGGATTTATTTATATGGACATGAATGTTTTGAAATAATAATTATATTCAAAAGTTTCAAAGTGGTATGGGACACTTTGATTCAAAAATATATTTTAAATTATTTCCTTTATAATTGTGTGACTTTTAAATGATTTTACAAAAAGGATATTTCTCGCAAAAAGTTTTACTCATCATTTTCAACTATGTCAGCATCCTTTAATGGTTATTATTTTTGATTGAGGTTGATTTATTATGATACAAAACCTCTATATTTTATTGAAGGTTTTATGATATGATTGTCTATAGATGTGATATTTTTATACCATTCATGGTTTATGGTTAAAGTAATAACATTTCATATGCTAGTTTTAATTCCAATGTTTATGATATGTTTAAACCTTTTCATATGAGGAATGTATTGGACTTAGTAAGTGACGGGTGGAGCCGGCTATAGCTCCTTGATGCATCGGTAGGTCTCATGAAACAAGTAGACGTGGAATTGGATGAGGCCCTTTACAAATTTTGATATATGGTTTTGTCCAAGGCCTTAATCATTTTTAGACGTATTGGCTGAAGCCTTGACATAATGTTTCAGAATTTCTGGCATTATACATTACCTCAATATGAAAACAATATTGATGGTTCATGTGGTCATTCGAATAGTCGAATACCCATGATTATGTTTTATTATGTCATTATTTATTTATCTTGTATTCCCTACAAAAAAGTAATCATGTCTATTATTGGTAAAGGCATGTGTTTTCAATTATTCACCATGCTTAATATTTATGTTATCTTCCGCTGTATTGTTTACCCTTATTGAGCGTTTGTGCTCACCCCTTTCTTATGTTTCATTTTCCCTGGATTCCAATAAGTGTATTATGATTTATATGAAGGGTTAAGCGAAAGAGAATAATGGAGTTCTCAAAGAACTATCTATTTTGTGTTGTATTTTAGAAATTTGAATGTAAAGTTAATGTATGTAATCTATTTTCCAAGACTGCAAAACTGATCAATCCTTCGGAACTTGATTCCTTATAATAATTCCAATGTATTAAAATAATTCACCGACTCTGGGTAAATAGGGTCGGGGAGTTACATTCCTAATGATGGAATGCATATTAACAATCATCATAACCACATAGTCAAGGCCTCATGCCAAGACTATAACTAAATATTTTTTCAAGGCCTTGTTTCAAGACACTAGTTTGTCTCAGGAGACCTAACGATGCATCAAGGAGCTATTGTGGGCTCCATCCACTAGTTACTAAGTCCAATTCATTCCTCATATGAAAATGTTGAAACATAACTTAAGAATTCTTATTAAAAATAGAATTCAAAACTCTAATGCTTTAACCATAAATCATGAATGGTATAAAAATTGAACAAACATATTCAAACATATTAAAAATCCTTCAATACAGTATGGAAGATTTTTTCATAATAAAGAAACTTCAAAGAAGCATAAAATCCAAAAAAGGATGTCGACATAGATGAAATTAATCCAAAAATTATTTGAGTGAAATATCTCTTTCTACTTTGAAATCATTTAAAAGTAAAGAAAACATTTAATTTGAAAATATTCTTATAATCTTGTAAGGTAATCTTCGTAGGGTTTTTGAATGGTGGAAAATAACCGCACCCGCAGTATAAGTTAAAAAAACATTATTTCCTTAATTTGTCGAAATGGTCATAAGGTACCTTGTTTGGAAGTAGACAGAAATATTCATTTCAAAACATTTTATAAAAAGTCTAGAAAGTGTATAAATTAATTTTATACATTGTCTAGGAAATAATTTTTTTTAAAATTCATTTTATTAAAGCACATACGTGGTTGATAAAGAAGTCCCACTAGATGACTATGTATAAAAAACCTCAGATAATAAAGCGATTGTAAAATTAACCATTACCTTATACATTTCCTTAGTCGAGGGTACGTTATCCAAGTGTATAATAGTGAAATAACTATTATTAAATTTTACAAGAACCACATACATGAATATCATATCATATATGATCTTCTAATATTTCTTTGTTAATGATATTTCAGTGGTATCATTGTTTTGGGTGTTAACTGATTTGTTTTCCTTTATATGATCTGTAACATAAGTCATGTTTTTTATGGAAAGGATATATTTGATTAATATACAGAATTATATTAAGTTCATACAAATTATTTTTTATAATTAAATGAAAATTATTTTTTATTGGTTTCGATTGGGAGTGAAATCTCATCGCGTCGTAGAGACGGTAAGCCGTACGTACACTCAACCAAAAATATCATTGTATTAGTGGTGAAATCAGGTATAATTTGATGGTATAATATATATAAAAAATAATTAACATGTTATAATAATTATTTACATTAGTTATAAAAATTATTATTCCTATCTAAATAATGAAGTGTTTAATGACAAACTACACTACGACGTTGAGACGGTAAGCCATACGTACGCATATATGGTCACTTTTTCATTCATAGGATGGATGGAATAATGAATATGGTTGTACCATATTTATCATAACATCTTATTATGTAGAAGGTATGATATTTGTTATTTTATTATGGAATCTATAAAGAAAGATGGAGTGGAAGAAAAAAAGAACTTTTAAAGAGGCGATAAAGTAATTGCCCTTTCTTCAGGTGTTTCCTTTTATTTTGAAAAAAGGGATCCTTAGGTAGGCTTTGAGATCAAATTAAGGCCTCTATGTTGAAGTGAGTGTAGTTGGGATGATATTTAAGCCTGTTTTTGATGAACCAAATGTATATGGAGGTGTGCATTTAAGAGAAGGAGAAATACCTTTTTATAAGAGATGTAAGGGGCACTTTAGGAAAAGTTTGAAATATTATATTATTATAAAATAATTTTCAGTTTCTAATGGCTCCAAATGGATTTATTTATAGTATAAGGTGGGGATGGGTCTAAATCCTCTAAAAAAATATGTGTTATACAATTTTAGGACACCATATTAACCTTATCTTTTAGAAATAACTCTTAGTAAAATAGTTCAACATTTACCATGTCTTCTTGTATTATTATAATACATGGCTAATAAGAATACAATAAAATTAAAAGAGAACCAAAAGTGGTTCATTAATGACATATATATAATTATATAAGTTCTTTGTCCAAGACTTATATTTTTAGGACTATTATATAATTTAATAAACTAGTATTTATTTTAAAAACTCATTTATGTGAATTTTGACACTATTTTGTATTAGTTTTTTGGAATGTCATAAAAACATGATTAATTCAAAAAACATATACTCAATCAATCCTAAAATTTCATATTTACCTTGTAAATTCGTGGAATTCATCGAATGACTCAACGTAGTTTCGTTTTAATATTTATGAGATCAATTATTTTAATCGTTCATTAATAAGGTAGTTACTACATCATCATTGTGTCATAAATAAATTTAATTATTTATTTTTGAAAAATTATAAATAAAACCCCATGATGTAGGGAAACTTTTTATCTTTCTAATTAATATTTATAGTCAAATTTATCTTATGTATATCCCTATATTAAAAATAGTTTTGTTATTAAACTTTGAATTTTACACTTTTACCTCATCTTTAAATAATAATAAATGTCCTAATCTAATCCAAGTGAATAAAAGATGATCATACATTATTCCAAAGGTTTATTTTTGTTGAAATACTCTTATCCAAGAGAATTAGTACATGTGTTGGGGTAATTACAATATCAATTTTACCATTAATCACCTATCTACTTTAACAATGGTAAATAAAATTCAAAAGTTACTATTCACCAAAAATTATTTTCATTCTACTGAACCAAATTTTACTTACTTATTTCATCTTATTCCCTATTATTGTTGAAATTCATTTCACCGAATTGGTAAAATTACATTTTATGAAAATTTTTAAATGTGCCTAGAAGGTGGGTAAAAGGCGTTAAATAGTTCAATAAAATTTTATACATCTAATGTTATTATAAAATGACACCAATGAGTTAAATTGAACTAATATATGTATTATTTATCTATTTTGAATTTAATATAAATTTATTTAAAAATAATAATTATTTAAATAAATGTAAATTTTAATCAATAATGCAGTGTTATTAACTATTCTACAAAAATTAAATGTTTTCAGAAAAATAAAAAAATTTCAGCCTAAGCTAATTTTGATATTCTGATAGGGAAAATATTTTCAATTAAATTTACATTTAATTTAATTTTTTTAAACCCACAAAAGTGTAACTCTAATATGAATTGATTCATTTTTATGATATAGGATTTATTGTGAGCTGAATAGTAAAAATGGTCCATTTCGGATTTTTAACAGTTTTGAATTATTTCTGTTGTTTAGACATAAAAGTATCTACAATAAAAAAAATTGAAAAATTCTTTGTTTTACAGATTCAACACATCCAGGGCTTCATTTACTATTTTTGGACCAAAAGCTGAATCGACTATATGGAAGCTCCAAAGAAGCTCACAGTTTGTCTCATGAGAACTGTTTACATTTCTTCTGAGTTTTGGTGTGGGGTCCATAAATAATTCGTTTTGGGCCCACATTTTGATATATTCGGTGGATGGACGCTAAATGAGTTTTAGAACATCTTTTATGAAGGGAAGGCCATGGTAATTGGCTATTTTAAGGGTCATTAAAGCATCCTAATCTGGAGGTTTGTGATTTGGTGAGTCTGACTGGACATAATAAATGCTCAGAGTAAAACGCCCATAACTCTCGGAATACATGTCCAAATCCACTGCGATTTTGATGGGAAACACCCAAGATAATTAGGAACACAATTTAGGGAGGTCTCAATGCGTGAATATGTCATTTAATGTTTCTACATTGCATCTATATTCGGGTGACAAATTCAAGCTATAAAAGGAGGAGAGCTCTAACCTCTCAAAGAATCTCTCATTCCATCCCATTCCTTTTGGGACACCATGGAGGAGAAATTTTCAGCTTTACATTTTATTTCATTTCTTTTTCATAGTTTTTTAATGCCGTCTTCTTCCTAATTCATCTCTATTACCTTTACCAAGGTGGGGTAAACATTTGGAGTGATTAGGGAAAGGTTGGTTTTCTTTTTTTTAGTGCTTGAGTTCTTAGACGTAATTGAATGAAATTTATTTCTTCTTCAAATTTTCTTTCAATCTAATATATCCTATTTTATTATTCAAGTTCGATTATTCTTGAATTTTAATTCCGTTATTTATTTTTTCTTTGATAAAATAATCATTATCTCTCTCCAATAATATTTGGTTTATATATGATGAAATAAACCAGGAATTAGTGGTGAAGTACTCGATGAATGTCAGTACGTGTAAAAGGGGTAGTGAATGTTCTTGATTTTTTGGGATGAACAAGACCTGATTGGTTATTTCCCATGTCAATTAAGGATATTAAATACATCAATTTTTCACATGGATGGAGATTTGACCAAATAGAGTTCTTGGTAAGCTTTTCTCTCACAATCATAATTTCACCAAGGAAGTGAGAGGAAACAATTGTGGAGACTCAATTTAATCAACTAAGAATAAGTGGTTTGAATTAACTTGAACAAGGATAACATTAAAATTAGGAAACTGACCCCGACCTAATCAGTATTTTTAATATCATATTTTCTCAATCATTTGAATTTAAAATTTCCTGTAAAAAACACATCATTTTTACCCTCATTTAAAAGTGAAAAACTAATTTTGTGTTCAATATTCTTCAGGAGACATCCTAGGGTTAATCACTAGACTACACTTAGGAAAATTAAAAATTGGTTTTCCATACGCTGTGACAGGCGTGCGTCAAACTTGGCACTGTTTCCGTGGAGCCAGTGAAAAAAAAAATTCAAAAATGAATAAACCACAACTCAAAAGAACCATTAATTGAATTTCATCCAGAAATTGACAGAACATTAACGTAACTACAAAAAAGAAACCCATCAGAAATATTTTAAGAAATAGATCGCTTAGATTCAAGTGCAACTCTTAGTGTTCACTCTAAACCTGAAATCATGGCTGGAAATCCCAACCCAACCCAGCGTGATCTATGTGCACCCCAATTTTCCATTCCAAATAACCAACTAATTTCACCCACTGAACCAAATGATTTTGAATTACATGTAAATATGATTCATGTACTTCCAAAGTTTCATGGTCGTGCAGAAGAAGATCCAAATCAGCACATTAATGAATTCAGATACACTTTCTCACGCTTCAGGCCAAGAGGAGCACCCGGAGACCAATTTCAATGGAGGGAAATCCATTTCTCACTTGAAGGAGCGGCTAAATAATGGTTGTAAAATCTACAAATAGGGGAGATAAATGATTGGGAAGACCTAAAAAAGATGTTTCATACAAAGGTTCTTTCCCACTTCGAGGAGCACTGCCATCAAGAAAGAGATTTAAATCAATGGACAACCATGTCCAGAAACCCTCTACGAGTACTGGGAGCACTTCAAGGAGAAATGTTCCAGCTGGCCACATCAAGAAAAGGAGGAACACCAATTCCTTGTGTTATTCTACCAATGACTTATGGATATTGATCAAAATCCTCTAGATGCCTCATCTGGGGGGTCCCTAATTGATAATTCGCCTACAGATATTAGAGTACTAATTGAGAAGATTTCTCAAAACGAACAACTATTTGGACTAAGAGGAATGGGAACTAGGGGGATAAATGAGGTAAAAACATCTAATAATCTACATTTATTGAAACAAATGTTGATGACCTTGCATGTTTAGTCCCTCAAATGGATGTAACTCAAGAAAATGGACAACAAGCATCAACTCAGGTGCGTGGTTTATGTTATTCTTCCACTCATTATACTGACCAGTGCCCTGAGATACATGGGACAGAATATTGTGCTACTGCTTTTCAACCAAGGAAATTTCAAAAAAATCAACTACATCAACCCCAATCCCAACAAGGATATGTGAACCAACAAAACCAGATGAGATCATTTAACCAGCACCCCAGCCAACCTCCTTACCACCAGCAGCAATACCAGAACCCCCTCCCTTCCAACAATCCTATAAACAAACCTTCCAACAAAACCAATCCTTTCAGCCACCAACATTCCAAAGAAAGACATATGAACAACCATCCACCATCACACAACCTTCTATGGAACATTTATAATCCAAGTATGAGGGCCTAGCAAATAAGGTTTACAAGCTGGAAGACACAGTGGGAAATCTTGTTGAAATCATGTCCAAGAATCCATGGAAGCTTCCATATCAAACAGTGCCAAATCCTAAAGAGAATGTTAGTGCAATCATAACATGAAGTGGAAAAGAAATCCAACCTCCATCTAACCCTGAACCAAAAACAATACCACATGTTCTGAGGGAGAATGATTCAGAAAATATTGTGAAAATACACCAAGAAGATGAAAAAGAAGATGAGGAGGAAAAGGATTGGCCACATAATAAGAAACAAGAAACACCAATGAAAAGGAAACAAAGGGAGAAGAAAGACTTACTACCACCATTTCCAACAAGGATGTTTGAATCAAAGAAATTGAATGAAGAAACACTTCTAAAAGAAATTCTGGACACCTTCCAGAAGGTGGAAATCAATATCCCCCTAATTGAATCTGTTAAAAAACTCCAAGGTATGAAATTTTTTTGAAATATATTTTCACCAAAAAGAGAAGGATTCATGGGAATGAATGAATCAACATGGGGAGAAGTGTCTCAGCCCTTATCACGCTACAGAATCCAACCAAATTCCAAGATCAAGGGATGTTTTCCATTCAATGCACCATTGGTTCATTAAATTTCACTAATGCTTTGTGTGATCTAGGTGCTTCAATTAATGTATTTCCTCACTCAGTATACACTTCTTTGAAGATGGTAGAATTGAAGCCCACAAGAGTGTGGGTCTAGCTTGCAAATAGATCCACTATTTTCCCTGCAGATGTTTTGGAGGATGTCCATGTGAAAGTCAAAGATCTTTTAATCCCATCTGATTTCTACGTGCTCAATATGAAAGAAGACAGGAGTCCATCACATTCACCCTTCATTGTGGGAAGACCTTTCTTGAAGATAGCCAAAACCATCATCAATGTCCACGAGGGGGCACTTACCATGGTGTTTGGAGAGAGCACAATCCACTTCAATATTTTTGACTCCATGAGGCACCCATTGGATGATCACTCCCTCTTTTCACTTTCCCATGAATTTTGTGAAGAACCAATTGAAGAATCAGGTATGATATATGAATTCTTAGATTTGGAGAGACTTCTTCCCTTGGAAATATCATTGAACATGTGGATGGTGAAGATGTTGGAGATTTTGACTTAATGTGAGAGGAAGAGGTAAAATCTGATTTCTTTGATGATTTGTTAAATTATGAGGAAGACGATATGGTTTCTTGTGTGAAAGAGGTCCAAAATTTGGAAGTGGGAAACATCAATTTAGTCTCATACCTTGAGCATCCCCCTGATCTGGAACTCAATCCACTCGCCACTAATTTGAAATATGTATACCATATGGAGTGAGAGAAACTACTAGTGATAATTACTAATAATCTCTCTAAAACCCAAGAAAAATAATTAATTGAGTTTTTTAAAGAGAATGTCTAGGAAATAGGATGGAGCTTAGGTGATATCCTAGGAATAAACCCAAATATATGCTCACATAGAATTTTTCTTGAGGAAGATTCCAAACCTGTTAGATAGCCCCAAAGGAGACTGAATCCCACCTTGATGGAGGTTGTGAAGAAGGAGATCGAGAAGCTCTTGGAAGCTGGGATCATCTATCCCATTTCATATTCGCAGTGGGTCATCCGTATTCATGTCGTTCCAAAAAAAACTAGCCTGACCACTGTGAGGAATGAAAAGAATGAGTTAATCCCTATGAGAAATCAAAACAACTGGAGAGTGTTCATTGATTTTAGGAAATTGAACCAGGTCACTTGAAAAGATCATTTCCCCACCCCCTTCATTGACCAGATGTTATAAAGATTGGAAGGGAGAAATCATAATTGCTTTTTGGATGGATTTTCACGTTACTTATAGGTACACATTGCTCCCAAGGATCAATAGAAGATGGAATTTACATGCCCTTTGGTAATTTTTCATATAAAATAATGCCATTTGGATTATGTAATTATCAAGGTACATTTCAGAGGTTCATATTGAGTATAATTTCTGATCAAATTGAAAATTTCTGGGAAGTTTTCTTAGATGATTTCACAGTTTTTGGATATTCTTTTGATAACTGTTTGAAAAATATGGAAACCGTTTTGAAAACCTGCATTGAAAAAAATTTTGTTTAAAATTTTGAAAAGTGTCATTTCATGGTTCAAAGAGGAATTGTACTTGGTCATGTCATTTCCCAAAATGGAATTGAAGTGGATAAATCCAAAATTTAAGTGATAAAGTCATTTCCTTACCCTATTTGTGTGAAACACATGAGATCATTTTTGGGACACGCAGAATTCTACAGGAGGTTTATCAAATATTTCATTAAGATTTCTCTCCCTCTCCCTAGATTACTTTTGAAAGATGATGATTTTTGATTTCAATGGTTCATGTAGGGAATCCGTTGATGACTTAATGAAGAGATTGATTTCACCACCTGTGATGCAGCCTCCAAATTGGGAAGAACCATTTGAACTACTTTGTGATGCCTCCAACCAAGAAGTTGGAGCAGTCCTTTCTTAGTGAATTGAGGCTAGACCAAAATTCATTTAAACTGCCTTGATAACCTTAGATGCGTCCCAATTCAATTACACAACCACAAAAAAGGAGTTCTTAGCAGTAGTTTTTGCTTTAGAAAGATTTAGATCATATCTTCTTGGAACTAAAATCACTTTTTTTCTGATCATGCAGCTTTGAGGTGCTTGATGAAGAAAGATGATTCTAAACCAAGGTTAGAGAGATGGATGATACTACTATAGGAGTTAAATATAGAAATCAAGGATAAGAAGGGATCTTAGAACCAAATGGATGATCACTTGTGCAGAATTCCAAACATCGCAGAATTTGAAATTCCTGAAAAAGACCCACTAAATGAACAAATTATAGGAGATCATTTTTACATGATTGAAGGATAAGTGCCTTGGTATGCTAACATGGCCAATTTTCTAGTAACATCGTAGGTCCCATCTCATTTAAATTCTCACCAAATTCAAAAACTGAAAGCTGGATCTAGATATTACATTTGGGATGTTCCATTCCATTGGAATATTTGTAATGACGAAGTAATAAGAAGATTTTTACCTGAAAGTGAAGTTAAATCTGTCTTTTATTTTTTTCACACTTTAGCTTGTGAAGTCCACTTTGGACCTCAAAGGACAACAATAAAGGTTTTAGAAACTGGAATTTATAAACCAACCATTTTTAAAGACGCTCAGGAACATTTCCAAATATGTGAAAAATGTTAGTTTTCAAGAAATATTTCAAAGATACAAGAAATTCCAAAAAATCCATTGAATGTTTGAGACATTTATGAAGTTTGGGGGATAGATTATATGGGAAATTTCCCGATTTCATTTGAAAATTCTTATATCTTGCTTGTAGTTGATTATGTATCCAAATGGGTGGAAGCAGAAGCCAAAATGACTGATGATGCTAAAATTGTTTGTGATTTTGTCAGGTCTAATATATTTTGTAGGTTTGGAGTCCCCAGATAAATCATCAGTGATCAAGGGACTCACTTCTGCATTTGGATAATGGAGAAATTTCTGTAGAAGTATGGGGTGCATCATAAAACATCAACTCCCTATCATCCACAGACTAATGGGCAAGCTGAAGTTTCCAACAAGAAATTAAAGGGAATTTTGTATAAGATCGTTAATCTAAACAGGACGGATTGGAGCCAAAGGTTGAAAGATACCTTATGGGCTTATAGGACATCTTACAAAACCCCGATTGGAATGAGTCCACATAGGCTGATTTATGGGAAAATCTTCCACCTACGTGTGGAATTGGAGCATAAGGCATATTGGGCTGTGAGGAAAATTAATTTGGACATTGAAAGTGATGGGAAGGAAAGAAGATTGAAGTTACAAGAGCTGGAGGAAATAAGAAGGGAAATATTTGAAAATTGGAGGATTTAGAAAGAAAGAACAAGAGTGGCCCATGACAAGCCGATCCGAAGAAAATATTTGTTTCCTGGAGACAGAGTGTTGTTATTCAACTCAAGACTCAAGTTGATGCCAGGTAAACTTCATTCCAGATGGGAAGGTCCATTTATAGTTACTCATTTATATCCTTTTGGTGCTATGTAGATTATGAAGGATGGAGAGCAGGATCCATTCAATATGAATGGGCATAGGTTGAAGAAATTCCTTGGGACCCTGCCATTAGAGACAGTGGAGGAGATCACACTCCTCCAACCTATCTATCAATAAGACCCATCAGGTTTTACCTCTCATTCACACTTTCATGATGTTGTGATTCATTTTAATATTGGATTATAGGTTAAATCCACATGAATTCATTGAGTACACTGCATCATTTAAGTGTGGGGGAGGGAACCTTTTTAGTTTCATATTTTCTTTTGTTGTGTTTTCTTCCAAAAAAAAGCGTGTTTTTATATTTTTGTGTGTTTATTTTTCAATTTTGTGTGTGTTTTTTTTTGAAAATTTTGATCTAAAATGAATATCATTACCATTTATAAAACCCATTTCAACGATTGAACCAATCTATTCCATGAAACAGAGATTAAATGAATGTAGAAATGACTTTGTTTTGAGTTCAAATCTTTTGGAATTTCATGAAAAGTACACTGAGTTTTGAAACCCATTCCATATTTCACTGTTATATCTTTTTAATCACTTTCCTGTGAGGCTTATGAAATATTCTTGTCATATTATTTTCATTCTCCTCATTTCTTGAGAGAACCGGACCATACTTTATTTAATCAGAATTTGATTTATTACTTTCAAAACTTGAGGGTTTGGGGTACGTGTGTTTTAAATGATTGAGACATTTATTTGGTTTGAAGCCCCCTTTTCAAAAAAATCTTTTTCAGTATGACTAACCTTATACATTAATCATTATATCCCTTATTAGCCCTGAATATCCTGTTTGGTTAGCCACATTACAAGCCAATTTTCCCTATCCTACCTACTCTTGAAGTGAAATTGCATGATGTAGTTGTAATTAAGTGTGGGGGAAGATGTCTTCGGTTGCACTTCCTCATTTGGTGATACTTTTGGTGGAATATAAAATATTGAAGAGATGATTCTTAGACTGAATATTTTATTCTGTTAAAAGCTGTGCCTTTTCTGGAGATTTCATGATAAGAGAAGCTATACCTTTATGGAGCTTTCGATTTAAAAAGAATGTTGTACCTATCTAGAGCTTTAAAAAAAATCATGTTTGAAAAGATTGAAAATTTTTCTACTGAAATCCTTACCTGAATGAATGACGATGAAGCCTATTTTCTACAAAGGGGAAGAGAAGGAGACCATATTTGAGTGAAAATTAGAATCTTGCAATTTTGCTTCAAAAAGAGCCTAACCCTCCTTTTTCAGCCTTAGAAATTTTAATATCTAAATCCTATCTACCAGAATCCACATAACAACCCTAAAAAGTCCTCATGAGAAACAGATGTCCTTGACTCACATCGGGTGGAGAAGTATGAATTTATCAAGCCTATGGTGACTCTTGTGTGAGTTTAGATGAGAAAATCCTTGTTCAACATTTACATTTGTGAGATGAGAGAAAATTCATGTGAGGTAGGTGTTTTGGGTGCATGGGATAAGAAATGAAGTGTAAATATATTAAAATATAAAATGGATAAATTTAAATAATTGTTTTTTATGAGGCATGATATATTTTTGTTTCTTAGTATGGATTTGTTAGATCTCATTGGTATGTGTTTTGGATTTGATTTGTTTTTATTTTTACTTGTCCAGGAGTCCAAGTGCTATGTGTGGGGGAATTGATAGAGAAAATACTTTTAATTAAATTTTCATTGAATTTAATTGTTTTAAACCCTCAAAAGTGTTAATATAAGATTAATTGCTTCATTTTTATGATATTGGTGTTATTTTTAGTTGAACAGTAAAAATGGGCCATTTTAGATTTTTATCAGTTTTAAATTATTTCTGTAGTTGGGTAATGACATTGTCTACAATACTCCAAATGACAAAATTCTTTATGTTAACGATTCTACACATCCAGGGCTTAATTTACTATTTTTGGATCAAAAGCTTAATCGACCATATGGAAGCTCAAAAGAAGCTCACAAGTTTTCTCATTAAAACTATTTACAGTTGTGCCGATTTTTGGTGTGGGGTCCATAAATAATTATTTGTGGGCCCAATTGTTGAGATATTCTGTGGGTGGACGCGAAAGCTGTTTTAAAACATCTTTCATTAAGGGAAGTCCACGAGAATTATCCATTTTAAGGGTCATTAAAGAATCCTAATTCGGAGGTTTGCGATTTGGAGAGTCTGATTAGACAAAATAAATGCTCAGAGTAAAACAACCATAACTCTCAGAATACATGTCCAAATCCACTGATAATTTGGGGGGAAACTCCCAAGAGAATTATGAACAATATTAAAGAATATCTCAATGCGTGAAGATGGAATTTAATGGGGCTATAACTCATAAAAATGTGGGGTAAAAATTTTGGCTATAAAAGGAGGAGAGCTCCACCCTCTCAAAGCATCTCTCATTCCATCCCATTCCTTCTGGGACACCAAGGAGGAGAAATTTTCAGATTTCTATTTTATTTCTTTTCTTTTTCATAGTTTTGTAATGCCTTCTTCTTCCCAATTCATCTCGATTACCCTTACCGTGGTGGGGTACACATTTGGAGTGATTGGGGAAGGGTTGGTTTTCTATTTTTTAATTATTGAGTTATTGGACGTAATTGAATGAAATTTCATTATTCTTAAAAGATGTTTTCAATTTAATATAGCCGATTTTATTATTCATGTGTGATCATTCTTGAATTTTAATTCTGTTATTTATTTTTTCCTAGGTAAAACAATCATTATCTCCCTCCACTAATTTCTCATTTATATACGATGGAATAAATCCAGAATTAGTGGTGAAGTACTCGATGATCTTCAGTACGTGTAAAAGGGGTAGTGACTGTTCTTTATTGTTTGGGATGAAAAAGACCCGATCGGGTATTTCCCATGTCAATTAAGGATATTCAATACAACTATTTCTCACATGGAAGGAGAGTTGACCAAACAGAGATCTTGGTAAGGTTTTCTCTCACAATCATAATTTCACTAAGGAAGTGAGATGAAATGATTGTGGAAACTCACTTTAATCGACTAAGAATAAGAGGTTTGAATTAAATTGAACAAGGATTGAATTACAATTAGGAAACCAACCTCGAACTAATCTACCTTTTTAATATCATAGTTTTTCAATCATTTGAATTTCAAATTTCCATTCAAAAACACAACATTTTCACCCTCATTTAAATGTGAGAAACTAATTTTGTGTGTACACCTCTTCATGATACATCCTTGGGTTTATCACTAGACTACATTTAAGAAATTTAATAATTGTTTTTCCACTCCCTAAGATAGGTTTGAATCATATTCCTAACCCAAAAATGAAGTCCATTTTGAAAAATAAAATTTATTAAATTTCAAAAAATGGGTATTACTATTCATAACTACTTTTTAAATGGCTAGTTTGATTGGTTGTGATGTGCTAAAACTGGAAGTTGAGTACATTGATATATATTGTATTATTCAAATAGAAACATATCGTGGAAGCTTGGGGTGTGTTTCCAACACTTTCACTGGGGTGCACAAAACTGTCTGTGAGGACACGTGGCTGTTGCCCCGCATTCTCACTTCCCAAAAGTAGGTGGCATCCATTCCTTATTCTGGGATGTTTTCTACATGATCGAAATGGGATGATGGGATGTCAGTTTATCCTTCTGTGGATTCCTCCTCAGAACTCGTAACCTAGTCCGGGTCTCCCTTAAAGATTAAGTCGTGGTTCGTGAATATCATTCCCAGTTCCATATCTTTGTGGACAACGGTTAATTACACTACTTCTGTCACGACATTCCCTGGGGTCTTGACATGGTAGCAACCTTTGGTTGACATAGATGACTACATTAGGCATGTAGGGGAATCTATGGAAGCATGGAAATTGGGGAACCTGTATTGTTCCTCATAAGATGGAATCTCAAGGGTGCAGAACCCATGGAATCCCACACCGAATGCAGGGAATCATATTCCATAAGAAAGTATCTGAGGTTTTCCTTAGATTCCCATGCTTAACAAAGGGTATGCTACATGTTTAACATCTAGAAGAGATGGTCACGCCAAAGGTGTGTCCTCTGAGGTTTTCCTCAAGCATCTCATGTTTATCATGAGGAAGTCCATGAGTTTAAAGTCTTGTGGTGATGAAATGAGGGCGATCAGAATGACCCATATAGATGGATTAGATTAGTACATCCCTAGGAGGGAACACCTGGAAGGTTTACCGGGCTGATAGATCAGAACATTCGATAAGAGCAGATGTCACACTGTCAAGGTAGATCTGGACACCACTGAGGGAGGATCTGGGAGTGTGCACCCTCGAATGGGGGGACACCAAGGTTTATCATTGACTAGGATTGAGCTTCATGGAGGTTTCCTATGTACCATGTGTAGACGATATGGATGAAAACCCACATAGTTCTAAGGGGTGATGAATCGAGGTCTACACAAAGGACAACGACCTGGATAATTACTGGGGCTTACGCATGAATTGCGGCCCATGTACTACTAAGAGCATTGAGGAGGTGGATGACAAGATCCCACCGGGGTGTGGCAACCCGAGTGAGAATCAGGATGGATGATGGAGAGATTAATGGAGTAGAGGGGGAATGAGATGGGACCGTCGTGAAGGTGACAGTAGTATTGGTCTTGAGCCTCGAAGAGGCTTCCTACGTATCCCCATGGCAGGGAATCCTAGTCTGCATAGTACGGTGGGATGATGGGACACCCGGGGAGGTGGCCCATGAAAATGGATGCATGGATGGGAGTCGAAGGAAGTGGAACCTCCGGGTTGGGTCATGATCTTCCCGGAACAGATGTGATTGAGTGACAGATCAGGATGAGACATGGGTGCTGGGCTTGAACCTCATGGTGGCTTCTTACCTATCCCCATGGTAGGGAATAAAATTATGTGTAGTTCATCTGACGACGACTTACCTCTTATTGGGGACTTCAATGACTTAATGACAAATGAGGTTGACAACGGCTTACCGCTGAATGGGGGGAAAATGTCTTACTGCTGATTGCAGTCCACAGTTTAACATCATGTAGGATGGGGGTGAACCGACGTGCAAGAGGACCTAAGGCCCAGATATATGGTGGTCTTGAACTTCGTGGAGGCTTCCTACACTCCTGGCCATGCCAGGGCTCAAGGACCACGTATTTCAGGATGGGGTGGGAACCGACATGATGTTAGTCAGAACCAATGGGGTTTTGGGATTGAACCCCAAAGAGGATTCCTATGTACCTCCCCTTGGAAAGGATTAAATTCCACATATTTCAGGTGGTGGTAACTGATGTGAAGGTGGTCGGAACCAATGGGGTGCTAGGCTTGAACCTCAGGGGGGTCTCCTACACACCTCGCCTTGGCAAGGATCGAAGACCACGTAGTTTAAGTTGGGTGTGGGGATTACAAAATAGGATTCCTGTAGAGGATTTCATGGTCGATGCATACTACTCTAAGCCCATGTGAGTCATGCTCAGTGTGAGAAACAAGAGGCAACAAGGACCTAACGATCACAACACAAAGGTACGTCCATGAAGAGGGGTGAATGGGGCTTATTCAAGGAAGCTTCTCAGGTGCCTTTATGGAGTAGAAATGGTGAATTTGGATTACGCAAGGATGTTTCCCATGTCATCCTCATATGTGGCCATGAGGGCATCCCAACCCACTGGTGGTTTGAGGCCTTCACCTATGCGCTAGTGCACAAGTGGGATAATTCCATGGGCGTTGGAATCATTCTGAACAAAGGGAGATGAAAAGTGTGAATCACATGCCAAACATTCAGAACGTAGCGAGGGTGGCGTGATGATGGAGGATAACTATTGACCATGTTTGAAACACAGTGTCCACATCACGTTATCCTGAAATGGGGACAAAAAAATGAGGGTCGACTGTGGACTATTTTCGAAACACAGGACCTGACTTGAAGTGAGATCTGATGCCTTCTGGGGTGTTGGCCCAGGATTTTAGGTGAGCCGATGCGGCACAGGACCAGGCTATTAGAGGGTCCTTCTAGACATGGAAGTGCATTAAGATCCTAATAAAGGACACACAATGTGTGAAGTGGAGTGATGGAATGTTTGAATGGATTCCAACACTCTTGAAATTATTCCACAATAATCATGGAATTAGGCATCTTATGCGTGGAGCATAAGGCATTTCATGCTTGGAGCAAGAGGCATCCCAATGTTTGTCACATAGAGTGTACCATAGTTTATAGTCCTATAGATTGGACTTTTTTCATCCTATGCTTGGATCACAAGGCATCTCTTGTTTGGAGAAAAAGGCATCCTATGATTGGAACATAAGGTGCACTACAGTTTATAGTCATGTAGATAGGACTGTTGGCATCCTATGCTTGGATCATATGGTATCTCTTATTTAGAGCAAGTGGCATCATATATTTTTTATATAGGGTCCACTATAGTTTATAGGAATATAGATAGGACTTTGGAATCCCATGCTTGGAACGTAAAGAATCTCTTGTATGGAGCCAGAGGCATCCTATTATTTATCAGATTGGAATTACTACAGTTTAGAGTCATGTACATAGGACTATGGCATCCCATGATAGAAGCATAAGGAATCTATTGTATGGAGCAAGAGGCATCCTATTATTTTTAAGATAGGGATTAATAAAGTTTAATTTCATGATGTTATGAATACCTGACATAAGGAAACTAGCAATGGTTAGTGTTGGGACTTAAACCCCCCATGGTATAGACCTGTGAGAACAGTCATGTATACTGTTGCATGTAAGATGGGCTACATGCAGGATGGGTTGCGCGCAAGATTGGACCATGCGGTATAGATTCCCGCAAGATTCAGTAGCATGGTACTATTGCACGCAAGATTGAATTTATGCACGCAAATTGAAAGTTTTGTGTGCAAGCATGGAATCATGCGCGCAAGATTGAAATTTTTCCTTGCAAGCGTGGAATCTTGTGCACATATGACTTAGGCAGAAAATATGCTAGGGTAGGATGAAACCACTATGGGCCCATGCGAAAGAGGACCCATATGGGACCTTCCATGCAAGATCTAACATGGAGGATTCCATTCTTCGGCGCAGGTGTGGAAGAGGCGGTCTTACACACAATAGAGCAGCGAACGACCTCTAGAGAGCTTCCCCGAGGGGTGGGGGATGCCCGTGTATTTATTAGCAAACCCAGGAGTGGTTTCACATAATATTATGGGTGCAGAATGATATTACATGCATCTTGCTGCGGGTGTCCATGCAAAGAGCTATGATGCGCAAAGCTGCGATTGACGTTTCCTTGGGTGCAGAAAGGGGTTGGGCACGAAAACTCACTTTTGACATCACCTTGGAAGCGGGAAGGGGGCTGGGCACACAGGATTGGACTGTGCGTCAGAAGGCCCCTTGCACTCTTCCCCTAAATGATTCGTGCGGATGCCAATCGTGCACACACCTCCTAAAACCTACGCATACCTTCCTTGGACATTTTTTCGGGAGGCCTGGGTGGAAGATGACATCTCATTAGACACAGAAATGGTCTGTGCGACATGTTACGCACAAGATTTTACTATTGAGTGAAAGATTTCATTCTTGTGCGCAAATATCCATTCTTGCATGAAAATTTTAATTCTTATGTGATAAACATCCATTCTTGCACACAAAACATCAATTCTAGCGTGCACGATTTTAATTCTTGTGGGAAAAGGCATACATTTCCCCAAAATCGTTTTGGATTCCCATTTCTAGCAGCCTAACTTCAAATGGCCAAAACATCGGATCTGTAACTCCGTTCGGGCTCCACGACCAGTCAAATCAAAGCTTGGGGACAGAGCTATGCTCTGAATCCTGCATGGAAGCATTCAGTGATTTTCGTGGATGCATTTTCCAGTTCCCATAGGGTGTTACAATGATATTAGACATTCCATAAGTTCAAAATAATTTACAACCAATTCACTATCTTCTCCTATTTTTCATCTTCAACCCACTTGATCAAACATCAAAACTATAGGTCCTATACATTATTTGACACATATAATATACTTAAGAATAAAATTTTAAGTTCTTTCACTTTGAAAAGATTGATAGTATATGAAATATCATAATATCACAACATTGATATATCTATATATATTCCTTTTTTTTCAAATCCTTGTTCTAATATTTATATTCTTTTCATGTATATTGAATACTATTTTCATATATTGAATATGAATAAACTTTAATCATGACCCTTAATTTCTCTATTCTTCTCATCCTCGAAAACATAATTAAATTATTTTCATATAGACATGATTTTTTGGAATTATAATGAATTTATATTTATTCTAAAAACATTTACCATAACAATATATTTATAATTACATATCTAGGAGATAACACAATGTTTAACTGTTAAGAAACTAAGATCTACCTCAAATTACATACATTTTGGACTATGAGGTGATCTTTTAGTCATGTCATGATTACTCCTCAAATAGCAGAACCGACTAAATTTTACCTTTCCTATTTAGTTAGCTTCATGATTAAATCACATTCTTCATGGTAAATGATCAATTCACCTCTATCTTTATCCATCAATGAAACTAGTATCCGCAATTATAGATTACTCAAAAAATTATCGAGATGATTAATCATTTAAAAATAACACACAATCTTAATATTTGTATCACTAAAAATTCATATTTTATGACACTAATAATATGGGAATATAGTTTAATATGATACATGATATCCTATTTTACAATTTATAGATTCCAAAATTGTTTACATTATATAAAAAATTATTACCTTCATATATCACATAAGGGTCTTCCTTTGATGCATTTTTTCTAAGTAGTGACCCTTAATAATTTTACACACACATATTCATAATCCTTTAAACATAATGAAATTTCAGTATGACCCTCCACATAAAATATTATTGATAATTAAAAAACATATATCTTTAAAAAAGTTATGTATTATCAAATATGTTAACTAATAATCAGAGTTGATATTAAATAATGTTTTTAACTATTATATTTTGTTTAATATAGATTGTAAAATTTCTTCCAAAGGAAAAATATATTGCTTGTGAAAAATATCTTCTATACTGATATAGATTTTTTCAGTTAATGATTTCAAAATATAACTCAACATTTCATAAAATTATCTTACTTCTATAATTTCAAAACATTTTATATATATATACTTGTGGTGTTTTTTATAAGGTTATTATACTTCCCGAATTTTCCTTTGAGGTTCTCATACATTCAAAATTTATCTATATATAATGTTTACTAATAGTCATTAAAAATATAAATTCTTGCATATTAAAATATATATAAAAATAATAATAATTTTAAATCATCATCAATCATCAACAAAAAAATCCTCTTTTTTAGGAAGAATATAAATACTCCATGGAGTATTGTAATGGGCTTTCATAGCCTCAACAAACTTTTTCTCCTCCTTAAACATCATCCAAGTATATTTTTCGTGAAAGTGTCTATTTTATTCACCATATGATAACACATAAGATGGAACTTTATTTGTGATATACCTTAACGACTTTAAAATTATATAATATCTAACATTGTATTCTTTATAGAGGATAAATTATAAATTTACCCAATAGTCTATTCATATGATAAATTTATAAGAATTAATTTAAATTCAAACCATATTTATAGAGTGAATTTCATTGAAGTAACATTATTATTCTAATCCACTAAAGAGAATATATATTTTATTCATATATATCACCAAATATATTACTACATCTCCAGTGGAAACATCTCCCATTATCTTGTTTTTAATTTACCCATGATAACAATATAATTACTAAATTCTATTTTTTGAAAAATGTATTTTTTAATAATAAATATGAGTAAACCTAAAACATCATGTTTCATGGTGTTCTTTAATTATCTTAAACTCAAACTATGATTACATCATTCCATATTTCATGGAAACTACAAAAAAAAGTGGAAAGTAAAAAATTCACATTATTCAACACCGCAAAATAATTAAATGATATTTTTCTTGAACTCATATTATCTTCATAATTATTGGAAACATATACAATATAACACCAAGTGGGTTTAATAATCATCCCCTTTTTCATTATCGAAATAAAAAAATCATTTCATTATATTCTTCTTCTATTTTCATATATCAAATATTTATTTTTAATAAATAAAAATAATCATGATAGAAAATGTCATATATTAACTTAAATCCATGATCCATCTACTACTCTAATCTATGTATGTTTATGAAATTTGTAGTATTGAAAATAAGATCACATAATATACATAACAAAGTTTTATATAACCAAATAAGAATATGAAACAAAAGGCTTCCCAATTTATCAAGGTATTCTTTAATGTTTCAAGGAAAATAATAATTTCTGAACATATTAATGATGTTTTTTACCTTAATTATTGAAATCAAATTAACAAAAAAATTCATATAGTTCAAAATTAGTTAAATGATTTTTTTCAGTGCTCAAACCTTGAATTAATCATCATATATTCATTGTCATGTCATTGGTTAATATATCTTATCCACCATAATAAAAAATCCTTTAAAAAAGGATAATGAAATATAAAAAAATTATTCATCAATTAAATATATTCAAAAAAATTCTCAAATATCATATTTTTATTTAATGGTTATTCTAGAAGATTCCCAAACTCGTAAAATTAACTCCACATGAAAATGATACTCTAATAGATTATGCATCAAGGGATATCACTTTTTAAAATATCCTTTAATATTCCAAATGTTAGATCACCTCCAATATGGTGTCTTTTAATCGGATTTATAGATATGATGACATATTTATCTCATCAGTCCCCCCACATAAATATGAATCTATATTAATTCCAAACATAGAAATTATAAACACACTATTTAATGGAAGAAGGTGGATCTCGTTTTCAATTTAGTGAGAGAAATAGGGATAATAGTTTATTCACAATAGATAATCTCATTTAATTTATTCTCCCTTTTGGGGGAAAAATATTATTCTTTATCCAATTTATTTCTATGATATATTCGTTATGCGAAGAATGGTTTTTTTAATATTTTTAAAAAATACTTTTTATAATATATAATTTTAATTTTTCCATTAATGTGCAATATTTTTTTGGGTATGAAAGTCATCTTCTTTAAAATAACCACACTGGCTATATCTTCATTAGCATGAACTAAACTGGTTAAGCTTTTACCTTGATACCCGATCCAACATTGACATAGACTGAATTGAATTCATGATCCCCATGGGTTGGAGACTATCACTAATAATCATACAAGAATAAAGAGGGAACATTTTCTTCCAAATAATTTATAAGATAACAAGATACATATTGGTAAACAATACTCCACAAAGAGAAATTACCATAAATTAGATATGTAAAATGGTACCCTAGAAGATAGATAATAAATCAATGAAAAAATCAACCCAAAATTCCATAATCAAACCAAAAAATTATAAAAATCATGTTTAACAAGTGGACCTCAGGTATACTAGTCACAATCATCACTCTATGGTCCCAAGGATCAAGAAAATATACCACCTCCAAAAGAATTGTTTCCTTTACTTGAACTAGGAATAATAAGTTCTACAAACACCAAAAGGAAAAGGGTGGTCATGAGAGAAAAATACCAGTAGAGACTCACCAAGTGTTCCATAAGAGATTCCATAAATATAGACCAATCATTCTATCAAATTAAATGTTAAATGTCATGACATAATGTATCATCTACATATTTAAAACAAAATAATATTTCTTTTTAGTAGATAGAAAACCTTTGAATCATGTCATTATAAAAACATTATATAGAAATATTTAAATAAATATTTTGGTATGAGTAAAATTGTTATATTATTAGTGGAATATGAAATCAGAACATTCAAAACATGGACCATGGTCATAATACCTAATGCGAGTTAGTTTCTAGCTATAAGATCCTCACACTTATCGAATCAGTGATTACGGATAGAAATGTGTACATATGTCCCTCATGATCAAGACAAATAAGACTCATCCACATCCTATCTGGTGTAATCATGTTAAACCTAGTTTTTTAGAGTTTTCATCATCAATAAATTTACAGGGGATCAATATCCTAGCATGTTGGCCCCAAAAAACCCAATAACTACCTACTCTCAAGTGTTCTTAGTAAATCAATAAATAGTGGGAAAATATTTCAATTTGAAATAGAAAATCATATTCAATTCGATTCCTCAATCATTAGTTTCAATAATCGAAACCAATTTCAAAATGAAAACATATTTGTTTATTTATTTCATGCCTTTTAAATCTATATAAAATCACAGGTTTCATCATTTGAAATTATGAAATTTTTAGAAAACTATTTTTAAATTATTTCATAAATCCCTTCATTAAAAAAATTCATTAAATAATTCCAATTCAATTGGAATTGTGTGTTTTTTTAAAATCCACATCTGTTCATATTTCATAACAAAATCTATCAAAATTCAGGTTTTATTGGACAATTGAAATCTATATCAAATAATTAATTGAAATAATGGTTTTAGTTATATTGAAAATCTCTAATTGAACCACCTACATTTAATCATGTAATTTAATGATCAATAACCCCAATGGGAATCATCAATGAAGAATGAAGGTGTGGAAGCTCTAGGAACATGACCTAGAATCAATATAAAATGTAATTATATTTAGATCCATATAGTAGGTGATGCTCCATCAAAATCTAAGGAGGATATAAAGATATACCAAAATAGACTACATGAGAGGAGATCCACTTATTGAGATGGGGTTTATCCAGATCAAATACACATTAATCTTCCATGAAAAGGGTTAGAGGAGTCAAAAAATTGACCATGAGAGCCTTCACATCCCAAGAAATAATATTTGGTCTAAGTGGGTTGATTAGGTACATAAGGGTGGAGGGGGGGGGGGTTAAGAGATTAAAAATTAATATTTGGGAGTAATTAAAATCTATAGACATAGATTCTTGGATTAGTCCAGACTACTAGAAAAACTGTGCGCCCTAACTATGTTCCCCTAATGGTATTCTATTTAGGGTGTATGGTTTTCCATCACAATTAATCTGACCATGATCCAGCCATGTGTTCCCATATTTACATGGTTTTAATAGTTATGATGGGTATAATCATGGATAGAAAACCCTTTCACCATAGTCATGAGTCTCCCAAAAGTGTCTCTCAATAGGGATCCTATTTTATGAAAAATAACCACATAGTTTTCCCAAACATCCTGACAACCATACTTTTCCCAAAGGACTTCCAAAATTATCCAAATATCATGGAATGATCCCAAAATAAGTCCCAACTAAAAGGGAGTCATGAAAAGGGTCATGGAATACCTAAAACATGTAACAGGATGTTTCAACCTCACCACCATAAAAATTCATGTCCCCAGAAATCCTTTCAAGAAGTTACCATATCAAAGAGATGAGTCCACTTATCTCTAACTAGTGTATCACACTCCCATGTATCATGAGAATTAGAATAATGTTTTCCTAGTACACAGACTAAAGGAATAATCATCCAAGGAAGTACCTTTGTTTATAATCAACCGTCATAACCTTGTTTTATATCACAGATAAATCATTCTCAATATCAAGATCATTGTAACTCAAGTCATGAGATGGGTAAAAAAGGTCCTTCTAAATCAATGATACATGGGTCAAAAAATGTATCAACATAAACTATGGTGAATTTTCTAAAGGGCATGCCACTTCCTCCACCTACTCAACGACCTAAAAAAGTCCCAAAAATGTTGGTGCCAGCATTCCCTATTTCTCATGATGTCGGTGACCCAATTGATGTTCAACTGTCAATAACACTCAATCAAATATAAAAAAAATACAACAGTTGATAATGATGAAAAATATTTGATTTATATCATATTTGTGTTTTCACCATTCTCTAAAAAATCAGTTGAATATTGTTTTGGTCTAGTAGACCAATAATGATCAATCTAGAGAACATTCACCAATATCTGACCAACACAACAAAAATTTGCACGGCCGATCAGAAAAGGCCTAAAAAAGAGATGTTTAAATTGTTGAAAGGTAACTTTTGTTATATGAAAATTCAACCAGTACCAAATGGGCATACCCATCTACTCCAAAATCAAGGAAGCAAGCATGAAGTATGTCTTGTAAAATCATTATATCCCATTATATATTTCCATCCATATATGAAAGATATGACATCCTCAATCTCACATGAGATCCCATTTCCTCCAAAAGGCCTCTCTAAAAATGATAAGTAAACCATGGATACCTATCAGAGACAATCACAACTAAAATACCATGCCACCTTAAAACCACTTGTATATACATGAAGCTTATTTCCTAAACATTGGTTGTATCATAGATGGGTATAAAGTGAGAAACATTTGTGACCTGATCAATTAAAACCCATATCATGTTCATCTTTAGTGTGGTATGAGGAAAACCCACCATGATGTCCATATGAATCTTGTCCCACTTCCAAGTTAGGACTATAAGGGGCTATATAAATATCTAGGTTTATGTTTCACAACCTTGACCTCTTAGTAAGTATAAAAACATGAAAAAAATTTAGTGATGTACCATATCATATTTTTCCCCCAGAATCGTCATCACATTTCATAGATAATCATAGTGGTACCTAGGTTTAATTCCCACTCAGAACTATGATACTTTCCCATCACATCCTTATTGGAAAATGACATAACATACCGGTTTTTGAAACACATAATACACTTTGGGTAGAATGATCAATCATCGGTGGTATCCCCACCGTGAAGAGAGTCCCAAATGTAATAAAACTCATCATTATGTTTCTGATCATGAAGAATCATATCATTAAGCGAGGAGGACAACTAAAATCTTGAAAAACCATTCTTAAACCTATTCTCTTGCGCTTCAACCCAAAGATAGGAAAATAGAGTCATCAAATTCCACTATTCAAATGATTATTTCACAACATGGTTCATACGTTTCCTACATAAAGCATAAATGATGAAATTACCCTTCCAAATGTTTAAGAAATGTAAAAAAGGGATTATTGTAGGTAATTCCAAAATTCCACTGATAGAGACTCAAATATTTCTAATAGAATAAATATCACATGATTTTTTTATAAGAATAAACTGTAAACATTTTTCCCAAATGGTAATGATACAATACCTTAAGATGATGCATCATGGATGTGAGTTTGAGGTAATGGGTTGGATAATTATTTTATGTGGCCTATGTTTCCAAGCGCCATAGGTGATTACATGATCACCCTGCATAAGAGAATAGCCAAAATCAAAACCTGAAACAACATAAAAGACCATGTAGCCGTACCCTACCTATGGAAGAGTCAACAGTAGCGTAAAAGTAAAAAAAGTCCCATTTTGAAAAAATATCACTGGAAATTATCATTCCAACCAATAATCACTCCTCTCTGAGTGAGAGTATGCATTGATGAAAATATCATGGCAAAATACAAGAATAAATAGTGGTAATACTACCCCAAACCCAAGAATCTCTCAATCCAGAAAATATTTCTCATATTTATGCATGTCATAAATACTTTTACCTTATCATGATAAACTGAGATACGATATTTTGAGACAATGTTTCCAGCTAACTACACATCCCAATCCATTTTTTATATTATTAAGATACCAATTTGAGGATAAGAGTTAACCTACATAAAAAGAATCCATTAAAGCATAAAATCATAACCACACACCCTCATAAAGACACATTTTACTTGACTGAATTCAAAAATCAAAAAAATATCTAACAGGGAACATCACCATGCCAAAACCATCATCACTCTACCAATTACAATGTTCAAAAGGGAACCCTTTCACAGAAGATCCCGTAAATCTAATGATCCACCCAAGGAGAAATGCGGACATCCTGAAACACACCAGCACCATCATCCATCACATCGTCATCGTCTCACTCCCACTTCCACCACTGCCGAATGCATCACTGTCGTCCCTTCACCGACGTGAACCACCATCACCAGAGACTGTCGAATTCCCTCAATGTCGCCATCGAGGATCACAGTATTATCAACCCCCATCAATATAGAAACAACGAGACCCCCAATCATGAATGAAACTACACTAGAAAATAACCACCATAACCAATCATGAATGAAACCGAACCAAAAACATATATATAAACACTTATGAACAATCATCAAAATGATTGACTTTCCAGAAGATGAAAATAATTCTTTACTGATGACTTGAGAAAAAACAAAAAGCCAAAACCCTCGTCAAAGGCCACGCACCGGGAACACTGTTGGCCGTCGAACCACACCTCCAAAAACCCCATTGGTACCACTGATCTAGATCCAAATAAGAGGGAATATGTGAATCATAAGGTAAGAGGAGTTTTTGGATCTCCCAAGAGATCTGGAAGATGAAAACAAAAATGATTCATAAATCCGGGACCCTTCAAAAATTGGAGTAAGCCGACCTGGGTAGCGCTTTGAGACCCATCGAACGCCGAACTACAACACTAAAAACCACTTTGAACCACCACTTAATATATGAACTGAAGAGTCACAGTATAACATGAGGCAAAATTTGTAGATAGAGCATCTAATAGCTTCATTAGCAGACAACCTTTCAGGATTGCAAGATGTCAAAATAAAAAGAAGTTGACAGTGATGAAGAAAAGAACAAAGTGCCTTTAACGGAGCAAGAATGAAGACGAAGTCCAAAGAGGAATAAAATTAGACATGGAAAATACTTGAAAGAAACTCCAGGGGAAAGAAACCACACAAAAGACATGCTGAAAGAGCAGGAGAAGACAAGAGTAGGTGAAAAGAGGGGAAGAAAGAAAGAAACCCATTGTCTCTAACCCCTAATCGAAGGATTTCAGGAGGAAACCCCAGGCAGATCACATATAATAAACATGATCCTCCAATATTTTTATAGAAAACAATGATGTCCTACACAATGAACACAATGAATACATTGGGATAGTTGTGGAATATTTTTTTCATCAAATCCATAAATACTGTAAGAGAATGTTTTGGAAGAAATGACATGAAAAGATACTCATAATGGAAATATTTAATCTAAATTTTTTTATTTTGAATGTTACATCCGATAATTCACAATTGATCATTTCCAGACTAAAGATCAATCTACAAGAACCACTTATCCCCTTTCAACTAATTAAATTGGTCATTTATTCAAATAAACAGATACTTTTTAATTATTAAAAAACTTTTCTGATTTTGGTAATCAACACATAGTTGAAGAAAACCATCATATTTCTTAGAAAAGGGGATAGGTTATACCAAAGATGGACTCTAGAATATAAAAACTTTTGAAAGAAAATTATCCAATTGGGTCTTTACATCTTTCAGTTAAGGTGTTGTGATGTTGCATGAAGAAATAGATACCATCTGAGTACCATATGCTAAATCAATATTAAATTCAACCTATAATTATAGTGGAATAATAGAGAAATTAAAATGAAAGACATCAGGAAATATTATGCTGATAGGAGGGAGATCACCACTCAAATTCTAAATATAACACCAATATTACCCTATCTAACTGTAGAAAAGATGGACCTCACCAAATTGAACTCAGGCCCCAATCCCTCTGAAAGACATGAAATAACCCATATGGTGTAGTAATGGAGAATTGTCAATGACTATAGTCAATATAGGCTTAATGAGCAATAATATAATCTATTATGAGAATCAATTCAATAGAGTTGATAGAGAGGACAAGAAAATTGTATTTAATGACAATATTGGATAAACCTAAATTACAAACAAGGAACCAATGAAATAGATATCTATTAATTCATAGACGGTGTAGTAATATCCATCACATAAGACCAAATCATCATTGGAAGGGTTAAAAATAAATGACATGGGTTGATAGAAATGAGTGAGATTCCCCAATATCAAATAAAGCATCCACTAAGGATGAATCTAGAGTGACAGTACCTCTCAGAGACACTAGACCCACACTAACATCTGATGGAAACTCTTACACTATGTGATGAAGCTTCATTCTAGATTTCTATGGCAGGAAACCATTTTTTCTACAATAATTTTATTACACCATAATAATTTTAGGTGATGATGATGATTTTATACTAAATGAAGTATAAAATATATTAAATAACTTCTTCAAGTGATCTGAGCATCCATAAGAATTATATACCTTGGGTTACTTAGTGAAATAATTTTCCAAATTCTTATTCATTCCACATTTTAAGAAAGTAAAAAAGGACACTTATAGGCACTATAGGCGGATTGTATAAATACTACTATTGAGATCCACCATGAGACAAATCATTCTTTCAGTTTCCTCTAAAGGAACTCACTGAACTGCCACTTGGGGAAAAAAAAAATCATCCCACAGATATCAGCCAACTCAAGGTCATTAATCAACACTCTATTTAATATATTACCATAAAAATTAATCATTAGTATTAAAATATTGGATCGAATATCTACTTCATGTTCCATCAGAAATCACTATGCCTTTATCTTCTAATTTTTCTAATATTATGAGTAAAATACCACAACTAAATAATGCGGTTTCAATACAAGTCATGATTTTTTCTCATTGATTTAGATTTAGAAAATCCATTTTCATTTCTAACCCCATATACTTTGGATTGAACTAGTTGATAAAAAGGTATGTGTAGTATTTGTACTCCAATCCTTAATGCTTCTTTGTCTTCATCATTGAATCCCACCACATTCTCCTAGGCACCTCTATCTTGAAGGTAAAATAGACAATTTTAATAGAATAAATTTTTTCCAATTAATAAAAAATACTCTAAATTCATTTAATCTTGTCATCATGATCTTTAGGATCATTACAGCGTGAAAAATCCCCTAGATTCTGGTGAAACAAATCTTACATATTATCTCTAGAGTCACCCCTTCATGGTTTCACGACTAGAGCCAAAAAAAGAACATTGGTAACCACCTATTCTAGAGTTTGGACACCACACACCACAATGATAATGAGATTATGAAAATATGGAAGTGTTCCCAACCATGGTTCATTAATAGCTCACTCCTCATGTCAGTTCGAACTTCTTCTTAAAGGCATGATGCTACACACCATCAACACACAGTAAGAAAAAATTAATCAAGAATCTAAGATCAGCAAATCAAACAGAAGAAAATTGTATGGGATTTTAAGAATAATATGTACTATAGGTAAAATAATAGAAATAGATTAGAAAGTTATCAGACACTTTCCCCCACACATGGTGACCTATGTTTTGTTATGAAAAGATATGACTAGGAACTCCCTCATAACAACCTCCCAATTCCAATTAATCCTACATCCTATTTACCATGGTAACACATATCACAATATATCTTCAATAAATATGATTAACATGGATACAAAACAAATTATTCATTAACAATCCTGTATACCTTGATAATGGAGCCGACATTGAAATGGACCGAATATTATTCCTTATCACCATGTCTTGGATACTAGTAATTTTAAGTATACATGAATAAAGAAGGAATAATTTCGAAGGGGAATATAACAAGAATCAAGTCAGTATATGAAAAATCCTAAAAGAGAATTTTCTAGAAGATAAATAGGTAAAAAATTACCCAATAAAATAAATATGAAAATCTAGGAAAACATCAACCCAAACTATCTTAAAAAAACAAATAAATAACCCCAAACCCTATGTAACATGTGGACCTCAGCTCCATCGGTCACTATAAACCCTCCCCGGTCCCTTGGATCAAAACAATTCACTACCTCCAATTTGTGGTTTTCCTTTCCTTAGACTATGAATAAAAAAGTATATATATGACTAAATAAAATTGTAGGGTGTGAAATAAAAAACCTAGTAGGGTCTTACAAAATAATCCCTAATAGATTCTTAAAAAATAAATAAATCATGATTTTAATTTACATAAAAAAAGTCATGAAACAATTTATAATTTTAATATTAAAAAATAAGTTTCTTATAAATTGATGGAAAACATTTCAAACATGGATTAATGAACATTTTATATAGAAGGATTTGTATAAATAATTTCTCATGAGTAAAATAGTTCTATAATCAGTGGAATATATAATCAAAATATACACAACAAGAACCATGGTCATCTACCCTAAAGTGAATTATTATTTTGACTATATTATCCTCACATATCTTAAATTAGTGATCCCTGCTAAACATATGTGTAGATGACCCTAAATCTAAGGAAAAATAAGACTATTCAATGTATCATTAGAGATAATAATAAAGAACTAATATTTTCTTATATTTTTCATCTTCAATCCATTTCTTGGGGATCAAGATGCTAGAGTTCTTGTCCCAAATTGCCGACTAACTACCCATACCTTCATATTATCAATAAATAAATCAATAATAGAAAAATAAAATCATTTCAAATCAAATTATCAATTATAATCAAATTTCCCAATCATTGATTTCAATATGCCAATTCAATTTCAAAACAAGAATATATGTATTTTTTCATTTCATTCGATTTCAACCCAAACCCAATCCTAGTTTTTCAAAATATCAATTTAAAAAATCTTATCAAATTAAATCTCAAATGAATTCATCAATTCTCTTATTCTAATTTTTTTTCCACAAATCCAAATCCATTGGAATTTTGAGTTTTTACTCAAAATCCATTAGATTTCACATTTCATAACAAAATCAATCTAAATTTAGGTATTATCATTCTATTTAATGATATTTAAAAAAATAAAACAAATAGATTCTTTAATAACATGGAAACTCTCAAATGGATCCACATATATTTAGTTAAAGAAGAAAATGATCTTCACCCATAACATGACACGCCAATGAAGAACTAAGGTGTGGATAATCTTGGAATAGAACCTAGAATCAAGATAAAATTTATCATATTTTAGATCCATACATTATGTGATAATATATGAAACTACAAGGAGGATATAACGAGATATTAAAATAGACCACATGAGAGGAGATCCACTGAACCAGAGATGATTGATCGAGAATAGTTCCAATTTGATCACCCAAGGAAAGGGTTTGGAGGAGTCAAAATATCTTTTTGAGAGACTTCACAACATAGAAAATCATATTAGTCCCCATATGGTATATTTTGTACTTAAACTGAGGGTTCTCTAATATTAAATTAATTTTCATAGAAATTTTAAACCTCTCACAAAGTTTCCAAGATAGGGCCGTATGGTTAGACAAATTGTGCACCCTATTCGTGCACTCTTATTTGTATTCTATTTTGTGTGCATTGTTTGGATTCACCATTAAACTATAAATGTGGAATACATTTGTTCCCAAATATCCATGGGGTGCATGGTTTGCAGTGGATACTGGATAGTTAGACAAAACATGTTCCCAAACAAAATTCCACCCTCCAGTGGCTCTTAATATGGTGCACGATTTGTTAGGAAATATCAAAAGATTTCCCAAATCCTGAGCAAGTAGTGACCATCCAACAAGACATATATAATTCCCCAAATCACCCAAAATTAATCTAAAATAATATTTGATATAAGGGGATCAAAACATAGGACATGAAATACCAAAAAAAAGTTACTATATGTTAGAATGATTAAAAAAATGTTATTATTTTGTTCATCCTTCTTAAAAATTATTAATAACTCCTCAATAACTCTTAGTAATTTTTTAGGAAACCTATCATGAAATTTGATTTCTCTATCACATAGAGTTAAATTATTTAAAACAATAATTTCTATTACTTAGGATTCATATTTCATTCTTTCAATTTATAAATATAAAAGTCAAATGATTATACTACCTTTGGTAATATGATATCCTTTCTTGATTTTTTATATTGTTTCCCAGTGGACTCTATGATATATTATCTTAGAAACATCCCATGAACTTAAACTTCTTACTCAGAGTTATATTCCAAAAAAGTAAAAATTTTATTTAATTCATGGATTGGTTAAATTATTTATTTCATAATATTTCCCCAATAATCACTTATTTCCATGTAGTTTTTGTAATGTTCTATGGTGTTTCTTTTTCTACAATAACAGAAGTAGAATATTCCAATTTTTGGTGATGTAACCTTATTATGAATCTTTTTTAATGGTTTTCGTGAAATATATTTTGTGTATATTGCCTATGGAATCCTCACCTTTACTATATTATTAACGTTTCTATGATTTTTTCTCTCTTCCCAACTTAATTTGGACCGTGCTTCATTAATTCTTACAAGCACAGTACTTCACAATGACTAATCCGACTAAAATTTCAATAGATATTATCAACGAATCAAAATATTTTAAATATAAATTGATTTTTATGTTTATATTATAGTCAACAATTAAAATAATATTTTCTCCCCTTGATATAACATTTCATAAAATTCTAGAATTTTTATTATTATTCCAAAAATACAATGCCTTGTTCCTGAACCTATCACATCCCCAATCAATATACAATAAAACATTATATATTTCATCAATTATATTATTTCTATTTTTGAATGGTTTTTGTTTTAGTGATGTATTATTATTTATTTTTTCTTTAGATAGGAAGTAAATTCTACAAAACATTCTAACTTCCACCATAGATATAAGGGTGGGTTTCTCACAATTTTTATTCTCCATTATTTTTATTTATTTTTTTTGGATATTCCACTTTTTATACAATCAAAATTATCACAATAATAAATTTCTCGAGTGTATGAAACTTTTTCCATGCATAATGAAAGATATTGATCATTATATGATATTAGACTCTTACTTTCAAAAAATAAAGGATTTTTATGATATATATCATATTTTTATGTATCTGCATATGTTGCTCTTATTGTTAGTAGGTACCCTAAGACAAAATCATATATGTACATTGATCACCATTACATATATACATTTCTTAAATATACCTTTGTATTTTTTACCATAATAGTATTTATACTTCTATAACCACTATTTACATGGTAATTACCTTAGATTGAATGTCATATCTAATGGTTATTGTAGTAACTAGTTAAAATGATATCAATGAGATTATTTTACAGTAATATTAAATATATGTATGAGGATATAGATATGTCATATTGATATGACACAAAATATATCTTACAATTTGGTGATGGGGGATCCTGTAACAAAAATTACCCTAGAACCCTGAAGGTAGTGTTTATTTTAAAAAATTTGAACATATGTAACAAAATATAGGATCCAATAGTTTATTATCTTAATTAAAGTAGATATATAAAACAGTTTAAGATTACATTGGAAAGAAAAAAATTATTTTAAAACATGAAAAATATTTTAATTCCCCTTTGAATCCATTTGTCATATATATTACTCTACTTTGTTTCTAAGGAAAAATTGAAAAAAATATAAAGGGTGATCTAAGATTCCCGATAACAGGGTATCATATTAAAAATGTAGTTAAATGTTAGAAATTATGGAATTAATAAATTAATGTTTCTATATCATAAAACTGATACTGAGAGCATAAAAAATCCTTATCCATCAGAAAAATGAATAAATTCCATGAGACAAATAACAGATATAGTAATGAATGGATTTCTAAAAAAGTATGGAATGTTTAAATAAACTGAGTTATTCCATAGAAAATGAATTTGGTTTCATAAATAAATCCCTGGATAATGTAACAGTGAATAGCTCTTAGGATATTAAAAACTAATCATATAGTGAATAGAGGAATGTATAATGAAGCTGAGCAATACGTAAGAGATGAAACTGAGATCACAAATTAATCCATGAAAATTTTTACAATGAATATAATGTAGGAAATCAATAGAAGATCCTATAGTGATATGAATTATTATCTTTATACATCTAAAACAAATCATTAAGGCCTTGCGCCATGACATAATAAATGCGACATCAAGGAATTGTGCCAAGAAATCATAACTAAAGGGTAGCGATGATCCCATTATCCTCTCCTATTTTTCTCCTGAGTCTTTCCAGTGAACTAAGGGGATATATAATTTTGTTCTCCAATCATCAAATAAAATTCAAAAACATTCCATCACATAAAAAATATTACATTTAATAATGATAGAGTATTGAAAAAAAATACAAATTACAATTACACAATAAGGAAAACCAATTACGATTTTTCCAAATAAATGAATGAAATATTTGGAATTTAAATAGTTTTCCAAATCAAATAATCAATGAATATATCTATCTTAAATCCTATAAATATTTACACGTGTTTTTAAAATTCTTAAAAAACCATTAGATAATGGAGGATGTTAGATTATAGTTATTGGATTTTAATAAAGAATAAGTTTTCAAGGTGTCCGGGTAGTGGAATAAATTCATTTTCAAAGGTATGAGACTACATAAATGATATTTATATCCTTCATAATCATTATAAAATATATTTTTGAACATCCTTATATATCCCCTAGTAGTGTCAAAATAGGTTCTCTACAAGTACGCATTCACTAAGCACCAGGATAATGATCATGTTATACCCAACTGACTATTTCTAGTTTATAACTCATGGGTGTATCTCAGTAAAATCCATATCCACTTATTGTATCCAAATATAAAAGTTTCTACATTGGAAGAAATATACACAATTTTAATAAAATGTTTTTTTTCGTTTTTTGTCAATGATAATAATTTATAAATATAATGGATTATGAAATGAATATAATGGGAGGGATTAAATAAAATCACCTTTAAAATATATAAAATGGAAGATATTAAGTTGAATTAATAATCATATAACTATTTGAAAACAAAATTTAATGAGACAATATTAAAAAATAAATTAAATTGAAATTATGAAGAAGTAAATTCAAGAATCCCTTAGTTCAACATAGTTATAGATTATAAAAATTCGATAAAGAAATAGATAAACAAAATATCATTTTCATAATATAAAACAGAATATAATACAACAGAATAAAAAGATTTATATTAAATGAAAAAATAATATAAAAATGACAATACATCAAAAGTAATGGACTTGAAAAAGAAAGAGGAGGATTCGGAACCCTTACATCAACATAATAAAAAATTATATAAAATAATTTCATTTAAAACATATCAAATCAATTTCAATACCATGTAATAAAAAGTATAAAAATGTATGAAAATTAAATATAAAAAGGTAAATACTATAAAATTAATGTACCTCAAAAGGATATAGAAGGATTAGGGTCCCTTACTCTAGAATATAAATATCATAAAGAAATTCGATAATGAGAGGGAATATATAAATTCACATTTACAATCTATCAAATTGATGATCATTCCACTGTATGAAATTGTTATAATTATATGAAAAATATAATTTGAAAAATATAATACAACAAAAGTAATGAATTTAGAAAAGAAAGTGGAGGATTATAGACCCTTACATCAAACAAATAACATATTAGAAAAAGGATATAATGATGGGGAATAAATAAAATGTAATTTACATAATATAAAATAGAGGATAATAAATTTAATTAAATTCATATAGTATTTGAAAAATGAATTTTAAAAAGAAAAAAATATCCAATGAACATTGTAATTAAAGTGGTGGATGGGGGAACCTTAAATCTCTTTAGATTCATAGAATAAATCCAAACCATCAATCCAAAAAAACACTTCAAAATTTAAAAGGGAGAAATGGGAGAGACTCGTTGAGATATATATGATGAGATATCTTCAAGTTTTTTTTCTTGGAAGAAAGGGATGAAGTGGTGGGTATTTATTCTTGGGGGGGGGGGTTTAAGGGATTAAATACTTGTAATTTTATTGTATCACAAATCCACTTATCGGTTCAATTGATTTCAACCACTCTTATGGCTTCTTAATTATCATTTTATGGTTTTTAGACATTCAAATCATGCCCAATTTGGAAATTTCCTTCCAACCAAATAATTTAATTCATATAATCATAATATCAATTTTTGTGTTTCAAAACATAACATATAAATTTATAAAATAAAAAAATATTAATTTTTATAATTATTATTGAAATATTAATAGAATAAAATTTATAATTTTTTTAATCATCATGACATAATAATGACGCCATGAAATCATGGTTCTAATGAAATGATAATTTTAACATTTTCACTAAAAAATATTATGTGTTAGAAAATTCAATAAAACTCCCACAACGTCTATTTTGATGTTTTTTGTCCAAAAATGATTTTTTTATAAAATAATTCTAAATATATGAAAAATTATACTTTTAAATAAAAATACCGACTCATTAAAATCTATAAATGTTTATTTCATAATAAAAAATCTGAACAAAATAAAAATTACTTAGGACTTTTTTAATATTTATTATCATTTAGAAATTGTTTTATAAGTTTATTTCATGAAAATAACTTTTATTTGAAACTTATAAATTTATCATAAAATATATTCTTAATTAAATATATTTATAGTCTCCAATATATCATAAACTAGTTTAGATGTTCACTTAATTGCATCAATATAACCTATAATAATAAAAACCAACCGTAATATTGACTAATGCTAAAAACGTATATAATCCATATTTTCCAACAATCATAATGAAAAAACCATATTTACATATAAATAGACCAAAATTATCACATCATCATCAATTAAATCACATAAAACGTTTCTTAAACTTTCATTGATAATGTCTATCGGTTTCCAAATGATTATCTTTATTTGTATGATATTTATTGAAAGGGAGATCTTTATAGGGTAATTCAAACCTATAGAGTTTCTTTTATTGAATTTACTATCAGTCTATATGTATATCCTACTATTGTTCATAGTTATACTAGTATATATTTAATCTCGATGAGTTCTATTTTTATGAAATGTATGGGTCTTTTTGTGTGTCTACTTTTATAAAAGTGGGTATTTTACTTACTAGTATCAACTAGTATATCTATTGAAATAAATCATTATTGAATTTTTATTATGAAAGTCCATAACTGTTTAAATTTAAATTTCAAAAATTAATAAAACCTATACATAATATATGATAAAATAAATTCATTTTTAAATAAAATGTAATATAATGCAAATAAAAAATAGACAATATCATATTTTTTTACGTTTAAAAATTTATTTTCCCAATTTATTAATGAATTATCAAATTAAAGTGCCTCAAATGGTTTTATGTTATAATAAAAAGATAATAGAGACAAAACTAATTCTTTGATAACCATTATATTGACTTCATTACAAAGATGATGTGAAAATTAAACTATTAATAAAATTAAAGTAGTTATCACATAAAAATATATATTCCAAATGAATTTTATATACTATAAAAGAGATAAATATATATAAAAGATGTATGATATTATTAGGGATTCATGTCGGCCGATGAACAATGATGAAATATTGTAACCAATCAGTAATGGGTTCGATCCCCATGGCTTTAAAGGACATGATGAGTTGTTTCTTGGAATATGAGTCTCCAATTTCAAAAACCATTTAAATAAATACATTTCAATTTTACATGAAAAATATTTAAATAAATGACTTAGTAGATAAATATATTTTTTATTAAAAGAAAAAAATTCATTTAGAATTTAAATTTAAATTCAAGAAAATAGATATTCATTGTAAATCTTGGTTTTTACATATCATAAGCATTGATGCTTCTTCTCATGAAGTTCATTCATGGTGATATTGAGTAGGGGAGATCATGAGAACATAACCATGATTAGGAACACCACATTTTTATGGGTGTAATTTTTTTTGTTTTAAATGAACATGTTTAGTTGTCCCTAAATATAATATTTTAATAGAAGTATTTCATTTTATCATGTTCTTTGAGGGAAGGAAAATCTTTTGAAATTGAATTCATGGTGGGGGAGCTTGTTTTTTAGTGTCATTGGTGGTATAAAATTAGTCTATTGATCAAGATGGAATTTTCTCCTTCTGAGTTTAGGAAGAGATAAGTCATGGTCCTAGGTAAAAGAGGATGTTAATATAACCATTAAATCCCTGGACACCATTATTAAAGGTAAGTACATCTTATAAGGTCAATTTTTCAATATTGAAATAAAGGATGATGAGAGAGATCATTCAATTTACATGATAAGATATCCTGATACTAAGAGATTATATTACACAGAGCATATTCATATGAGATATTTATAGTTATGAAATTATTTACATCCATAGTCCCATGAGTTATTAATAGAAAAAACTCTTGGTCTATGGGTATCACTCACTATTATCAAGTTAAGGGCCTAGAGGGTCACACAGAAGTTTTATCCACAGGTTCCACCTATTTAGATAAATACAAATTTATGATGAATTGGGATACGTTTATGGGTGTCGATGAATATTGATTTTGAAAAATTTCAAGTGATCTAATTCAATTATATTTTTCATTTTTGGAATAATAATGATTAAATTTATTTGTCATGGAATTATAAAGTTATTTAATTATAAAATTGAATATGAGAAAGTATATGTTTTTTAAGGAACATAACAAAATCAATTTTCATTAAATTATTAAGGAAGGTTATGATTTGAGATAATAGGTCATATGGTATCAATTATAATCATAACGTGATACATGAAAATGATACAATATTCAGGTCATTATTGACTAGTTTAATTAAGTCATAAGTGCACACGAGATTATAAAAACAATGCTATTAATTTTCAGGGACCAAAGTAAAACTTTTAAATTTAAAAGATAGTAATAACATACCATTTATCCTATTGAATATTTATAAACATCATTTTCATGAATTTAGACAGTTAATATCTCCAATCCTCTCCTCTTAATAATACATATATAGAGATATAATTTGATTGAATAATTACCCTAGACCGACCTTTCTTTTATGCAACTCCACATTTTTCATGCGGTATATGGAGAATTGTAATGATATTTGTTTTCTGATGGATATACTCAATAATTTATAATCAATTTCCTAAGATATTTGTGAATTTTTGGACAATATTGACGATTCCTAGCTTATATCCTCTAAAATATGACAAAATAATGGTTAGTGAATCAAATCAGCACTTACAAATGAATAAGGTAACATTTAAGGGTTCTCTTTATTTTATTATTTAGGATTAAATTTAATTACGCATGATCCTTTAAGAAATATTGGATAGGGTTTTCATATTTAGTATATTTAATATGAATTTTGAACACAAAATTTCCAATTATAGGGTGTTCATACATTCACTGTGCCCTTGGTTCCTTCAGCTGGCATCATAGTGAACATGTTATTATTTAAGTTGAAAATTTAATTTTTTGATTAAATTTTATAATATATGAAAGGAACAGTTTGATATGGTCCCAACACAACTGATGAAAAATCCATCCAAGTTAGTATAAAAATGATATGGATGATAAATTATTAATGATATCTGAGTATTAATTATGATAAGAATTACAATATATTTGTATATATTAGTTATAATATATATATATGTATGTATATATGTATATGAGTTTGAGACATTGATGGGTAGACCTTATCACATATGAATTGTAAAGGGAATCTCATTTCGTATGCTAGTTTTAATACGAACGTTCATATTATGTTGGAACCTTTTCATATGAGGAATGCATTGGACTTAGTAAGTGACGGGTGGAGCCCGCTATAGCTCATCAATGCATCGGTAGGTCTCATGAGACAAACTAGTGTCTTGGAAAAAGGCCTTGTCAAAATATTATTTGTAGTCTTGGCACAGGGCCTTGACTTTGTGGTTATGATAGTTTGGAATTATGCATTCCATTATCATGAAAGTGGTTATTGATATTTCATTGATTATTTGAGTAGTAGAATATCAATGTGAATAAGTAAATGACGTTATTTCATTTTACCTTTTCCATATTATGCTGATGTTCAAGTTTAAAAGGATTTTGTTTGAGTTATACATTTCATTAAATATTTATGTTTAATTATGAAAGTTTCTTCTATATTGTTATCCTTACTGAGTATCTAAGATCACCCCTTTCAATGTTTTATTTTTCCCAGGATGTGAAGATGTATTTTATGAATGACTTGAATGGATATTATGAGGGGATATGAAGACAAGATGTTTTTGTAGTTTTTTCACTTTACGATGAAATGTAAGACTTATGTATATATCTAGCATTTCCAAGGAAACTAAACTAATCGGTCTTTCGAGACTTGATCTTTTGTGATCACGACAATGTTATGTAATAATGCACTAACTTTGCGTAACTGGGGTCGGGGCGTTATAGTTGGTATCAGAGGAAGCTTAGTAAAAACATTGGAAACTAGATTTAGATAAACTCTGATTATAGAACATAGGCCTATGATGGACTTTGAGGATTAGTATAGATAAACTTCCTAGAATTTTGTTATTGTCGAGATTTTGTGAGTTTTCCAAGAAATACATCCCTGTATGGACACGAGAAGGTAGAGGAAGCTCTGTCACAGATGCACCTAGGGGTAAAACCCAAAAACACCGCTTCGAGCTAGACTCGAACGTGAACTGGTGCACGACAACGGGCCTTGCTGCACTCTTGGTTACGACACTCCTAGGGGATATGCTTAAGATAATTCTCATTATGTTTAGAAACCATTATGAAGGGTTTATGAGTATACTCTTCCTCAAAGAAAACATTTTTATGGTTATGGATTATATCCATAAATTGTTCAATTTATGATACGTGTTTTACAAGTATGGAATTATGTATTTAGATTCATAAACTAATCTAGTTTATTCCATTGTTTAGAAATGGTGACTGGTGGAAGGAATGGAAACCATATCAATTCATGCAATCCATATAGGTATTTCCTCCATACTCAAGATAATTATTGTGGAGCTGGTGATGCAACTGGTGCAGATTAGCTAATCACCATACTGCGACAAATCACTCAGGTTATGAATAATAACCTTACCCGTATAGAGCACCCCGACCCACAATGTGGAGGATTAATGTTATATCTTTTAATAAGGAAACAACCACCAACATTCAATGGGAGTACAAATCCATTGGTAGATGAGTAATGGATAAGTTTTTTGAGAAAATATTCCACACCTTGGGGTGTAACGAAAGGGAAAAGGTTTTCAGGGAAATTTACCACCTTACTGGAGATGCTGATCAATGGTGGTCATTGATTCAAAACACAAAAGAAGATAATGAAGTATCAAATATGGAATTTATGGAGTTTAAAGAGATTTTCTTAGAAAAATACTTTCCTCGTGACCATCGAGCAGATATGGAAAGACAATTTTTGAGTCTGAGGCCAATGGAGGACGAGAATGTTTCAATGTATGAGTCTAACATTACAAGGTTATCAAGGCATGCGGCAGATTATATACGTAACCCAAGAAGTAATATTGAACATTTCATTGATGGGTTAAAACTACTTCACTGTCCAGCATTGGTCTCACAATCCTTCTCTTCATACGAAAACATTGTCTCATGTGCTATCAAGATAGAAAAATAATTCTCTAAATCATATGACAATAATGTAAAGCTAGAGAAGAAGAGAACGGTGGAGCAAGATACAAATAAAGGGAATAAGGGAAAGAACTATTTTCCATTATGTGATAATTGTGGGTAGAAACACCCTGGTACTTGCCTAAAAGGAATGATAGTTTGTTACAAATGTGGAGAAAAAGGTCACCGGGCTCGGGATTTCAAGGGAGAGAGAGAGGCTATCAATGTTGAATGCTACAATTTTAGAGAAATGTGTCATTATGAAAATTAATTTCCTAAGCGTCAGGGAAAATTACCTCAAAAAGGCCAAGGGATCAAGGCCATGCTTATGTTGTTACTATATCTAAAGAGGAATAATTAATGTATTTGTGTTTTTGGACTCAAGGATTACATTATGGTTATAAGAATAATGTGATATATATAAGTATTGTACTGTAGTACTTGTTGTTTTCATTAAGGTTAGAATATGACTAAGGTAATCATATTTTCAGTATGTGATAATAAAATAAACTTTACATTGTTTGGGGAATATGATGTTACAATTGATTTTTGGTAATTAGATACCTTTTACAAAGAGTCTGGATAGAGGTGATTTGGATAACTATAATGTTTGGAATGGATTAAGTTGAACATTGAATAGTATTTTTCAAGGTTAAAACATTTCTTATGATTATTTTTTGGAATATTATGATATTATAGTTTTAGGAAAAGGACAACCTTCAAGTTGGGCAATAACCCATCACGTCGGACAAAGCTGCAGGAATCGAATCCAGAACCATAGTGTGATATGCCTTTATTACCTACCACGAGCCTACATGATGTCCCTAGTTATTAAAAAATATTTTTCTTCATTTTAATGGTATGTGTTAATATTTGTAACCTTATAAAATTAGGATAAATATAATATTTTTGATTTCTATTATCTTTTGGAGTGAAAGATTAGTTTGTGGAAGAAATTAGTTGAAGGATGAAAATCTACTTGTCAAGTATATATATATATATATATATATCTTATTCTATGATGAAATTAATTCATAAAATATAGGGAAGATATATTAAAACCATAAATCTGTTATCCTAATACCTTATGTTTTATTGAACTGATGATATTTTAAAACATCATATATTGATGGATTTGAGGCCCTAAATTTTACACTTGTTTGTGATTGATGACCTCAATAAATGACCTTAAATATTTACATTTTTACACTAATAACATGTCTATAATTTCCACCAATGTTCTCCTATTAGAAACCCTAATTTGGTGGTGACATTCTTATTTACCTTTCCCTCTTATTAAAACTAAATTTTATTATCCTTATTTTTGATATGGGTTTTCCACAAAGCTATTTTCTATTTTCAACCTTTTTTATTCAAAGAACAATTGAAAATTGTGAGGACACAATTTATTGAAGGAGAGGAAAATGTAACACCCGAAGCTTCCACGCTACGCTTCTCTTTGAATAATGTAATAGCTTGCATTGTATGCAACTTTGAGATTCTAACACACCGCCACCAATCAAACTAGAAGTTATGAATAGTAATACACACTTTTTTAAATTTTATAAATTATATCATTCAAAATGGAATTCATTTTTGGATTTGGAATATCAAAATTAGCCTAGGGTGAAATTTTGGTAATTTTCGGAAAACATTAAATATTTTGATGAATACTGAAAAACACTTAGTTATAGTCTACAACTGATTTTTTTTTAAATAATTATTTGTTTTATTTAAATTTATTTTAGGTAAAAATAGATATATAATACCTATATAATTTCAATGAAATTCATTGGAGTCAGTTTATAATAATTTTAGATAGATAATTTTTTTTGAACTTTTCACTGTCTTTTACCCATCTCCTATGAGAATTTGAAAATTCACATAAAACATAATTTTACTACTTCTGTGAGTGGAATTTAACAAATCCGAGAGACACGGTTAATATCAAGGAGTAAAATTTTGTTCCATAAGATAAAAATAATTTTTGGTGAATAGTAACTTTTTACTTTTATTTACCACAGTTAAAAGTAAATAGGGTAATTAAGGGTAAAAATGATATTATTATTACCCTAACACATGTCTTACTTCCACTCATCATCATAATCATCATCATATTTTTATTAGGAAAACAGAGGGAACAAGTAAAGAAGATGGAAAGAAAAACAAAAAACAAAACAAAACAAAAGACCAGCACCAAGGTGCTTGGGAACCAGGGGGGTCTAAAGTAATGTAAACCGAGAGCGTATACTCTTATCAAATTAACCCTCTTGGGATTAATGAGATTGTTCAAAGGGAGGAAAGTGATATTAGAACCCGGGCTTGCTAATGACGCAAGATGATCCGCAACTCTGTTCTCCTCCCACCATGTGTGGGTCACTCTGATATTGTGGAGGAAAGTTTGACATTTTCTAACTGTGTAGGATATTGACCAAGGTGTGTGTCCTTTTCCATTCAGAGACTTATAAAGAATGATAGAATCAGTCTCCACTTGAGTGACCACAATTTCCCTCTTATCGAAATGGGATAGTCCAGTGAGAAGGGCTTTGGCCTCTACCTGAAGCGGGGTGCCCTTCCCATAAAAAGAATAGAATGCCATCACAATACTTCCCCACCTGTCCCGAACCACACCCCCTCCTCTCATATCACCTAGAAGGAAGGAACCATCCGAGTTGAGTTTGTAGCCCGAGTCCGGAGGGAGCCAGCTTATCCACTAGCCATGCAACCTATTGCAGGGAGGATTAACCAGAGGAGCACTTACCTGCAACAACTTCAACAAGGGATCCTCCCTCCAATTGTGTATGAGCCTGACCAGGACCAGCAGAAGGTTCTTCCTAACGCTATAATGGACCGTTCAGTATGGGTGACGCCTTCGAAGTGGGCCTGGTTCCTGGCGTTCCACAAACTCCAGCACCCTGTACTGAAAATAAGAGACCACTCCATCCTTTCCCTGTCCGAAGAATCCATCCCATGGAACCACCTGTCTAGAAAGGGTATGTCGCCTTGCAAACCAGAGGAGTCTGCCGTTAAGGATCCAAATAATTACCATACAATGTGTGCCCACTCACTCTTGAAAAATAGGTGGGTCGTGCCCTCTTCACGCTATCTACAACAACACTGGCATTTGGAGGCCAGACAAATACCTATTTTCTTGACCTGCTCGTCCGTAGCCACCGCATTGTTCCGGATTCTCCATGTTTGGAAATTATATTTAGAAGGGATCTTCTTGCACCAAACAGCAGTGTTCCAAATATCGCAAGGGTCCTGCGGAGCCGAGAGGCATCGATAATCCTTGGAAGAAAAGTGCCCCGAGGAGGCACCAGTGATTATTCAAGTGTCAGGGTCTGCATTAATACCAATTGAGTCTAGGATCTCCTACTGTTCAGTTTGTAGAACAACTTTGGTAAATGAGGGGTGGAGACTGGCTTCTTTAAAAGTTATCTAGGGGGCCAGGCATCCTGGAAAGCCCAGGATAGAGCCACCCCAATTATGCCTCCAGAAGAGGATCTTTCCCTCCCCCATAATCCAGCGGGAGTGCGGTTTCAGGGTGTTGATGATAAGATAAATTCTGGACCCGAATGGAGAACCATTACTGTAACACCCCAGGTAAATAAAGAATATGACATTTTCATATTTATCCATATTTCTGAATAATATATTAATATAACTTTAAAGGGGACTCTATGCTAAATGGCGTACCCAATATGCAACAACGAGTTTCTTGGGAATCTTACGTTGCACTATAATAATAAAATAATATTATTTTAAATTGTAGTTAATGCCTAGCCGTTGTAATGGCGAGAATGAACGGAACTAACTAAAAAATTATTATAAATGTTTGTCAAATATTTTTACTTTTATCAAATAAATGTTATAGGCTTAAAATGTGAATGAATCCAATTTTAAGCGTAAATATACTAATATTCTTTAAAAGGTCGATTAACATATTTTTGATGGTGAACCTTTTTTAAATCCACCTTTTGACAATTTTATGTGTTATATTTAACAAAATAAAATTTTTCTTTAGAATCGGGGCATCAAAATATACTTTATGTAAAATTTCGGTATTTTTCTGATAAAGTTCATTTTTTAATGAATAGTGAAAAATATTGTATTTTAATTAAAAACCTTGTTTTAATCTAATTTATTTATATGACTAGATTATCTTTTGAATTGGTTTTAAATTGAAATTAGAATATATTTTTACTATTTTATCCAATAGTGGTCATTGGAATTAATTTCACTTTGAAATTCGACTTAAACTAGTGTCAATCTTTTAATAGATATTGTTTTTTAAAAACACGCTATTTGTTTTGACAGCGGGAATTAATTATTAAATTAATTAATGAAACTTATATGTTTTCAATTTTTTAAAATAAACATCATTTTTGAATTCGGAATATCAAATATAGCTTAGGGTGAATTTTTGGTATTTTTCTGAAAAACTTCAATTTTTGATGAATAGTGAAACCACTATGTGGTAGTTAAAGAAACTGATTTTTCGTTTGAACGAAACTTTTCCACTTCTATGATTTGATTTTCAAAAATCCGACATACATGGTTGTCATTAAGAAGTAAAATGTGGTTCAATGAGATTAAAATAATTTTTGGTGAATAGTGATTTTTAAGTTTTATTAAACGCGAGTAAAGGTAATTAGTGTAATTTAAGGTAAAAATAATGCTTTAATAATATGAAATGATCTAGACACATGTCCTACCCTCATTGGATGTGTCATGGCCGACCACAAAAATCCATGGTTCAACTTGGGGACCCCATGGAGCCACTTTGGTAGGAAAATGACATAAATAACTTTTTATTTAAAGTTAAAATTAAAATGTCAAAAACATGTGTTTTTTTACTAAAACAATTGTTACATGGGGTTATAAAATTCATATTTTGACTATAAATATTAATTAGAAAGATAAAAATATTTCCTACATCATGATAGTTTTTTTATTATTTTTAGACACTAAATAAATTAAATTATATATGACACCATGATGATGCAGCGATTACCTCATTATTTAACGATTTAAATAAAATGAAAAGATAATGTACAATCTAAGAGATAAACTTGTAAAAAACCTATTGGATGGGTGGATTTTGAACGCTTACCACCTTATCCTCGAAATACATCAATGTGGGACCTTTAAAATCCGAAAATAATTTGAAAATAAAGTAACATTTTTTAACTTTCCAAGAGTGCCCCTCCTCTCCTCTTTTAAAAGGACCCCACCTCTACCACCTTACATGCACCTCTCTATCCATTGGATCGGCCAAACCCTGCCCATTTCATCTCTCCACGTCCCTATATTCATCATTGAAGCCTCACTTTGGGCAGAATCCTTTCCAAGGAAGCCTTTGAGCTCAAATCAAAGAGAGTTACCCGATTTAAAGGTAATGTCTTCCTTTGTGTTCTTTTGTCTTATTTTTCTTCTCCAAACCCCTAAACTCTTTTTATCACTTTTTTTGTAACAAAAATAGTATATTAAATACACTAGGATGTTGTTATAATAAGGATTTGAGTCACAATTTCACACACCTTCGTCTAATGGTTAAAGAACATACTATTTCTGTAGATGGCGAATTACTGCCTCACGAAACGATGATTGTTCAATACTATTTTAACACCTTCAAATATGGCCATTAAGATGTCACTATATTTATATATGATATATAATATGTTTATGTTTTTCTTACGCTTCTGTATTTTTCATTTATGGAATAACTTTATGGTTTCCATTATGGGTAAACACGATATCGTCATTTTAGGAAATGCAGACTATCGCCCCCTCAAAGTGATTTGATTAGTTAATGCCATATGTGGGAAATATAAAGGATGGAATTAATGGTATTACATATTATATCTTACTTGAATTATAATATACCTTTATATCATTATTATTTAATTCCATTTAATACAAAAAGAAAGAAAGAAATTAAAGTAGCGTTCATGCGTACGTACAGCTTACCGTCTCCATGAACCGTACATTTTATTTCTTATCTCCAAATGTTATGTACTATTATAAGTAGATATATATAATGGATGTATATTTAATATATTACATCTAAATTATGGATATAATTCTGGAATTATAATATATATATCTCTCATTTGGTTTTAATTCCATTAATATGACAAAAAATGAAAGTAGTGTTCATGCGTACGTACGGCCTACCGTCTCCATGAATGGTGCTTTTAATTTTTTATCTCCAAATGCTATGGAATAGTATAAAACGAATATATCATGGATATATATGATATTTAAAAAATAAATACTATTCTGGATATGATGTATCTATAACTACATGGAAAATTCTTTTCCAACAAGTTTGATTTTTACCCATGTACCGAACATCGACAAAAACGTCTGATATGAACTCACTTTATTAAACAATTATTATAACATTATAATTTGTGATATTAACTGAATAATAATATTTAAATTAGGTCCTTATGAAATTATAAATTTACAAAATTTTATTATTCATGATATTAAAGAACGATCGAGTCAGGTCGGACACGAGGTAAGGGATCCTACCCCTCTCTTTCTTTTTAAGTACACTCTTTTATGTCATTCATTTTATGCTCATCTTTCTTATTATTGGGATGTTATTTTATATTACTCCTAATTTACTTTTTATGTTCATATGATCAGAGACCCTATTTTCTCACATCAATCCATTTTGGAAGTTTTGAGTGGCGCCGTTAGGCTGCCGAATTGTTTTAAGAGATCTAACCTCTCTCTTTCTTTTTAAGTAATCTCCTTTATGTCCCCTATTTTAAGATCCTCTTTGTTATTATGGGTGATGTTCTTTTATATTCCTATTTCTGTAGATTTTATTGTAATATGATGAGAGACCCTATTTGATCTCATCAATCCATTTTTGGAAGTTTTAAGTGGCGTCGTTAGGCTGCCGAGTTTTCGTAAGGGATTTTTTCATCTCACTTTTAGTCCTGTGAGATTTATGCTACATTTGCCACCATTTCCTTTGAGTGGTGAATGTACTTCCCATTATTATACTCTTTATGTAATATAATTTTATTTATGGGTATTCACATATCCATTTTATGACCCTTCTTCAATGGGGTGTACGTTTCGAAAGTTACCCAAGTCGGTAAGGGAACTTTTCACCCTCCTCTTTTTAAAAGACATATTTTGTTATGTATTTTAATTCACATAATATTATGTTGGGATATGTTATTATATATCATTATTGATGTGAATTGTATGTCCAAGTGATTAGATACCCTTTTTATCTCTCATGAACTCATTTTCTGAATTTTGAAGTGACGCCGTTAGGCTGTCGAATTTTTTCAAGAGAACTTCATAACCCAATTTTGATTCTTTGGGATAAACTTGTACTTGTTGAATATGTCATTCTATGAATATCTGTGAATGTACTCTGATTTTTTTACACTTAATATCCACTTATATTTGGTGTATTCGTTTTTCACACATAATTATGTAATTTATTTATCCTTAATCCAAGGATACCATCTTTGTAAGGGAAATCGTCTCAATCTCCTTTCATTGAGGCATATTTTGTTTTATACACAAATTTATTTTATACGATGCACAAACCCCATTGACTTTTCGTTTATTAAAAATGAATCTTTTTATACGAAGCATTTTACTAAACGAACAAAATGAATGTTTTTCTTGTCGTACGTATGCGGGGACAATGACTTCTCCGCCGCCGTGACCACTATTTGAGTTTCAGCTTTGTCTACAAGCCATAACTTTTTTTAATGAAAAATAAATACCATGTTTTACTCTTCTTTAATTTTCTTATTGAAAATTGTTTTCATAATGTTTTTATATCAATGTGTTTTATTGATGTCTTATGATTGAAAAGTGGAAATGTTATGTTTCCTTTATACATGTTTTATGTGATACGATTATGTTATGGTTATTGGGCATTATTATAAAGACGGGTGGTTCCGTGATAAACTAAGGACGGGTGAGCCCGATATAGCTCACCAATGCATTGGGTAACACAAAGGGGTTAAACGTTAAGGTTTCTCTGAAGAGATTTAGGGAATATACAGTGATGGCTATTCCAAACATAACCAAGAGGGTTACTCCCTACGTAAGAATGTTATGAATGCCTCAAGTTACCTTTATGACTTATGATTTCTATGATTTATTCATGATTTGATGAGTTATGTTAAAATGCTTATGTTTTATGAGTAAAGTATGATTTCATACATGGACTAATGTTTTCTTTTCATGATTTTATATCCCTTACTGAGCTTTTTATGCTCATCCCATGTTTTAGAAATGTTTTTCACAGGTCAAGGGAAAGGTTCATGATATGATGATAGTGTCAAGGAAGTGTCAAGAAAGAATCCATGTTTTATTTTAAATATGTTTCTGTTGATGGGAAAAAAATGAATACTATCCTTTATGTAACCGCTTTGTTTAAATGTGGAATGTAATTCATGATTTATGATCTAATTCTCTAAAACCCTAAGCCTGAAAATATCCTCAATGTGATTTATTCATTTAATTCAATATTAAGTATGGTTTAAGGCCGTGGCCTTATAATTACCTCCAGTGTACTCCTCTTCCCCCACCCTGCTATAGGACATGGACATCCCCCATAGAGTTTTCTCCTCGATCACTTTCCATGCCAGTTTGGAATGCATACAGTGCAGCGTATATTTAAGGCTCCTCACTTCAACTCCACCCTCCTGGATTGGCTTTTCCATTCTTTCCCATGAGACCCAGTGATGCTTCCCCTCAGAAAGAGCATCCCACACAAAGCGAGCCAAGAGATTATCAATGCTCCTGATGACTCCTTTTGGCACAACAGTGTAGGCCATTGTGTGAATGGGGATGGCCGCCAGAACACTATTAACCAAAGTGATCCTTCCCCCGAAGGAAAAGAAACAGTTCTTCCAGTTAAGGACACTCCCTGTGATCTTTCTCATGATGTGGTCGAAGTCTCGAATCCTGAGTCTCCCTGATGAAATTGGGGTTCCAGGGTAATCAATGGGAAATTACCCATGGTGCATATCAAGCCTTCTGTAAAGAGAAGAAGCTCTGCTAGGTAGACACTAATTGGAGATGTAAAGGTTACTTTTAGTGTTATTGACAACCTTCCCACTCCAGTAGCAGTATTCCTCATGAATTTTCTTAATTCCATTAATAGATCTCTATCCACCATTGATGAAAATCAAAGTGTTATCCATGAATATCAGATGAGAAATTGGTGGGAGGTTCAACTTTCTGCAATAAGGGAGTAAGTCACCATTGGATAAACCCCTGTTAATGAGACGGCTAAGTGTGTCCTAAGAAATAATGAAGATGATGGGAGATATTGGGTTTCCCTTCTGAAGCCCTCTGGTGGCCTTGAAAAATCCATGAGTCATTCCCACGAAGGACACAATCATCTAGGAGGAGCTGAAGCATCTAAAAATGAGGTTTGAGGCCTTATGAGAGAGGTCCATCGCTGAAAAGACTCTGTTAATGAATCCCCACTCTATTATGTCATAGGCCTTATTCATATTAAATTTTATAGCCATATTCAAGCCATGAAATTTTGTGTTAATATCTCTCATAAGTTCATGGGAATGCCAATGGCCCCTTGTATTGACCAACCCTTAACAAATCCATGTTGTTCAATAGAAATCCACGGGGGAAGGAGTTTGGACAGCCTCAAGTTAATGATACTGTCCCAACTTTTGTAGGGAAAATTACACATACTCACCAGTCTATAGCGTGAGAGAGCGGAGGGGTCTCTAAATTTCAGTATGAGAACTAAGGTTGTGGCACAAGTGAACCTTGGGAGGCTACCACCCCGAAAGAAATCTTAGACCGTAGGATTGATATCATTTTTAACCACCTCCCATGCATCCCTATAAAAAGAGCCAGGAAAGCCATCAGGCCCGGGGGCGCTCTTCGGATTGAGGTTGATCATAGCCAAGTGAATTTCTTCCTCGTCATGGATCCTTTCAAGATAAGAATTGTCCTTGTCCGAGACAGACTTGGTCACTGCCTCCCATATGGTCGCATTGCCACTAGGGTACCCCATGGCCATCCTTTGGTTGGGGCTAGCAAGGAGGTCCATGAAGAAAGAGTGCACCATGGCTCTAACCGTGTCTCTATCAGTTGTGTAAGTCCCATCATAGAGAAGAATGTTTTGTTCCATGGGTCTCCTTCATTCCTTAAAACAGGAATGGAGAATTCCGAGTTCCTATCACCCTCGTGAAATCACATAATCCTGAATCTTTCGCGTGACACACGTTCTTTCTTGAGGTTCATCTCCACCCATAGATTCGTTCTGGCCGAGAGATCCTCGAACAGCACGCCGCTCCAGCTATCTTCTAATCTAGATTATAGATTCTCGATGCTCAGTTTCATGGACTCCATATTCTGGTCATGGGGAGGGAGATCCTTGGCCCACGCTTTCAACCCATATTTCAGCCGACGTAGCTTGTTGTGGACCGAAACCCACAAATCCCCCTCAGTCGGTTCCCCCCACAACTCGCTGATGATCTGTTTGTATCCAGGGTTTCAGGTCCAGTAGTGGTAGTACCTGAAGCCCTCCGAGGACTCTGGCCTGGGGGTCGGGGAAACCAACAGAGGCGAGTGGTCTGAAATACCACATACAAGGTTCTTGACTTTGGCATTGGGGAACTTGGAAATAGAACTTATATTTGCAAGGCCTCGATCAAGCTGACTCCAATACCTTCTGCCTCCTTTCTGATTATTACACCACGTGAAGGGATCACCGGAGAAGCCTAAGTCCATTAAACCATTATTAGCCATGAAGCGGGTGAAATCCAAGCTGGCCCTCCTAGGGAATATCCCTCTGCCCTTCTTCTATGTGGGATAAACTACGACGTTGATGTCACCTCCAATGATCCAGGGAGAGTCCGCCGGATCAAAGGAACTAAGATCCTGCCACAAAAGTTCACGTTCGTGGGCGTCGCAGTTTCCATACATGAAGGAGACCAACATACATTCCCCACTATTCGATATCTTCATGGAAATGAATTGGTCACCTGAACAAATTCAATCAATGGAGACTTCCTTAGACCAGAATATCCAAATGTGATTGTTAACCGGATCCGATTGCATAGCACCATGCAGCTTGATCTTGCGACAGAACTCCTGGATTTTATAAGGCTTCGGCATATGTTCTAGTATAGCCACCACATCCACTTTGGTCTTTCTTACCTCCGTAGAAAGGAAGTCTGATTTCACCCAGGCTCTGAGGCCACGAGCGTTCCATATGATTAGGGATAGCATTAAACATAAAATATCCTAGCTTTGGCCCCAGGCCCCTCAGTCTCTCTGAGTTGGGAGGAAGATTTTTCCCTCATATGCCTTAGTTTGAAATGGGTACAAACTCCTTGGCTTGAAGCATGGTGAAGAGTTGCAGCCAGGGCTGAAGAGGGGTCCATCCTGATGGTCTTACCTCTCACAACACTAGGAGGGGATGGAAGATCCGGTCGCTGGACCCTAGTCTCCACGCTATCCAACTGGGCCACACTAGCAGCTTGCTGCACACTGATATCAACTGAAGGACGAAGGAAAAGCACTGACCTGTCCTTCTTTTTCCATACAGTAGAAATCAGGGGTCCTTTAGCCATTGGTGAGGTCATCCTTGGAGCCACTAAGATCCTAAGGGAGCGACCCAGGATTCTTTCCAACATGATCCCACCCGAAAGAAACTGGCTTGGGTTGCTGAAGAAACCAACAACCACTTAGGCCACCGATGAGGTTACCGGGGAAAATCACTCCAACTCCTGGAAGATAGGACCATCCGCTGGAGTGGTAAAAAAGGGTGTAAGCCTGTTCTCTGGGGCAGGGGGAGCTGGTTGGTCCATAACCAAATCTTGAGGGTTACCCTGGGAAGGTCTAGGCCCAGAGATGACTGAGGGAGTTAGAGCACCGCAAGGGGAGGGCCAAGAGGGGTGACTCTGACCGCAGTGCCTTCGGTTCCTGCAAAGCTGGGAAGAATGACCTTGGAGAGAGCATGCAGAGCAATACCTTGGGAAAACTGGGAAGACCAGGTCCTGCCACCAATCCACTGAGCCTTGAACTTTCAGGGATATGCTGTCCGGGAGAGGGAGGGAAATGTCCATTTTCACACAGATCTGGGATTCCATCAAAGCCTCCCTGCTGCGAGTTCGATCATCCGTGCAAAGAAAACACCCCAAGGAAACCCCAATAGCCTTGATAAATGCACCATTTTGGAATGGCATAGGAAGTCCCGATAGGCAGACCCAGACCGCAGCCCAGGTACTCTCCTTCCCACGGTGAGCGTCCATTGACCACCGCGATAGGTTAAAGTGCCAGCGGCCAAAGAACCTAGGCACAATACACCATGCGTGGACAAAATCCTGTTATGAGGCCAGAACCAGACAGAAAGAGTGACGATGGACAGAGGAAATCATCACCTGATTCTGCAACCCCCATGAATCCACAAAACGTCTAAAAGCTGGGAGTGACGGCTTCGCAGCTCCAAAACGTGCAACGTGGGTCCACCAGAGGAACTCTACTACATCATAGAATGTCAAAGGAGGAAAATCCAGAAAGATGCACGAGCCCTCCCGCGACACTGACGGGGAGATCGGGCTGATTTCGGGAAAAGCCGTCTGCTGAGCAGAAGACGATCCGCGCACTGCATCCCTGAAAGAGAAAGCCGGTCGGACCCACTTGGGAGAGGATACCAACAGATTAGAAGGATCGAAAAAGGCTAGATCGGGGCCACGATTGAAGGACCACGAGCTCTGGAGATCCGAAGGAGCGCTGGCTACCGTCGCAGCGACGGGAGGGAAAGTTTGAAATACTGGAGGCGCTTGGGGCGCGTTCTTCGCCATTTTTTAAGTGACCAGAATATTTATTAATTCCACTAGCTAAGTATAATTCAACCAAAAACAACCTTAGGGATAAAATATGAACCTCTTTGGTCCACTTGGATTAGATTAGGGCATTTATTATATTTTAATTCAAAGAAGAGTTAAAAGAGTTAAAATCAATGTTTAAGAACTAAAATTTTTTTAATATAGGGTTATACATAAGATATATTCGATTATAAATATTAATTATAAATAAAAAACTATTTTCTACACAATGGTATTTTATTTATAATATTTAGACATTAAATAATTTATTTTATTTATGACACAATGGTGGTGGAATAATTACAAAATTACTCAAATATTAAAATAATTGTTATTATAAATATCCAAATAAATGTAATTTGAGACTTTTTATAAATTACATGAGTGGTTTTAGACCTATCCCACCCTTCACCTTTAAATAATCCACATTGGAGACATTAGAAACTGAATATGAATTTATTATAAAAAAATATATCTAACTATTCCTAAAGTGCCCCTCGCCCCTTTTATTAAAGGTCACTCCCCCTTCTATCAAATTCATACATTCAAAGGCTTTTGGCTCCGCCATCCCCTACCCAAATATTCTCTCAAATTCCATCAATTCAACCAATAGGCCTTAGTTTGATCCGAAAGCCAACCTAAGGATCCCTTTTGATCAAATCAAAAGGAAGAACCCGAAGAAGAGGTAATGTTTTCACCACCCTCTTTCAAGTTCCTTTCTTCTTCCACTTCCTCTTTCCTTGTTATTTCCATTCTAAAATAATAACTCCAGTATCTTCTATATACTGTGTTTTTATTATAAATATGGTACAACCGTTTTCAGTATTCTATCCATCCTTCGAATGACATGTCACCATACGTGCGTACGTACGTCTTACCGTCTTCACGTCGTGGTGTAATTGTTATTAAAAACATTATTATTTGGATGGGTATGATAATTTTGTGTAATTTAAGTAAATAATAAATATAAAATTATAATTATTCTGTATATATTATATACCATCCAATTATATATGATTTTAATATCAAAAGAATGATATTGTCGCTCGTGCGTACGTACAAAATACCATCTCCATGAAAGAGATGAGATTATTTCCCCATCAGATCCATTCAAGACTAATTATCATTTGATGATTAAAATTAATGTTTAGATACAAGATATCATTCTGGATATGAATAAGATATATCCCACCCAAAACAGATATGGATCACATAACAAAGAATATAAATGGAAACAAATCTGTTAACACCGGAAATGACGATAATACTAAGATATTATTAACAAATCAATATTAAAAGATAATATGTGATATCATATTATTGTATATAATTCTTTTATAATTCAATAAAAATTATTGAACCATTATATAGGAGGTTAACCTACCCTCGACCAAGGAAAAAGTACAATGTAAGGGGTTTCTTAGTTCACTTTCAATTCCGTGAGATTTCCATTGTTCACCAGTTATTTATTGCATGTGGTGTGTACTACCCATGATTGTATTCATTGTGTAATATAAATTAATTTATGGATATTTAAATCATCATTGTATTATCCTTCTTTCATGGGTGTATTTTTCTTAGGGTACTAAATCAATAATGGAATTTGAAATTTCAATTTCCACTCATTCGACTTTACACATACTTCATTGATTATTTTACTCCAAGATTATGTGTGGAATAACAATTCAATTTATTATGAAATAATTTCCACTCCCCTTTCTGTGGATAAACTTTTGATAAACATAGTCATTCCATTGATAATTTCTCAAGTCATCGATATGAACTTGAGAAGAATAATTTTAACTGAATCTCAATTTGTTGAGTTAAATATCTAATTCATTGGTGTTGTATTTACAAGAATATTTGTGAATGTCCTCTGATTGATTTACACTGAATATCCAATCATATTGAGTGTATTTATATTTCTCACACATAATTATGTGGTTTATTTATCCTTAACCTAAGGATACAGTCTTTATAAGAGATTTTATCTCAAATTACATTCCATTTAGACTTCTTCATTATTGTACACCAAATCACTTTTATATGTTGTATATAATGTACTTTGACGTAGTATATAATGAATAACTTTATTCTCATGATATTACAAAGTTTTTATTACCTCAATTATTTGTATTCATGTGTCTCTCTTTTGGTTAGGAACTCTAACTAAAATATCATTTTAAATGTTTTTAAGATTTATTATTCTAAATCATTCTCATCAATGTACATGTTTTAAAAATGGTTTTAAGGATCTATTCATATGGACATTAAAGATTTAAAATTAAATTTCCTTTTAAATGCTTCAAAGTGGTATGGGACACTTTGATTCAAAAATCTATTTTAAACAGATTCTTGATAAACAGTGAGGCTTTTAAATGTTCTCATGAAAAGGGGGATATTTCTCTCAAATAGTTTTGATGATTATTTTATTCTATGTAAATATCATTCATTATTCTTTATTTAGGTTGATATATTATAATACAATATTCCATATTTTATTGAATGAGTTATGTTTGACTGTGGATGTGCTATTTTTATACCATTCATGGTTTGTGGTAAAAATATTGACATTTCATATGTTAGTTTTAAAACGAATGTTCAGATTATGTTTCATCCTTTTCATATGAGGAATGCATAGGACTTAATAAGTGACGGGTGGAGCCCTCTATAACTCCTTGATGCATCGGTAGGTCTCATGATACTAACTTGTGTACTAGAACAAGGCCTTGAAAAAGTCTTATTTGTAGTCTAGGCACAAGGCCTTGACTATGTGGTTATGTTAGTCTGGAATTATGCAATACATTATTATGAAAGTGGTTTTTGATATTGCATGTTATTATTATACTAGTAGAATATCCATGTGAATAAATAAATGGCATTATTTCATTTTATCTTTTCCATATTATGCTGATGTTCAATTTTAAAAGGCTTTTGTTTTGGTTATACATTGCCTTAAATATTTATGTTTTTTTATGAACGAATCTGCTATATTGTTATCCTTACTGAGCATCTGAGCTCACCCCATTCAATGTTTTATTTTTCCCAGGATGTGAAGAAGTATTTTATGAATGACCTGCAAGGATAGTATGAGGGGATATGAAGACAATATGTTGTTGTAGTTTTTTTTTCATTTTATGATGTAATGTAAGACATAGGAATATATGTAGTGTTTCCAAGGTTACTAAACTAATTGGTCTTTCGAGACTTCATATTTTCTGATCATGACAATGTTATGTAATAATGCACTGACTCTGGGTAACTAGGGCCGGGGCAATACAGTTATGGTTTTAAACATCCAAAAAACGTTTTTTATATTATGAAACTATAAAATCCATTTTTTGAAATAAATGCCAAATCCATCGAGAATGTTTCATATCCTACCTGTATGTGACATTACCTGTTAGGTCATGTAAAAACATTTAAGAAATATACATCATGAAATGTATATATAGTTTATTGATATTAACTCCATGGATGTATGTCACAGTTATTTAAATGATAAAATGACCGAATAACATTTTATTAGTAAAGGAAATAAGCCATAGAAACACTAGAGTTAGTTCATACAAATGTATGTGGCCTATTTATAATAGAGAAAAGTGGTTGTTTTTATACATCATTAAATTTATTAATGACTATTTTAGATATAGAAGTATCTACATAATGAGGTATAATATAGATTAATTTAAAATGATTATGGAATTTATACATGAAGTGCATAATCAAATTATTAAATAGATGAATGATAATTACCTAGACACTTGTGGGGAATATCTAAAAAAATGAATTTATCAATCAATTAATGGAGTATACCATGGTTTCCCAATTCACTAATCCATATAAAACTCAGTGAAATTGTGTTAACTAAAGGTGGAAACATACTATGTAGGACATGATAATACTGAAGATGAGTCATGAAACTCTTCCATTATCATTTTCGGTAAATTCATTATTTTCCTCGATATATAGAAATAAATGAGTTCCAAAAAAAATAGCTGAAAGGATTCCATATGAGTAATGGTATGGAAATAAATCCTATCATATATATATATATATATCTTTGTGTGTGTGTGTGTGTGTTTATCGAGATGTGAGGAATTTTTCACGAATGTATGTAATAAAAAACAAGCATCTCGAAAGATGAAGTGCATTTTATATGTTATCTTATGAAATGTAAAGGATATAACATATATAACCCTTTATATAGAAAACATATTATGGGAAAGGATGCCTTATTTCGAGAATTGATACACATTTCTAATATAAATTGTGGGATAAGGATTTAACTAAAATAATATTATGTTCTATATGTAATAGAGTTGTTATATGAAAAATATTCCTAAGAGTCATTGATAAATGAATATTTTCCTTAGAAACTAGTACTCTGTAATTCAAAAAAATAAATTTAAGAACATAAGATATGGGGTTTTATTATCACCGAGTAAGGTGAAACATTAATCCTTGAGAATAAAGAACCTTTGAATTACAAGGAAGTAGTATATTAATAATATTCTAATAAATATAATGAATATAATCATTCTGATATAGACTTCATTTTCCAAAATCATGTTTGAATTTTCTTAGATTCACCCTGTGATGTAAAAATGATTGGGTGTGACTGGGTATTCATGAAACATTTGAATATCTATGGTCATGTAGCAGACTATAAATCATGATTTATTATGAATGGTTTTAATGAATATCATGGAAAATATGATGAAAATACTTATCATTAGTTGTGATGAAGAAATATAACAGAATATTAATTACAGTAATGACCTTCCATGACCTTTAAGTTTAGTTATTCATTAAAAAACTAATTTTCTGAATTCGATGTTTGTTGAAGTAATATATATGACACTTTTTGAAGGGTTTATTTTTTCAAATTTTTCCATTAATGAATGATAGATAAATAGATCAATTTATAGATTTATGTAGGCATCATGATCATGAAATCTTCCTTTTGATGAGGAAAAAAGAGTTTTTTGATTCATTATGAATTAATTTGATCCATGTTTTTATATGATGTTTACTGGTAATTCTCTTCATTTCCTAGAAATTTATGTTTATGACATATTAATAATTGGTAATGATGTGATATACTTAGTGTTAAGTAATACATGGTTGAAAAAAAAATTCATTATAAAAAACATAGGAAAATTAACATATATTTTAGGGTTCAATATCTATTAAGATAAATATAATTTGGTTCTAGTCTATGTGACAGTACAAACATTGATATGGTTTTTATAAGGTATAATATGGAACAATATAGTAGATGAGTTTTATTGATGTTACACAGTATTAATCTCTCAAGGATGATGTTTCCCAAAATAATGGAGGAGGTTAAAAAAATGATTATAATCCCTTATAGTCCATGTTTGGTATATATTATCAATAACATGCTCTGTACTTTTTTTTATCATACTTGTGTTTAATCATATTGGGAGGATATCAAACCAATCAAAGAGTGATTCCAATTATAGTTATATAAACTATCCTAAAGTACATCATATTTATAAAGGATTTTTTCTTTGTGAAAAAGGATATATGGTGCTAGTGACGTGGGTATACACTAATACTATATTCCAGTTATATCATGTAATCCAAAATCAGGGTCAAGCTATAATGTTTTTTTGAATAGTGGTGTACTGAACTGGAGATGTCGAAGGAGTATATTGTTTCTAATTATATAGTATAATCTGAGTATATAATAAATTCTATTACAAGTAATGGTTTAGTTTGGATACATATATTTGATTTTAATCTTGTAATTGTACCTAAAAGTGTAGACCATTTTATTGTAAACTGTGAAAATACTGTAATATTTTTTCCTTCCAAGAATCCCATGTAAGAATAGAGGATAAAGTATAGACTTTGAGTCTTTAATAACTTCATATACTTTATATATAATATTTAAGTCGTGTTTAGCAGAGTAACCATAAAATATAAATTTGGATACCCCCTTACTAAATCCAAATTACATTAGAATCAAGATTTACAAGTGAGATATAGTTGGTTTGATGTTGCTATAAAATGTATCTTGTTCTAGTGGGAGTATTTTGAGTGAGTTCCCTAGACACAACTCATGTGTTTACATTGACACCATGACACATTGATAGTTTGATATATATCTTGGTGTTTTATTATAATAAATATGTTTATACTTATATTTCCACTATTTACATGGTAATATACTTTTATTAAATTTCATATCAATATGTTATAGTATTTCTAAACTATAATGAGAAACTAGAGAGACTGTGGAAATAATATTTAATATATTTTATAAGGTATATATATTTAATATTAATGGAGAAGAGATATTGTCTGACTATAATGTGTTTTAAAATCATAAGCATTGATACTTCTAATCATAAAATTCAAACTTGGTGATCATGAGTATAGGTGATCACGAGGTCAGACCCACCAATAGGAACATCACATGATTCAGGTGTTAGTGGCAGCTCCTATATTTGAGCATGTGTATTTTTCCATTAGCCCAAATGTTTTATCATTATTTTAAATTTTGATCAATTATTGTTGTGTAAGTAAAACACCATGACAATGAATTCTTTGAGGGGTATCTTTTGTTGGGTGAAACATTGGTTGTAGGGAATTTGCTGAATGATTAAGATACAATCAGTCATTTTTGTGTTGGGGGAGAGAAATATCATGTGTCCTAGTTTACTAAAATTATAGTACTTTCACTAAATTAATTTCCATTATGATTGAATGTAATTCAATCATTTAATTTGAATAAATAAATAAATAAATATAGGATGATGATATGGAGTTTGCATCCTATTTTATGAGATATTTCAAGATTACGAAATTATATTGCACAGAGAATGCTTATTTATGGTAGTTATAATAATGAGATTATATATCTCATTAGGGACATGATGAGTTTCTATATATCACTTATGTTCTATGGGTATGACGGACTACTTTTGAGATAAGGACCTAGGGGTTCTCACAATATGATTTTCTAAAAATTAAACCTATTTGAATGAATATGTGTTTAGAATAATGTGGGACCCACATGTGGGGCTTTTGAATGGATGAGTGTGAATGATAATTAGTGAACTAATTAAATTATAATATTAAATTTTAGAATAATAATGATTGAATGGGTTTCTCAGGGTACTCAAATGTCTATAAATAATTAAATTGAGCATGATAAAATATAATTTTTCAAATAAATATAACACTTTAATGATTCATTAAATTATTTTGGGAGGTTATAAACCATTTTAATGTTTTATATTTAATCATGTAACATATTAATGTGTTATATTTTGTAGATAAAATCTTAATGAAATTAATTACAAGGTTAATGAAGTCATAAATGTGTACAATGATCTAAAAAAGATAATTTCTTCGTAGGGACCATAGCGTGTTTGTAAAAAGTAAAACCTTGGTGGAACGATTACTTAGGAATATTTAAAAAATATATCCTTAATTTTCAAAAATATAGGGAGATTATATCTCTTATACTCTCCTATGAATATTGTAGAGATATAATCTGAAGGAACAACAATGATAGGTCGATCATTATTTCTCAATCAATGTAGCATTCATCAGACGATCTAAGGGGTATTGTAAATGTCACTAATTTAATACACTATGACAAGGGGATTAATCATAAATGATATAAGAGTTTTAGTGAATGTGATGATGAGATATATGATTTCTATCTTGGTTTTATTGAGATGAGACTCACAAATAGTGAGAAAATCAAATCAACATTTCCAAAAAATAATTTTCTATTTACAATTTATTTCATTTTTGTATTCATTCATAAATTAAACTGAATGTGGTACATTGAGAAATATAGTAAAAGGTTTTTTTGGATTATTTATTTTTCACATGAATATGAAAAAACATTAATCAGGCATTATTCAGGATTCTTCTACACCTTGGGTCCCTTCAGTTCTTCTCATATCTTATTATGAAGTCTTACCTTATGTCACATCTATATTTTTGATATTAATATCCAATTCCAGCTGTATAATATTGATTATATTATTATCCTCTACTACAAGATTTAATATATCTTCACAGCTGATTCCAATCTTACTAACCTAATAACTTTGAATTTTTTACTTTTGTTGTAAGAAAAGGATTTCTTACAATGTGGATGACTATATCCTCAGTGTATAGAAGTTATTATTGAGCATGAACATGGATCTTCTCTTACAATATATAAATATCTTGAAATTTTCTATCCATGGCCTCATATCCATAACACCAATCAGTTATAATTCCATTACATTTTTTCAATTTTATCGAACAAAACATGCCTTCCATTTCAAAAAAACCAATTATGGATTGTTTTGCCTAAATAATGACCAGAAAAAAGTACAAGTTACTTCATGACTCAAAAATAAATGATAAAATTCCCTATAATGAAACAATATCAAGGGTTACCTTATAATTAATTAATCCTTATGACATAAAGATATTGTGGATTAGTATTCTCAATCAAAAGTTTTGATATAAGAAATCATAAGTTATAGTCCATGTGATAATGAGATATCATAGGACGTGATGCTCAATGTTCATCAATTTCTAGGTTATTATATATCAGTGGAATCAAATTCTCCATTTTCATGTATTATAATTATTCAATGCATAAGATGTACCAATATAGTGCTATTAATAATATCAATTCATTAAAACATTGAATATGTAGAATAATCAAAAGAATAGATCTCCCTCTTTAATAATATCAAAAATAGATTATTTATTAAAATAAAAGAGCATTATGATCACTCAATATATTTCATTTTTATTTTCATTCTTCTAATTTTTATTTACTTAACATATCTTAATAATATTTTTTTTCAAATATTGAATATGAATAACCTTTAATATCACTTCTTTAATTTTTTACTATTTTCATCCTTTAAAATCATTTAAACTAATTCAATATTTTTATGATATCCACAATTAACTCAAATTTTTATTCCTTAATAAATATATCTATAAATATATCCTATTAATTAAACATATGAAGGATAACATTGAATATCACCATCATTTCATAAAGTAATTCCTAAACATTACATTCATTAAAAACTACAACATGTACATCAACTCATAGGATGTTTACCCCTTAAATAAAATATCTCACTTCAATATATCAATCTTCTTAATATTACTTCATAACAAGATATTCTTCTTCCCAGCAAATGAGAAATTATTCTTTAACTTTTTCCTTAATCAAAACTTATTGGTTGAATCCCAACATACAATTAAAGAGAATCATGATGTTTATTTTTTGAATACCGATGGAACATAATCATCATTTTATTATCAAAAAGTTCATATCTCCTAAAATGGATAATATGGGAAATGGAATTAATATGATATGAAGATATTATTTTCTTTTATTTTTCTTTCCCTAAAACATTAACATTATATATATAATTATTATATTTATGCAACAAGTAATATTTTTTAAATTTCCATAGTTATTCCACCTAATTACCCTTATGTATGTATTTATTACACTTATGAATTACATATATATTTTTAACTTTTTAAAATTTTAGTATTATCCTTATTATAAATCTTATGCACCATAAAAACATTTATGGATCCTTATGATAATATTGTTTTATAAAAAAAATTACATTTCATAAGACAGTTTGTTTCATCAAAAAATCCAATATATCAGAACAACTCATATACAATCTCTATATTTTCCATTATATAAGGGGTTTGAAAATTTTATTTTATTCAACATGATTTAGTGGATAATTTTAGTAATAAAAATATCTAACATACCAGAAAAAATTTATTTTCCTTACAGATTCTAGAATATGAATAAAATTTTCATCATGACATCAAACTTCTGAATATTTCAAATCATATCTTCCATATAAAGGCATATAGAGATTATATATAGGGTTTTTAGAATTCCATTATTTTTTTGGGTTCTCATAATTTTACAATATAAATGGGGGAATTATGAACAATAATAAAATCAACTTCTGGATTACATAACTTCTTCAATGACACTTCCAAATATGTTCAAATCATCTTAAACTATCACAAAAAAAGTCCAACATTTTATGTAACATATAAATACACATTGGATATTTTTAATGGACCTTTACTAACTCAAATAACTTTATATCCTCCCCAAAAATCATCCTTATATATTATTTATGTAAATGGAATCAATATTCACTATATAATAACAAATAAGATTGTACATCATGAGATATATTTCTCAAATTATTCCACGAGAATTAATATCATGAATTAAACACACTGAATTGAATAAATCATTAATTATATAAAAACATAGCTACATAATACCAAGTGTTTTATTTAATGATAAAGAATATTTTATTTATTTCTTTATTTATATTCACTATATGTACTATGGATTTTATTTCCAAAGTTCATTTACTTCCTTAAAAATTTTAGATAATGTAGTTTTCAGTTTTTGGAGTCTCTATCCAAATTCCGTAGAATAACTAAAGGGGAAATTCCATATTGAACCACACTACTTGAGGGGTCGTGTCCTAACCAAGATGTCCATTCCATTGAAAAAACCCAAAAATTCTATGCAACAATAACTGTAATACCACTCATCCAGATGGTTATTTTTATTTCAATAGAAAATTCAATCTACCTTTCATGGGTGGTCAAATTTAGAATCAAAGATTAAAATATATTTCCTAGAGTTTGATCCACCAAACAGGTGTTTTAGATATTAATGGGGTTCAATGTTTGGATGGGCGAAATAGAAGGGCAGGAGAGGAATTTTGGGTGGATAGGGTTGCAGTGGGTAGCCACTAACATCCCATTGGCGAGTTGATAGCCAGGTCAATGGTCTTAAATATCAATTAAATTCCACAAGCTATCATATTGAGGTTATAGGGTGAAAAATTAAAATTCTACTCCATAATGTATTTTACGGTGTGGATTTATTATCCTTTTGTTTTTTATGCATCAACTAGGGATCACAACCCCTCCCTCTTGCTATCACCTATGACCAAGGGGTGTCTATGGGTGATTTTTACAATTGTATGAAGTAATTTTTTAACTAATGTGATCTTTTCACTCATTCTTTTCCACACATATAATTTGTTTTATTTCCTTAGGTATGATATTTGTGATGATTCCATAGTATTATGATGTAATAAATTGGTAATAATGGTGATTTTATTTATCATGTGATGGGGAAGTCTTCAAATGATTTCTGGAAGCTGTTTGATGATGATTAATTGAATGAATGTTAGAACCCTGAATTTATTAAATTTTTTTAAATTTAATATATATTTAATTGGTAATTTTTTAGTGTCACTTATAGATTATTTCTTATAGAGTGGTGTTAATGGAATTAAATGAACTATATGCGCATGGTTGGTCACTTTTTGGGTCATAATTGGGAGCAGAGTGAGATTTTTGGATTTAATTTTATTTTAAAATTAATAAATTAATAAATTAAATTTTTTTAGAATAAGTAATTATGATTCCTTGGTGTGTGGTAGGTGTATGTGAATGTGGTCAGTGTCTTTTTCATCTAAATAAGGCATGTTCTAGGTTGAGTAGAGATTTTTTGGGTTGAGGAGTTAATTTGAAAATCTTATATAGCGGTAGATTTCATTTTTTATTACTTAATCGTATTTAGGAATGTTTTTCATATCATGTGTTATTATTTCTCACCATCGAGGGAGATGGTATTGATTTAATATTTTTTTAAACGAAAAGATTTTTTGGGCTATATAAAGTTCCAAGTACATGAAGGTCCATAGAAATGGATTGACTATCTCAGAAATCTATGGTCAAGGCCATAATTAGGAACTTTTATTACTATGGTGTTCTTATACATTAAGTGGTGTGATTAGATTGAGGGTGACTTGTTGTCCATTTCCTATGAGACCCATTAGTATTCATGGAATACATATAGTGACATGGTGATAATTTTAGCCCCATAGACTATATATGAGCCAAATGATACCTTCGATCCATCAGATTGTTGAAGTCAATTTTTTCCATCATTACATGTGTTTCCCATGTGGGTAGGTCATGGGTGGCATGCGATGATTGAGTGTATGGACCAAATTAGAAGACCAATGAATATAGATTTAGGATGAGGACCCAATATGATGTAATTATTTTGTTTTTTGAACTCTTGAACTATGATTGGTTCCCCCATGACTAATCAAAACTGAGAGGGTTAATCCAATGATAGTTACATATGGTTAAATATGTCACCACAGAAACCATACCATTTGTGTGACTCAAAAATTAATGGATGGTGAAGAAATTCTTAATATTTCATCCCAACCTAGTTTCTCTTTTATATTTTTTTGGATACATTATATGAACTCTGTGTGGTATGGAAACTTATAGAAATCACCAATTAGTTAGTCTTTTATTTATGACTAGGAAAATTACAAGAAGGGATCTACTTTATTTATGTATGGAAAACACCCATGGTTGGTCATTAATAATACTTGAAAAAACTCAGGTAGGGTATTTGTTTTACCATTGGATATGAAAACATTAGTATGATAGTTTTGTGTGACATTTGGATGAGAAAAATCACATATAGGAGGTATGTGATACTTAGGTAAATCTTTACTAGTTAGGAAAACTCTCACATGGATGTTTTGTGATAATATTATTTTATACTCAAGAAGCTTGAGATAGTTATAATGGTAGGAATATTCATCATGAAATTCTCATAGACACCCCAACCCTGGATAGAGTAGGTATTTTTAATCATTTTTACGGACCTGAGGATCAATGATATTCACTATGCTAATCCAGGGTTATATGTATATAAAAATTGGAGATTGTGAAATAGTGGTTGGAACAGTCCTCATAATATACTGAGAGACATTTAACTACAATGAGAAATATTAATTAAGGCTCTTTTTATTTTATTTTTTCCATTGTTTAATTCTGTATTCTATGCATATAACTGACACATATCATTACATTAATGGTATGGCAGGGGACCCCATTGGTAGTGTCCCTCTATGTTATATACTTACACCCTAAACATTTCCATTGAACTTGGGTACCAGAGTAGCCCTCACTTATAAAAGGAGGGGTAGTTGGGAGAGGATTTATATATTGAGATTAGGTGATTATTGAGTTTGTAGTAAGTACTATTATATTTTTATATTGTTATTTATTTATTTATTTTGTTTATTTGGTATATATTATCATTCTAGTATAATATCAATATTATAATTCTATATAACAGTGTTTAAATTTTTTGTTCATTCAATTTATTTATAATTTCTTAAAATTCATATATGTATGATTATTAGTTATTTATTAATGATTTTATACACTGGTATAGGGGGGATACTCTCCTCACATAACTACATTTGAACAAGGATTCTAGTCACAATCCTCTAGTATACAAGGAGGTGTACACGAGGAATAGAAATGACTGTATGTCCATGAATCGATTAGTGCGCTGGGGTAGTGATATATTTTAATGTGCCATCAGAGGTTTGTTTTTATTTGGTCTTACTATTTAGTATATGGTAAAAATGAAACATTGGGGTGTGTCTAATCCTATTATGGAAATTAGGACGGTACATCAGGGACACTTATTATGGAAGGAATGAATGATTATTAGGGGCTTGAGATTGATGTTCATGGATTGAAGGTTATTGGTTATTTCTGATTTTTTCACTTCACGTATCACATATGGTGTTTGATATTGATTATTACTTTTTGGGTTTTTAGGTTCTTAGAATGTTTTAAGGAATCCAGTTAGTGGATTTTGATCTTGGCCTATAAGGTTATGAATAATATCATCTATCATGATTAATCACATAGGATTCACATGAAACATAAGCCTATTATTTTGTGGTTATCATTGATGATGAAGTTTGGTTGTTTAAAGTGTAAGCAAGATATCATTCATCATTTTCCAATATATGATCTTGGTGGTAGTCTACTCAGCTAGATCACTTGTATATTTATTTAATTATGATGGATGGTTATGTGGATCTACGATGAGATGATTTTTGAAAATTTTGATCTAATAACCCTATGAGTGGACATTGGATGAAACTAGTAGGTCTGTAAGGCACAATATTCTTTATTGGAAAATACATAGTGGGTGGTCACTATTTTGGACTCAGTTATTTAATGTTTCAGTAAAAACTAAAATTTTTCCCATAATTATTTAAATTGAATTCTATGTTACGAAAAAATATGTTAATGATTTTATAACACAGATCAATTAGGATGAAAGAATTATAATTATATCGAACCCATCTGTTGAGATGTTGATTCATGATTGGAAAAATTGTATGTGGATGTTCAGCGAGAATTGGTTCCCAAGTAGGTTGATGGATTGAAAAAATGTACCAAGATTATTAATTAAATGAGACCCTATAGTGTTTATTTTGATACATGATTCCCTATGTCACCTTTTAGACATGATCACGGTTGAAACCTCATGGTTAATATTTTGTAAGACTCATAAATTTTGGGCTTGTTTGGTGTCTTATAAACCCTTGGATTCAACATGGAAATTTGTTAGTTTATGACTTTTATGATCAAGGGAAACCTGTGAGAGGGGTTTTCCTATACTGGGGAGTTCCCAATATATATAATGTCATGGGTAGATATCTTGTAATTTTTCTAGTACACAAGAGGTCCTTTGTGGGGTATAGAAAGGGTACGATTATGCATGGGGTTTTATGAGAATAACCTATTGGGTTATAACACTATAGGTTGTGAGGTTTTTTGGGTTAAATAGTATAGAGCATAAATTAAGAGGGAGAGACCATTTTGGTTCATAACCCTATTTTTTCTGGATTAAATTTAGTAGTATATAAAAATCATGGGAGGAAACTCATGATTTTGGGATGATTCCAATGGGGAGGGCTGTCTTGTGAGCAACTGTGACAGAAGTGAAGTGACCGATTTCGATGAGAAGTGACCAGGGTGATTCTAGTTGGATTGAAATAATATATGGAAGAGTAATTTTTTAATTTTTACGGGAGATAATCCTTGATATAGGTGTAATCTCATGCCCTGTTTCGGATGATTTCATCTGGAACACTAGGGTTTTGTGAAACTAACATGTAAGACTCATATTGTGCTATTGAATAAGGTACATGATTCTAGTCTGGGTGTGATTAAACTCAAAAAATAAGGAGTTTAGTTTCAGTGAATGAGTTGAATGGGTCTGTTCACCCCTTTTATTAAATCAAATTCTAGCTTTATGTTCCCATGGATGAAAGTTCCTACGGAATTTTCAAAATGGACGATTATTAAGGGATATACATAGATAAAATATAATTGCGAATAATGGTTGGATTAGTTTACTTTGGCTTGGATCAATATGATATGTACAAAATTTTAAAGAGGAGGATTTGGATTTTGATAAGGTTATTGTGGAATGAATGATATCAGTTGATCATGGTCATATATTGGCAATATTATGGTGATGACTTAAAAGGAGTGACACTTGTTTGATTGAGAGTAATATTGGTGATGTTTTTCTTGATGAGTGGTACGGTTAATGCCATGAATTATGGAGTTAAAATGTTTCTTGTTGGTGTGTGGGATACTATCATTATGAATTTTATTTTGGTAGTAGCTATTGAAGGTGTTTTTGTAGTCCACAAATGGGTGATTAATTGTTGTTATGATTTGGTAATCGTGTGTGAGTGAGATTAGTCACATCAGACAATTATTTTTAGTGATTAACCATATGTGAGAAGATAAAGATCATGAATTTGAATTAGTATCATGAAAATAGATATTATCATATGGTGGGGAGTGGGATATTAATTTTTCTATAAAGAATATTTTTTTGTAGCGTTCGTCATGGAATGTGAGCTTCTGTTCGATAATTGTTATGTCATCATTATGGGGGTGGATAGATGGATTTTCATTCATTTGGATTCCTTAGTAAATGTTAGGTATAAATACATGTGTGATTTTAGATGGATTCCTATAATTGATTTCATTCTAGGTATAAATTTATTTAACCTAATAATACCTCAGAATTGGGTTGTGTTGGTGCTTGAAATTAGATCATATAGTCATATTCAATCAGTTAAGAATTAAAACATGTTGTTTCCCTGAATTTTTGGTATGGAATTTGGTGAGTCTGTTAAAATGATCTGGGATTCCTCTAGGAGTAATTTTATTATGATTGAATAATTCAGTAATTCACTATTGGTGGTATCCACATGGTTTTGGGACAAGCCAACTATAGGAGGTACAACCAGTAGTTTAACATGTTTACACTTGATACATTATGGAATTTTTAGATGTAGTTTTGGATTTGATGTTGGAAACTAAATTAGGTGAATAATTTGAATTATATGATCAAGTTATAGTAGTTTATTCAAATGGTAATAAGGTAACATTGGTTGGAATCATATTTAGAGTGAGGTGCTATAGTGGAGAGATCTATGGTCCCTGTGGATTATTGGGAGACAACAACTTCTTGTCTCTTGGTGGATGAGAATGAGTAAGAATCGTCCTAATGAATTTAAGGTGAAATACAATAATTACCTCATTTTTATGGATTAGTCACATTATATTAGAGTATCAATTTAGATAGGTATTGGTCATTCACGAATAGAACATGAACATCTGGATTATAATTTATAAATGATGTAGGATAGGTAATGAATTTGAAAAAAAAACCTCTCAAGGATGACAAGTTCCATGGTGGAGAGTTTTTAATTCCACACATTAATACACATTTTTTAATTGGAAGATAAATTTTAATTTCAATTTAGTTGGTGGGTCAATTTCTAAATTGGGGTTTAGAATAAAATTATCAGGGTCAGAACCCCTAAATTCGGTGTTTCTGATGTGTAATGGGGTTGACTGGGTGGAAAGGAGAATCATGGGAGTACCAAAGGAAGGCTAGGTGGTTGGGGATTATTTTTAGAGCTACCATTTAGCTATGAGTTATCCACCGATGATCCAATGTCTAGGATCATGGCCCTTTTAGTAATGTAGTGTCAATTTACTAGCTAGTTGGGGTTTTAGGGGGAAATCATAAAATACTTCCCTTAATAATTTTTAAAAGGGGGAAACCCTTCTATTTTTTGGCAGTGTGAACATGTCAACGAACCCTTTATACAATTTCTCACCCCATTGGCCAAGGGGTGTTCTATATGGATTTTTAGCATCCTATGTAATGTACTTGAATGTGGGGATCTCAGAACTCATTCTATTCCATTTATCCAAAATTTCTATTATCCTAAAATAGGGAATAGATTATCATTCCCATAGATCATAGTAGAATCATCTGAGGATCATAGGAGTTTCATTATTATTGATACATGGGAGTCCCAAGATGATATCGGCAATTAGTTTCACGCTAATTTGATGAATGTACACCACACCACACAAATTTTTGAGGCAACCAAGTAATATTATATCTAAATAGTAATTTTTCAACGTTTCTTGATAGTGATTTTTCTTTTCGTGGTGTTTTGAGAATGAAATAGACTAAATCCATGTGGTTGGTCACCATTTTGGTGAGCATCGATCACCTAATAAGAATTTAGTATTTTTTTTCTTATTTCAAAATACATTTTATAATTAATTATAAATGGATATATGTATGTATTTTATATTACTTCTGTGAGGTAGGAACTCAGGAATGTTGATTGATGAGTGTATGAGTAGAGGTGATTTAGGTTAGGTTGGTGAGAGAGCTCAAATTCCTATGAGTTATTTGAAAATGATTCAAAGTGGTATGTCCCTTTCTATGATTTAACTACGGTATTTAGGAATGTCTTTCATTGTAATTTGTTATCTTTAATTCATTGAAAAGTAAAAAAACTTAATTTAATAAATTTTCTAAAATTAAATACATTGTTATGATGAATAAATATCCATGGAAACAAGGGTCCCTAACACCTGGAATAATTACCTTAGATATTACTAGTTGAGGCCTTCATTATGAACTTTTATTCCTTTTGTATTCAGACCCCATAAAGGTTTGACCAGAGTGAGTGTGACATGGTGGCCATCATCTTGGAGAACCTTGTGATCTCTTGGTATAGGTGTAATGAATTGGGGAGAGTTTTATACCTATTGTCCATATACGACCCTACTGATTCTTAAGAGTCCTTTAAACCATTGAATTTATCCTTTCCCAATTGAGATGTTCTTCCTAAGAGGTTATTCTATTGGTGGGATGAGTGGTTTGAGTATGATGACCATCTGACTTTACCCATGAGAGAGGACTGAGACATGGGACCCCATGTAAGATATTTGTGTTGTGATGTGAACAAGGGGTGAATGATGGGTTTCATGATGAATGTCCAACCATGATAGGGTTCACCCGAAGTCTGTAATATACTGTTACTAGTTTCACCATAAAACCTATACCCTACTTGTGATCTAAAATGTTATAGAAACATATGATGGTTTTAGGAATTCTGAAAACCCTAGTTTCATTTTCATATTTGAATTGATATGGTATAAGCCTTCTAAAAGGTATGATAGTGTATTTAAAATTCCATTAGGGGTGTTATTTTGATTATTTTTGGGAAAATTCCTATAGGGGTGATATTTTTTTTATGTTTGGAAGTGACTATTGGTGGTTCTTTGATAATGGATAAAGAAACACTTGTAAAATATTTATATGTTTTTATTTATAAGGAAAACTCTCACTGGGGTTTCCAGTGATACTTTTGGACTAAAAAAATATAAAGGGGAGGTCTGTGATAATATATTTGTATACCATGGAGACCTGATGCTACAAAACTAGTAAGCATGGTCACTATGATGGGTTTAGATACACCTCGACATTCGTGTAAGAATGAATAACAAATTAAATTAGGGACTATATGATAAATGATGGTCATTGGGATTAGCCAGGGACATATGTATACCCCCATGGACGGTTGTAACACTTTGGTTTACAAGTTCCTTTTGATGTTCACCTAGAAATTCAAGAAATGGACATTGTTGTTATTAGGAATTATTTTATTTATTTTCATAATAAAATTATTTATTTATTTTAAGGATGTCCCATGAACATATCACTACATATAAATTATGGTAGGGGACACTGAAGGTGGTTCCCTACTGCGTTTTGTACTCACACCCTCCTTGGGACAAAATTATAATTGGGTACCAGATAATCCTTCAATTGTTAATGGATTAGGTTGGGATGAGATGTAATATTAGATGATCAAGAAGGATCATCTTGGAGGGGATTCAAATATCATGATGATGTGAGGCTCAATGTTGTAGTAGGGCCTCATGTATTTTTTTTCAATAGATATTTTATATATTTATTATTTATATGTGATAATCCTAGTTTTGGTTAATTCTTATATTCCTACATTACTGTATTATATTTTTTATGGTTTGATCAATTTACATAACTTTTCCATGAATGTTGATCTGAATGATGATTAGTTATTTATTTGTGATTGTTAAGTATGATATAGTGGGTATAATTCCTCACAACACCACCATATACCATATATTCTAGTTGATTGACTCAAGAGTATGTGGTGGTGTTCCTAATTCACGATAGTGATGATTAGTCAAAGAAAGAATTAGTGGCCTGATCATAGACATTATCAGAACACTTGTTAAATTTATATATTATAATAGGCCATGATGTGGAATCAATGAATATATCATTGATAACCCATTTACTTCTATATAAAGGTATAATTTTTTACAATTATACAACACAAATAAAGCATAAGAGTAGCTCAGTTTGGGTTTTGTAGGCTGTGATGTGGATGCCCGCTTATAGGTGCACCATAGTGCATCCCAAGAGACATTAGTATGTTGGCATGGGAGTCTGAATAATTATTCATCTATATCTGATAAAGGTTCCCTGAAACAACCAAGAGGTTATTCCAATATGGTTTCCTGGAGAGGGAACCCACATTTTATCCCCCTAGGTTACAATATTGGGTTCCCATATATAGATTAGAAAACATAAAACATAAAATTTCCAAGGTTATATTTATGAATTAAAACCCTTAAATTTCATTTATCAACCACTATTGACATCTAGATCCCCCTACACATGAGATGACATACACTTCCCCACTTTTTGTAAATGTTTGTTGTATTTCACCATGTTTCTTCCAAGATTCATCAAGTAAATGTTTCTTATTCCTTTCCCTTGAATTATTCTTCCTTCATTCTCAGATTTCCTTCTTTCCGAAGGTCATGGAGTCTTGGGATTTTTAGTTGAAAAATTTTTAGGTTGTCGGTTTTTGTGTTAATCATTTTTTATTTCTTCTATATGACCATATATTTTATCTTATGTAGATTTCCATCACAGGAAAGTGGTTTCCACTAATATCTATGGTATCACATGGTTAGATGTAGGTTGTTTCATGTGAAATCTTGTTTTATGTGAAACTTAATCTGTAAATGTTTTCTAATGTTTTTATTTAATATAAGAAAATCTTGTATGTTTTTATATTAGATGGAACTTTATATGAATGTTTAAAAAAATCACCTTTTTCAAGATAAAAAATTATTTTAAATTTTTTCATTGTATAGGATAATTGGAAATGGATTATTGTGGTTTGATGAAAGGTCCTTCTTAAATGGATGTAATATATTTGAAATGGATAAATAACATGGGATACAATGACATCTAAGGGGATAATAATAGTTTTTATGTATCCATTTTGGATTACGCGACACTAATTAAATACATTAGAATTGGATGGATGTCATGGTGTTTTGGATGGGTGTCACCACTACAACACCATGGGATTTTGTAAAATATTTTATTCAATTTTTTTAATAAATCGGATATATTTTGTTATAGAAAAATTTATTATATATTTTATTACACACACCACACAGTTTAAATTGCAATACATGAAACATTGTGTTTAAACAAAACGATACATATTATTAAAATTTTATTAATTAATATGATCATTATTTAAAAACTTTTGAAATGGAGGGTATGAATAAAATTAAATAAATTATGAAAATTTATGATTTAACCATGCATATAAGATGAAATATTTCGGGAAAAATTAATTTTAAACAAAAATAAAACAATATTTTAAAATAAAGGAAATGTTTTTTCGGAAAACTAGTTTTATGCACACAAACATGTTTTACCATAATAAATTAGAAAAAACCACTTTTATTGAATAATTTTACTGAAAATTATATTTTATATATTTAATTAACGGTTGAAAATTCATCTTATGTTTTTTCATTACCAGTGATTGAATTTTAGTCTTAAAAACTGTATTTTGTTAAAAAGAAATTTTGTCCCCTTTTTTTCACCAATTTTAAAATTACAATTTTAAAATTTTGGATTTTTTTTAAAAATAAAAATAATTTTTGAAATGATAATTTCCTAATTATTGTGGGGTGTTTTTTTGATAATTTTAATGAAATAAGAATTTTCCATTGAATAGTGTGAAATATTAGTTTTTATTAGAAAAGTTTCTTTTCATTCAAAGAATTTAAAATTTAAATTTAAATTTTCAATGTTTTTAAAATTTAAAGTATTTAAATTATATATCTTTTATTCTAATTTAGTTCATTTTAATCAATTATATAATTAAATGGGATATTAAAAAAATCTACTGATAATATAATTTTCTCTTTTAAAACCCACTTTCTCATCATGTGTGAGGGTATAATTTACATTTATATTCTACCAATTATGCGAATTTAATTTAAAAAAAATTATAAAATATTTTTAATAATAATATTTTTTATTTTTTATTATTTTGAACTTTATTTTTAACCATTATTAATTGTAAAGTAAATAAAAATTAACTCCCATGGTTTGAGTAAAAATGGTATTACTTGGGAGGATAATCTAAAAAAATGGGTAAAATGTCAAATAATTATTTCCAAAAACCATTGGATGAAAATATTTAAAACATATAATATTTAATAATATATAGTGGAATTTTTATACCTTTTAATGTTAAAATCATGGGTGAACCTTTTTCATTTCATAAATTAGAACTGTTCCACTCATCTCACTTATAAAAGGCCTCTCACTCCCTCTCTTATTCATTTATGAAAAACAACATAGATCAAACAAGAACTTCCAAAATTACTTCCTAACATCACTACCCACAACATATAGGCCTTGGTTATATCATTAATCAAAATTAAGAAGGCATTATGTTAAACCTAAATAGGTTTGCTGAAGAATATGTAATGCTTTTATCTGGGCATTTTTTTACTTCTTCAAACTCATTAAAATATATTAAAAATTAGATAAAATAAGAAAAATATTTATCTCACATATATAGATATTTTATTATCTTAATTTAATAATATATATATATATACACTTCCATCAAATTCGATATGAAATCATCATTTTTTTGTATGGCGGACTACCACCTCACAAACCGATTGTATTATTATTGCATCGCCACCTCTCACAATAGGATACAATGATGGATTATTGTTAATATATGATATTATTAAACATCTTTCATTATAATACCACATATACCTTCTCACCAACCATCCTTTTGGAAAACATGTATATCGTTCGTGTGTACGTAGGACGAACTGCTCCCAAACTGATGTGATTGGTTTTTCCTTTTTGTTTGACATGGATGCTAATAACATAATAATATATGAAAAAATATGACATTTTTAATATAATTATACATATTTAATTATGGTATCACATAATACTTCATACATTCCATTTAGTAGGGGATACGATAACGTCGTTCTTGTGCATGGCAGACTACCGCCTCACAAAGTGATGCAATTCTCTTTGTCATGTATGATTTATAGGGAAGGGAATAAGGACACACCTAAATTAAAATATGTGATTTATATTGAATAAAAAATATTCTATAGTGGTTATATATTATTTTGCATTATTTATTTAATTCTGTCAAGAAAATTAAAGCATCATTCATGTATTCCTATGACCTTCTATCTTCATGAATGATGTATTTCATTTTTCATATCTCGATTATATAGATTTCAATAAATAAATAGAAACTGAATATATATAATATTTATATATTTTTTTAATTATAGATATGATTAAACTATGATCAATGAAGAAGTACATAAAATAAAAAATAAAATCTTTCATGAAAAGCAAGGTTGTTATTAGCTGAAATATGATTTTTAAAATTAATTTGTAATAAATGGGTTATAAAGTCAAAATTAAATATTTTATGGTATAAAATATCTAATTATTTTTCTGTAATAGATTTATAATAGAATTATATTTTTCATATATGTCATTTTAATTTGTATAATGGAATTTAAAATTTGAAGTAAGGGATTTTTATCTTACTTTAATTTTCAATGAGACAAATTCCTTATTCGCCACATGTTTATTTTATGTGGTGTATATACATCCCATGAAATTTTTAATGATGATTATTAATAAAAATATGAGGATTTAAAAATCCATTTGATAATCACAATAGGGTTTGAAAAACTCTTCCATGGGAAGAAAATACCCCCAAAATCACTTTGTAGAAGTAAGAATGTACTCCTACAAGTCTGGAAAGGTGAATGGACACAAATTGAGTTGAAATATAAGAAGAAATATGGGGAAATTAATTTTTTCAATGTAATTAAAAGTGGCCCCCATAAAATCATCGGTAAAGGTCCATATACTGCCTGGATCGTGAACCCCCAGGTACGCAGAATGATCTAAGTGTTGCTGACCCGCAGAACGATGGCCATCGAACCCAAAAAATAGGGAACCACATCACCGAAGGACTCAAGTATGTGAAGTACATCCGCATACCATATCATGGAATCATCAATTCGTGGAAGAAGAAAAATTGAAGTGCTCCATGAACTATAATCGCGAACTGTGACCTCCACAAACCCTGGTTGGCCGAGTCTTCTATGGGTCAAGATATCACTGCCTGGCCCTCCGCGAATGGTGCAACATGCCCAATTGATACAATTTCCTTGATGCTCTATAAAATTAGAATAGAATGAATGGAAAAGATAGGATAAAGAAATAATGAAGGGAACCAAGCGGTTTGATGAAATTACTTAGAAAAGATTCCAGCTTCTGTCTTGATTCATCGATGAAGCCCGAATTGCAAACCACACTCTCTACAGGTACAACCTTCCACAAACCATAAAATGGGGGAACATAATAGTAAAAAGAGAACCTCAAACCAAAATGGTGAAACCAAAAACTATATACTTCATTTGCATGAACTCCCTGTGAATGACAATCCCCTGGACCATCATTCAAAATGGTTCTTTGCATATTGTACCACTATGTTGACTAAACTCGGTGCCACGTACTTCATGAGTATGCAGATGGAACCCAAAGTGGCATGATGAGATGTGTACCACTATGGTACAAGGTTGTATATACCCATGCCCATATACCGCATCGGTACACAGTTGGCCCCTCTATCTACATACAACTATAGTATGCAGAGCTTCCCCCATCCCAAATAAAAAACTAGTTGGCAGAATGATATGTTTTCGAGTATTATTTCCCCCAGTTCCAACCTCACCCCTCCATTACCGTCTAGTCCTCCATAATACCTCCACAAACCATTTCTTCACCATCAGAACAAAGCCTCCTACAAAGACACAAAATCCATATGATTAGACCATCGGGTGCATCAATGTGCCCCTTTGAGTCTACATACCCTTGGTAAGTGGATTCACAAAGGCTCTCCCCAAAAAGGGTTGGGTATTAGGAATGCAAGTGGGTTTACATTCCCATGGTAACCTAGAGTCCTACCATGGGATGCTAATGTGAACCTACCCATTAAAGGGATTAAGGGTAACCACTTGATTTTCCATTCAATGAGGAATAATGATAACTCGAAGGAGTTATGTTCACTTATCTTTTGACGAGGAAAAAAATCTTCCCCTTACTAGAATGTATTTCGAGGCCCTCCCACTTAGGTAAGTCCCCAATATTCCAAGGCTGATCTGCATGACCATTAATTTCATTTCACATTGAATGGTTCATCGCTCCATGCCCTCACCCACTATCTCCCTGACCTCTTCCATCGTAGGCTCTCCCATTCCCATGAACATGGTAGGAATCATGTGGTTGGTTAGATATCTCGCATCCTCTTGTTTCTCACACTGAGCATGACTCACATGTGATTAGAGGGTTTTTGAATATTACAACATCCACAAAATTAGAACTATGAGTACTCTTATTCTTGACCAAATCCGGATACGTAGGATGCCTACTAGAATGCCCGAGCTCAAAAAGGTGTTCGTCTAAAGGGATTCACCCAAACATGACTTTCTAATGGGAAACATCCATGCATAAGACCCAGCCAATTTGAACTATGATAACTATGATTCCTAACCAAATTAGGATATGTATGACGCCTACCAAAAGGATCATGCTCAAAAGGGTGCCCATGAAAAACGGTTAACCCAATCATGTCCCCCAAATGGGCTGCTTCCATGCGTAAGTCCAACATAATTCCAAACTATGTTGGTTGTGATTCCTCTTCTAAGGATATGTAGGAAACCCATATTATTGGTATGAATCCAACATAAAATCACCTTCCTTACCTTGGATGATGATAAACCCATGTGTTCCTTATTGTATCGATCAATCCAGTATCACCTTTGTAGCATCAAATCCATATGCATGCCTAAGACGATCCTACAATGTAAGGGTAGCCCATGGAAACCCTATTTAGGAAAGAACCAAAGATTCTAAAACATATAAACACAACATAAATCTATAAGAGTTTCTAGGAACATGGAATAATCCTCCCATAGAAGGGTGTTGTGAGCCTGACTTCCCATCCTCTCAACCAATGAAGTCCTCAAGTGTCATTGGATTAATCATCAATCAACAATCACCTGCCATTGGAATGAAGATCCGTGAATCATGGATACCAGTGACATTTGGGGTTTTTGGATCCATGAAAAAACCCATTGGATACCATCCGATGAAGTTATATCCAAGGAGGACCGATTTCACAAATACTTGACCCCACACAATCACATGTTCGAACCGACTAACTGTGGAACCTCCTTTGCATTGTGAAAGGGGTGAATTTCTTAGTCCACACGGGGTTAATCCAACCTTATTTTAAATGATGATGACACAAAATGATTAAAAACCAAATAAATGTTGAATTTGATTGGAAACCATCTCTGGAAAATGGGATGGGTGATGATCCTCAACATACCATTTCACAATCACCCAAAACACACCACCTCAGAGGCAGAACAAAAATGGTGAACCCGACATGAAACCTTAACCAATGTGGCAGTTATATCCCAATGATTATAGACAAAAAAATATTGCACGTTATACCATTTTTTTAACCTCGAATGTGAGAAACATTCCACCTCAGAGGAGGAAAACAATTGGTGAACCCGACAAAAATCCTTAACCAAGGTGGCGGTTTTACCCCACTCATGATTCTTCACCCCATAACAAAAGAAAAGGGGAAGGGTGACAAGGAGACTAACCAAATATTCATATGTTTAAAAGAATTATACATTGACAAGATTTTGTGGTCTGTATTACATTGTCTTATATCACAAGTTCACATAGAAAAACCTTCGATCCAAATGACATCCTGAAGATTGATGCAGAAAGACAAAACAGTGATTCTGCAGGCGGCCTAATCCCCAACGAATAGAAGGACCCCCTCGCCTACCCAGCATCATCAATGCAAGGTATCCAACACACAAATCAGAGAGTACCCCCTAAATGGTAATCTCCCCATAGTGGGGGCCGCGAGATAGGCCCTCCAGTCTATAAAGGTTTTCCAGCCGCCTCCTTAGTTGTGACTGACACCCTAACACAAGGCATCCCCAGTGGTTATCTCAAACCATTTCGGGATCCTGTCCCCAGAACATAACAACGAGTACCAACCTTATCTTAAGGAGGAAGATGAAGTTGATGATGACAACATCATCTCATCTGTATACGGGTCCTACTCACAGGCCCCTACCAGGGAGCATCACCGCCAACACCGGACGACCAGACCTCCTACTGCCGAAGAGGACCATATGCCGAGGGCACCTGATAATGTCTAGGATACCCATGACCCTCAGGCTACCCTCCCAGGGTGGAAAATATATCATCAAGAGCATGGTATCACCCTGGTTCCTGGGGATCAACTCAACCATACTAATGTGACAGAATTCAACAGGTAGACATATAACTTTGTCCCCTCCTCTCAAGATCACCACAGAAATATGGTGGCACAATATAAGAACATGCATATTAATTCTAGTAGTCATAAGTACAACCATGTAGACAGAGCTGTGAAATACAGACAGATAATGATATCTTCTGATGAACCACAATCCCTCCATCTAAATATGAGGGAAACCAGCTACACGCAGACACAAATTCCTACTGATGCATTTTAGGCCCATCATCCAAATATGGAGGAAAACTATCAATATGTAGGCACAAACACCTGCTGAAGCATATCAAGCCTGATATCCAAATAGGGCGATAATAAAATATGGGGAGAGTCAAATTTATGCAGATGCATACAAAGCCCATGAGAGAAATAGAGTAGCAAGAGAGAAGATGAAAATCCCCTCTCGTGAATATGAACACCACCCGTCAAATACAGTGTCAACAAGAGAAGAGAACCGGTGGTAGAATCATTCCTCTCTCCTAGCATAAGAGAACTGCCAGTATCTACTAGTAACTCATGGAGGACCAAAGCAAGCACAAACCCCTCTTCTGATGTCAGAATAGGAATTTATCTCTGTTTTAGCCAAATATGTATCCCAAAAAATCCTAGAAATGATGGAATATCAAATGTTGATCCCATTCCATATCATTCAAACATGCCATGATATTATTGCATGGGAAGAAAAGGCAAGAAATTGGTCCTAGAACCATGTTTCCATGAATGGAATGACTCACTCAAAAAATGAGTTAGCCACTCCAGAGAAGTTATGCATCCCTAATCCATTCTAGGAGGGTTAAAAATATTATCCCATGATACATGGACACCTAGATTGGGAAAAAATAAATGTTCCCACTATGGGACATTAGTCCAACATGGTGGCTGCTCTAGGGAAAACAGTTATCCCTCCCAAAACTCAATATGTATGTTGGCATATCCCGACATCATCATATGACCCAACAAGATAGGGTCTTGTATATGAAGGTTTTTACCAGCGGCATATGGCGCCATTTTCCTGCAAGGGAGTGATCAAAAATGAAACGCACCAAAGGTAATTGGAAAATGAAGAGCACATACATGATCCTTCTCTACTGGAAGCTGGGGTTCTTGATAACCTCAAGCATATATCAATAAAGGTTTATGACCATGACAGTCCATTACCAAATTTTGTATGTGGCTATAGCAGTTCTGAAGTCCCTCCCCGCGATGTCACTAAAAAAAGCTCTGATGATCCTCTACAGAGCACCCACGGGGGCTCCCTCCGTGGGCCAGGACTGATCGGTCATGAGATCTTATCTCATGATGTGTTTCAGGGTATCCCTCCCTTAAAACTGAAGATCAGATAGAAATAATGTCCTCCCCTTGCTTTAGTCCACCATAATGGTCCTCCCTCAGGGTATACACTACATATATGCTTCTACCTATAGTCGGAAATTAATTCATGATCGTAGTTCTCTCCATGATGACAGTCCTTGCCAAGGCCCTCCCTGTAATGGCAGTTTCTATAAAGGCCCTCCCCTTTGTAATGTCATGAAACAAGAAGGCCATACCCTCATTGCGGTACATCTTAAAGGCCCTCCACAAGATGTACATTATAGAAATTCTCCCTGAATCCTGGTATCAATCTATGATATCAGTCCTTTCCATCACAGAAGTAATCGAGAAGGTCCTCCCATTAGTGAAACCAAGAAGTAAGAAGGTCCTCCTCTTGTAGTAGCCTTCCCTTATGGTCATCCCCATGGTATATGCTGTAAAAACATTTCTCGTGGTTGGCCGTCAATTCAGAATAGTACCCCTCTCCATTGACAAACCAATTAAAAAGGTCCTCCCCACAACCAAAATTCATACTAATAGGAAGGTCCTCCCCTTGCCGGAATAAATACAAGAAATCCCTCCTATGATGAGGCACTCATAACGATAGAGTCATACACATAAGAACTCCATCTATAACGAGTAATTTTATTTCTCATCCAGAGGATGGCCCAGGGCTATGCTCATCTTCTGAGCCACCCCAGATGAATCTGCAAATCAATAAGGCTCCCACTATCCCAGTTTCTTGGAATGAAATTATTAAGATGTAGTCGAGATTGGCATATCAAGTAGATGAGCCTTTGGAAGAACAACAATAGGATATTTTGTTTGGGAGAAGACAACAAGATAAGGATTATATACCAGTGATGTATTGGACTACGTTTACTTCTCATTTTGGCATACCATGAGATTTTTCTAGGGAATGACCGCATGACATTTGCCTCAATATATAGACAAAGATTCTCCAATTGAAAATAAAATTCCTACCATACGAAGGGTACGCAGACCATGTCAAAGTGTTATGGGATATTTGACATCAAATAGAGTAAGAAGCCCTCCTGTCAACACGAAAGGCACAATATAAAAGGAAAAAAGAAAAACCTTGAATTGGATTGCATCCATGCACTGCACAAGTTGCGTTGTCTCATTGGCAAAGCCCTAACTAGGGTTCATATTCGGGGATGGGGAGAACATGGATCTCTATACTTCACCCCATGTCTTGTTCATAATCCCCTATTAGAAATGAAATTATGCAATGTCATCACCCGATGGTAGAAATCTTGTGAAACCCTTGCTCAGGAGAGGAGGGATACTCAACAAAAAAACCGGCCTAGAAGAAGTCTCAAAAGCATCATGATCAACAAGATCAAGTCATTGAAATGATTCTTATTCAGGAAACCAAGAACATCCAGCACGCTTCATGCATAAGGGAAGCCGACCGTCAAGTAGTAATCATGTTCGATAAAGGACATAGACTCCATGAAGGCCCAATTCCATACTCGGCTCACACCCTCGCAAGAGTTCAAGAAATCGAAAAGTTGGAAATAGTAGTGAATGCTACTGCAATGTAGGAAAATCCACATCCCATAGGACCGGAGGTATTTTTAAATCGAAATTCCCATACAAGACCAACAAATAAAGGCCATGAAGCATCAATAGAAGAATGGGAACAACCCTTGCCCATAGGTTTGGGGGTATTTTTTCCTCAATTCCCCACACAAAAGATGTTTGTCTTCCACCATATAAGAAGAACGATTGACAGAGGAGTCACCGTTTCCACCCCTTCTATTGGTTCGCACCCTCCGAGACCAAGGTGCATTATGAGGTCAGAATAGGGCTCCCTTCGGGTCAATATTTACTAAGAAGCCCAAAGAATACCGTAGAATGTAAGGATAAATTCCAAAAAAGGATGCAAAAAATCCATCCTACCACTCAGCACCAGGTACATCGCCCCAAGGCGGTATGCCTTAGTGAACGTGGTAAACATAAACCCCATAGATCTCATAATAAATTGTGTATATAGATAAGACATAAAGAAATATGGTTCCCTATCAAAGGAATCTCACATCGAGCCTGATGGGGTGCATACTCGAAACCAGAGAGAGATCCTAAATATAGGATCCACCTTAGTTAATTTGACCCTACTGCCCACGCGAAACGCCAACAAAGAGATTAATAAATCCAAGGTCATATATTACCCGTATTATCGTCCCACTGGAAATACCTCCCTCACACTCGAGGAAAGGTTCTATAAGAAGGAGGAAGAAATGAAAGAGCTTAAGTGAATTAATGATGAGCTACATTGAGGGAGATATCCCTCTAGATATGTCCCCCCCCGTGTAATGTCATTAGGTTCCCCAAGAAGACATTCCCTTTCCATAGGCACTCATCCCAAAAAATGAATCCATGATCAGAGGGCCATCCAATCCGACATCAGAACTGGAAACCTACTTAATTCTATCCCCAGAATGACATCAAGACTTCCCCCCACTAGGAAGGCATCCAAATTATATTCAGGTAAACCAACAAAGGATACCCCTGGCTTGGTATCCACCCCAAATTCCAGCAGCACCGACACACCCAGTCTTCGCCACTATCGAACCAGCATAATCTCAAGCCCGATAGGATATCCATTAATGGATCTAGAACATTGTTGAGTAATTAACAGCTCGACTAGAATCCATGAAGGGTAGGTGTCCTCTGATACAACCAGATCGCAAACCCTACCCTGATTCGATAAGCAATGTTCCTCCAACGCAAAATTTATGAAACCCTGTATTCCTAGTATTTAAGGGCTCGGGGGACCCAAAACAGAATCTAATGAACTATTACACTTACTGTGAAACCATGATTGGAACTCTGATGTAGCCAGACATAGTAAAACTCAGGTGCTTCAAATGAACCCTACAGGGCTAAGCTTTTGTATGGTATACTAGCATTCCATCTAACTCAATCATAGCTGGGAGGACCTCTGGTGATAGTTTCTCATATAGTTCAGTTCAAAGGTATCTAAGATGATGGTTAGTGATCTCATGAATTACATACAACAAGAGAATGAAAGAATCTAAGACTTCATTATCCGATGGAAATGGCTGACTTATTTCAAGAACATTCCACTTCCCAGGATGAAATTATCTCCATGTGAATCGATAACCATCAGGATTAATTTCGAACGCCGCTCATCCCAGTGAAGAATACAAGTGGGTTCTGAGACATCTCTGCCATTTCCCAGAATAGAATACTCCTTGAAACAACCCAATCTTAAGTCCCAATTTGACACATCAACCCCTTGGAAATGAATGGAAGAAACTGAAGCGTCTTTTATCATGCTTAAGCCACCCCGACACCATCTCCAATTGTGAGGCCCCCACCGAACTGTGCTGCACCCCCCTGGAGTCCAACATCCACCTTGGAAAGATAAGTGATGATGTTTTAAAAGAAATCAATTTGAAGAATGAAAAAATAAGGTTCACTCGTTCCCAAATGACCAGGTCCGCGGTTATTTTATAACTGCTATGAATTGCAACTTGCTCAGGCTACTGGAGGAAATGTTAGCCGATGAAGAGGGTCTCAATGACCATCCAAATTATTATCCCTAACTCTGAATACTGGGACATACCATCCATGAATTCTTTGTTTTCAAGGATCTTGTACAAAAGATGATGGATTCTGGGAAGGTGATGTTGGGCCCGCTACTAGCACAAGTGGTGTATGTTTCCACCTTAGACTCAAGAGAGGAAAAGGAATGGAAATTGACACTAGTAAGAAGGATCAAAATTTTTACAATTGGATGACCTAGAAGAGAGTCAATTGAGCCCATGGAATCCTCCTTTCATAGCTAGAATAACAAACTATGCCCCCAAAAGCTCCAAATACAATACAACCATTCCACTTGGGCCTGCGGTCCTCTAAAGGCCAGAAGGGTAGAATAAAAGAGAATGCAGATGAGTTGACACAAAATTCAATGTAAGTGTTGAAGATTCTAGACTACATTTTAATTGAATTGGCACAATGATCACCGCCCAACCAAATGGTACAACAAGCACCGCCCGTCTAAACAAAACCATCCGAAGGCGACAGTCAGACTGAAATAGTGTTGGTTCATGAACAGATCTTCGACTCCATTACTGTCATTCAATTAATGGATTTGTTCCCTAATGTAGACTATTTCCACAGAACTAAATTATCCACACCCAACCGGAGATCCAGAGGAATAATCCACTTAAGAGGGAGGTGTCTTGGAAGGCATGATCATGGAAAGAGTCAGATTCCCAGCCATGCCCTATGTCAAATAGTTAAAATCGTGGAAACTCGCAAAAAAAAAGAAATAGAATGCTCCTCTACACCTATCAGAAGAAATCTAAGCCCAATTATCTTGGAATATTCCTCAGGGGAAGAAGAAATATCAAATCTGTCAAGGCATGCAGAGGAAAAGTTCGGTCAAATCTAAAATAGACCGCAACACCCCCTGCCCTGGTCACATAGGATGAACCATCCAAATCAAAAAACCAAACCTTTAAAGTGTCTATGAAAGCGACAACCCAAGAAATGAAGAGACAACCTTTTGAGTAGAAATATTATATTCTAAATCAGATCGCTTCAGTACTAGAAAAGTTGTTAATCTTGGATGTCTTAAGTAAATCTGAAGATCATCTGGAGGCACTCATTGAAGCCTTACTAAGTCCCCAGGAGTTAGAGATAGAAGTGGTGGCAGTTAAAGTATATCGGAAAGAGACCAATCCTGAAAAATATCACACAATCATCTCCTTCAGAGACTGGGATGGAGGAACCATCATGCAAGGGCACATAAATCCCTTATATGTGTATGGGAAGAGAAATGGAATTGATGTCTGAAGTATCTCCATCGACAATGGATCTTGTGTCAACATCCTCCCACTACACACACTACATTTACTGGGCTACAATGAAGAATAATTGAAACCGTACACTGCAAATATGATAGGATATGAAAAAATTGAGAAGAAACCGTTGGGACGAATCAAGCTTAAAACTCGACTCAGAGACCTCATGTCATATTATAAGTTCCTGGTAGTATATACAAATATGGCCTTCAACATCCTATTAGGGAGGCCTTGGATGTATCAGCATACTGCAATTCCATCATCATACCACCAGTGCGTCAAATATTTCACTAATGGAAAAAAAGACATTGAAGGCCATTAAATCCCTATTTGAGTCCAATGAGTCACATTATATAGACATAGGGATCTATGAATCCAATTCAAAACACATTTCAGCCAACAACATTGATTTCATTACTACCCCGAATGTATTGGAAATAGATCCCTCCGACCCCCCTCCAGCAACTTGCAGAAGAGTATGTATTACCCATCAACCATGTTGAATGCACAAGTGAAAGTCCGAATGCAGAATCAATTTTTTGCATGATCTCCACTAGGACCACCAAGTCCAAAGACATGGAAGAGCAGACAGACTCCCATGATGTCAGGAAAATCCATTCAAAATATTCTCCCAACCCGTCCATAAGACCTCATACTACCCCCGCCTCACTCCCTAAGAAAAAAGACAATTTATCTCCAAACATTAGATAGTTAATATAAAAAATCATACCTCCATTAGAAGAGGAATACAATGAAGATAAAGAAGAAGAATAAGAAAAAGAAGAGTAAGAAGGCCTCAAAGATGCCCCTCCTGCATTTGAAAAAGGTCTCTCCACTATAATAGATGAAATTAGGGAGATAAAATTGGGCACTGAAAAGGAAACATGGTTAGCTCTATTCAGTGTGGCTATGCCTGTCAAGGAGAAGGAGGCATACATCTCCTTCCAAAAGAAGAATCAGTATGTGTTTGTCTGGAATTACACAAAAATACTAGGCCTCGATCTTGAGGTCACCACTCATCATCTGAGCTTACTAGAAGATCACAGGGGATATAAGCATGTAGTCGGAAGGACCCACCAGATGCATGCTTCCAAAAAAGAGGCTGAAAATGACAAGATGATCAAAGAAAACTTTATACAGGAGGTCCAATATCTGATCTAGATGGAAAACATTGTCCCTTTAAAAAAGACTAACTGGAAAATTAGAATCTGCATTGACTTCTGGGACATTAATCGGTATTTCCCAAAAGATGATTTCCCAGTCCCGATCATAGAACTGATGATTGATGCAACCACCATATATGAATCCTTCTCTTTTATGGAAGAATATTCAAGATACAATAAATTACTAATGGACTAATGAGTTGAATAAGCTTTCACTTTTAGTTCCCCTAAGAGAGTTTGTTTTTATAATGTGATTCCCTTTGGTTTAAATAATGTCGATGCCACAAATCAGCACACCATGCATCGCATCTTCAAGCCCTTCTTGGAAAGATTCATCTAGTGTTACAATGATGATCTAGTTTTTAAATCATGATAGTTCTCAAATCACCTAGCCGATATAAAAACTGTCTTCAAATTTTTTTGGAAACATAGTTTAAAGATGAATTCCCAAATAGTTTCCTCTGGCGTTACCTATGGAAAATTCCTCAGCTTCACCATACACCATTGTGACATCAAAGTCATCCCCAAGAAGAAAAAAAGCTGTCCTTGGCATGTCCCCACCTCGTAACCTCACCAAGTTGTGAGGTCTACAGGGGCACCTCGCCTATATCCGACGCTTCATATCCAACATAGATGGTAAATTATTATCTTTCACCTTGGTAATGAAGAAAGGAGTCATGTATGAGTGGGATAATGATTTCCAACATGTGTTTGACAATCCCAAAAGATATCTCCTAAGACTGCCAGTGATGATTCAACCAGTTGAGGGGAGACTGCTCATTTTGTATTTAACTACCCTGGAAGGGTCATTAGGCACCGCCCTCACACAGAATACTGATGCTGGCAGTGAGAACAACCTCTATTACCTTAGTCGAACAACGATTGATGTTGGAAGTCAGTATTCAAAAATTGAAAATTACTACCCAGCACTAATCTTTACTGTTCAGAAACTCAAGCAATACATACCACACCACGAGGTCCAAATAGTCTTATGTTGCGACCCGCTAAAATATATCCTCAACCGTCCCATGCTATATGGATTCCTTTTATGATGGGAGGAAATCCTACAATAGTTTGACATATGATACATACCCTAGAAGGACACCAAAGGCCATGCATTAGCAGAATTTCTGGAAGAGTTCCCCTCAGAGGAAAAAACACCATTGGATGTCGAAATTTCAGATGAAGAAGTTTTCTCCATTCAGGAAGACCCCCATACCTGTGAAATGTACTTCGTTGGTACATCTCGAAGCCCGATAGGGAAAAGGATTGAGGATCCAAAGGTCAGAAAAGTTTGTATTGTAATTATACTCATCTCCCCGGAATAGGACATCCTGCAATACAATTTCCTATATTTGGAAGGTTGTACAAATAATGAAGAATAATATCAGGTCATCATTATAGTCATGGAACTGGAAATACATGGGCGAGCCAAACACCTAAAAATAAAGTGTGATTTTTAGCTAGTCAGCAAATAGTTCAATGGTTACTATTTCATTAAGAAAGAAGTATTGGACCCCTTGATGAAACATGATCGAGAACTGATCGATGAATTCCTATCAAAACCAATGTTGACTTATACACCCCATTCACAAAATGCCTAAGCTGATGATTTAGAAAATTCACCCACCCCCTTGGCCAATCCATACCAGGATGAAACAATCATTAGCAATGCCCACTGCCAGATGGTCTTTCCATTTATCCGAAGAAATATGGATGAAATAGATGAAATTGGTCCCATTTCTGAAGCTTATGGTCACACCAAAAGCTTGATGATTACCATTTCAAATTACCTTTGGAATATGTAATTCCCACCATATTGGGTTAGAAGAGAACATGTATGAAGATGGGTAGTCATATTTTCCTTGTACAATGGGGTAAACCAAGAAAAGTTTCCCTAGGAATGATCCCCTGATAAATTCCTTATCTGATGTATTGATGGAGAAAAAACCAATGCCATCATGAAGGAAGTGAACACAGGAGCTTGGGGAGAACACCAATCAGAAAAAAGCTCTCTCACCATATCTAAGACTTGGGTATTACTAGCCAACTATGATAAAAGATTATTCCATATTCACCATGAAGTTCCATTATTTCAATTTCTATGAAAATTTTATAAAATGGACCCTAGAGATACTTCATACAACTAAGTAATCCTAGTCATTTTCTGCTAGGTGGATGGATGTTGGGAGACCATATCCTCCTGTTACAGCCAGACAATTCAAGTTCATACTCATAGAGACCGACTTCTTTAAGAAATGGGAAGAAGCCATAACCTTTAATGAAGGAAGGGTGAAAAACATTGTTAGCTATGTGAATGACAACATCATTACCAGATTTCATATCCCTCATTCAATACTAATGGGCAATGACACCAACTTTTTCTCCGCTGAGTTGGACAAGTTATACCAGGAGTGTGGAATTTAAGCCATCCCTTCATCTTGTAACCACACTATGGCTAATGGGAAGACAAAGGATTTTAACAATACTATATCCAAAATACTCTAGAATATGTTTTATAAGGATAAGAAATGATGGCAAGATATGCTCCTTCATGATTTGTGAGCTTACCGGACCACGCCCCGCACTGCCAACCAGGTGACTCTGTACTCACTAGAATATCTAGAAGAGATGGTTTTTTCTATTCAAATCCATGTTCCATCACTTCGTGTGGACATTTGCGATCAACTATCAATGGATGAGAAATCCCATAGATGGTTTTATGAGATTGAACAGTTTGATGAAAAAAGGTTGCACACTTTACCCAATTTGGAAACCTACCTAAACTATATTGCATAGGCTTACAAAAAAAGTTTGACCATCAACATTTCCTTGAAAGATAAATGGGTATAGTCTTTAGAGCCCCGATTATACTTTTAAATAATCTCCCAAACTTGAGTTGAAGTGGGATGTTCCATATGCCATACATAGGGTCTATTCCAATGTAGTGTATGCCTGGATATAAATAAAAAAAACAACTCATCGTGGCTCAAAAAAATGGAATGTTCCTAAAGAAGTACTTCCCTAAGATCAAATATTATACATGGTCCAAACTCCATGACCTTTAACTATATGTATAAATAAAGTGACGTTATGTTCCCTCCTCTAAGACTATAAAATATGAGTCATTTTCCTTTCCACATGATGTTAAATTTTAAGGACTCTGGTCCAAACTCTAAGACCCTAAACTATGAGTTGTTGTCCTGACCAACATGAAAATAAAAAGAATGGTACTTGCACTATGGTCCAAAATCTAAGAAATTAAACTATGAGAAGAAATAACGCACAATCGTGTTCCAAACTCTATAACCATAAACTATGAGTAGTAATAATGTGAAATCATGGTCCAAACACTTATACCATTAACTATGAGCAGCAATAAAGTGAAGTCGTGGTCCAAACTCTATGACCTTAAACTATGAGTAACAATAAAGTGAAGTCATGGTCCAAATTTTATGACCTAAAATAATGATTCGTTTTCTTTTCCACATGACATTAAATGGTAAGGAACTCATCCATGAAACATGACATTAAACTGTGACTCATTTCCTCACTATAATATTTTAAACTACATGGCACAAAGTGTCCTAATGGCATGAAAATAAACTACATGAGCTCTCATAGAACTACATACAGCTTGATTCCTGCCCTCATAAGATATGCAGTGATGCCTTGATCCTCGATCTTGGCCCAACACCACTAAAAAAATGCCTCCATCACATCATTTACCTCTCAACACTTACGAAGGAGACCGCATGTCCACTCATTATTTCTCACATTGAGTAGAACATACATCATCCTAGGATTAGTGTTAAGGATTATATTATGAAAAAAATATTATAGAGAAGTATGGTAGACCGAAAATCTAGAAAAAAACCTTCCCACTTCCATGTCAAAGCATGATTGGTATAGGGAACATTCAAAACTATGAATGACGTGATTCATTCCCTTCAAGGATACACAGTTACGCAAATATTTTGATTCTCAGATTAACCATCATCAAAAAATTCCCTTACATGTCCCTACACATCAAGAAAACATTTTTAGGGAACATTAAGAACTATGTGTGGCTTGATTCCTTCACTCGCATGATACGTAGTGACTTCAGGATTTGGCTTCCCAACCCATCCTCCAAAAAATGACCTTTTTCCCATGCGTAGGTTAGAATTGTATGGGGAGTCCATGAAAGGTACTAATAGAATGACATTAAAATGAAAAATTATTCAAGGGTTATGTGTGGCCATGTCCTTGGTGTTACGAGATCACATACATTCCCCCTACTCCTGAGATGTCAATAGATCATTCTTCCCCTAATACATATGATTCAATCCAATGTGAAAGATTCAGTAGTTCACATATAATAATGGTTTAGGTATTATTTAAGTTCCCAGGAACATCTTTACCATTTGTTAAACTCTATACCCCAAGAAAACATGGATCCCCATAATCATTCAAGGCCTTCTAAGATGGAAGGACACTGTTCTACAAACATAGTTGTTTGAATATGCATATCATGCCCTGGTGTCTATGCATATGTTTCCCACAAAAATGAAAATCAATCAAAGCCAAATTTTTCCCTGGGAGAGTCCTCTCTTATCTATGTATGCCCAACGGCCTACAAGCCCCAAGTCATTCCTCTCGATTTATGTTTCCCCCGGGATTATGGTTTACACCTTATATCATCACTCACGTCTATAGAATGCCATAACATCATGATTGAGATTAATTCAATGCTATTAATGATATTTATGACTGCATAATCATCCTCACTACATGACTCTAAACTACACATCATCATGTCCTTACCACATGACATTAAACTACAAGGCCAGAATCATCCTTGTTATATGACATTACAATACATATCATAGGTTTATGCCTAAAGTGGCCGTAGATGTTGATTTTTCTATTCTTATGAAATGACCTAAAATCCTCGTATTCCCATGTCTCTCACAACATGTATAGCTAACCTGAGCATAGGGATCTTAGAAATATATCACCGTGACATTATGAAAAAATGGTCCTAGAATTTGGTCCTAACAGCACGACCCTGAAAGGCATGTCACGGTTCCCTTCCTCGATAGGGACCCAACATCCTGGAAATACGATGTTAAATGACCAGGTACCCAAAAATTGGGATGAATATGTCACCCTACCTATGAGTCAGATCAATGTAAGGGATACCAATTTCTAGGAGTAAATTGCAACCCAAATGTCCCAAATATTTCCAGACAAACTCTTACCAAACCTTAAAATCATTACTTTGAGAAATATTGAATCCCTAAAATCATTCATGGCCATCTGATATGGAAGGATAGTGTCCTACAAACTCCTTTATTTGAATATGCACATCATGTCTCGGTGGCACTACATATGTTTCCCACTCAAATGGCCATTGATCAAAGGAAAATTAATCCCCATAAGAGTCTTCTCCTATCTCAGTATTCCCAATGGCTTCCAAGACGCACACCATACCTCCAGATTCAAGGGACCAGAGTGTCATGGTTTACATTTTCCTTCCTACAGAAATCCTAGATATATCAGAAGATGCAGACCCTAGTCATATCTAGTCCCTTTTCATGTTTCTAATGATACTCTATCCATATGAGTGTAGTTGATTAGCATACAAAATATGTGTGCTCCCACTCATTTCCGGGTTCCCCCGAAGAGGATCTGTTAAAATTCCCCCTTTTGGTGATCAGGTGTACCCCTTATCGAAGGTCACGTACCCTATTCATAAATTTCCCAATCTCTATAATCCTTCATAGCCATCCGATATGGGAGGCCAGTGTTCTATAGATACCTTTTATTGGAAATTCAAATCATGCATCGGTGGCTCTGCATATGTTACGCACAAAAATAGCTGTCAATCAAAGGAAAGAACGTTCTTAGTAGAGTCCTTCCCAGTCTCCATACACTCAAAGGAAATTCATTTCCTATCACACCCACATAATTGGAAAACATCTTGATAACATCTTACATACCATATTCATTCCAAATTCCCCTAACATAAAAAAGACTTATAACTTAACTGACCACTCACCAGCTTCCCCCTACGAAAGTAAGAACTATGTAGGAAAAATTACCCCCCTCAAAGCCGACATGAATTCACCTAATGTATTCAGAATCCACTACTCAGGCCATCCACTCACGGTGGATCCTAACATAAAAATAAATTCAATGTGTTGCAAATCCTACCAAGGCCATCGAAGATAGAAGGACAATGTCCTTAAGAAACCTATGATTGACTATGCATATCATACCTGGTGGATTTACATATGTTTCCCACAAAAATTACCATCAATAAAATGAAAATTTATCCCCAGGATAGTCATTTCCTTCCTCCATATGCCTAAAATGGTTTCTGAGCCTCATGTCATTACAGAATTCTGAAATTAAGGGTCAATAGAAATCCCTAATCCACGTTTGATGGATATTAGAACATTCTCGGCTGACAATCCCAAATTGGGCCCGCTGCCCCATTAAGTTTGGTCAAAGCTGTTCGACCTAAAACATCAGTAATGAGTTTGATTGGTAGGACTATGATCATCCAGTGAAAATATGCCATACATTCTATAAGGAAAATATGAAGAAGGAACCTCTTGGTAAAATTCGAGTATCGATCCGTTTAAAAAATTTTGAACCATTAAAAGTGACATAAATATTGTTATGTCAAAAACCCGCAATGTGAGGCCTAAGAAAAAGTCACGTTATTCCCACTAAGACAATTCCAAGTAGGATTAGGAAACATATAGGGTTATAATGAAGAAAACATAAACGTTTGTGAGGTGTTCCATGAAACCTCAACAATAGTCAAACTACACTCAATGAGTCTAGTGGCTCAAGAAAAAATTAGAGCCAAATTCGATTATTCCAATTTACTGATCATGGTTTAAAATTAAACATGATTGGTAAAATATTTACATGATTAATTATGATCAATTGACATGACAGGAAAAGAAAAAAAAATATTTAATGGAAATTCAGTTTCATAGAGTTCAAAAAAATGGAGGAGCATTCCCAGTTCAGAGTTTCTCCAACGTATCATAAAAGAGAGGTTTCCGTATCATGATTTGGAATAGGAGATACAACAAGGCTCAAATATCACATTTGAGAAGGTGGAAATTTATTTCCCTAGACCATCAATAGTTTTCTCCAAAGAAGATCTATCATCCTTTTTGGCCTTGACCATTGGACACACATAGTCCAGAACAACATTAAGGTCCCTACCTTTCTTCTGAATGGCTTCATAGTTGGCACACAGAAAGGCCAATTCGTCCCTCAACCTTGCTGAGTGGGAATCAAAATCCAACAAATATTCCTTTTGGGTGTCCTTTAAATCACACGTATTGACGCCCTTGTCCATTACATGATCGACTTCCTCCAAAACATCTCAGATGTTAATCACCTGAGGATGGGAAGAATTGAAATTGACAAGCATGTCCTCGCAGGAGGCAAAGTATTCTCAGGAAATGATGCTTTGGTGGGTAAGGAGGTGAAAGTGTTGATATTCAAAGACCCCAGAACCAATCATGGTGAATAATCACTGAGAATTTTCTGTCTCATCAGCAAAATTGGCCATAGGTGTCTTTGTGGAAAGAGCACATAACTAGCACCACACCTTCTTTCGCACTGCCTGATGCCTCCCTACACCATCAATACATTGATCCTCCTCTACCGAAATGTGACTATAAGAAATAAGGGTCATCGACGAAGTGGGATGGGACCTAACACAGGTCTCCCAAATGGGGGACTATATTTTCCCTCAGATGGCACAACCGCTGAAGTTGGATGCGGAGGACTAGCCATGGCTTCTGGGGTGATCAGTGACACTTTGCTGGTGCCAACCGCATTATGGTCATGGGTTTATTGAAAAAAGGTGAGCCATATTAATAACTCCCCATGGAGATTGGTTGTAATAATGAAGCCCATCCTTGATGCTTTTGATGATGAACTAAGCATCTTCTTACCACAAGGGCAGAAAAAAGTAGTGTATCCATCGTGGCTGCAGGGACAAAAGTAGAAGGCATAGCTTTCACACTGTTCAACGTAGAATGACTGTGTGGAATTTTCATTGGTTAAGGATGAACCAAGGAATAGTTAACGGTTTCTGTACCCTCTGAACTAGTTCTCTCAGCATCCCATTGGGGCAGTAGTCCACCCACAGTTGGGTATATTCCAGCAACAGAATGGTGGATCCCATTGTGTTAGGAATGATAACATCCATAGAAGAAACATTATGCATCATCATAAGCCATAACTAGAAAAGAATTATGGGATGAGACTCTCCCCTAAATTGATCACCAGTATGTAGTGCAGTCTGTTGAAGGCATTCAAATTTCCAGGAAAATCGGTAGTAGAGGAATAGCTCCCAAATGAATACTCAATCTATATGAGCAATGAGAATCCCATCCTGAAGCATGATGAGGTTTGAGAATTTCTCCAAAGAACCACCCTTTTCACCTCTTAGTTACCTGTGAGGGATGGAATGAAGTGAAAAAGTGAAATGAGAAGTGTCGTTCAACGGCCCAACCACATAAATAATGCATAGAGTTTTAGGAAAAAACAAAAATGATGAGAAGAGCGTGTAGAAAGTCATACTGAGGATCCTTTGAAGTATGACAATATTCATAAAAGGGGAAGTGTTCTACCATCCACCCATACAGAAATTGAAACAGCCCACTGGGATAATGTGGAGGACTACCTTCCTTTATTTCTCCAAATAACTCATAAATCCGGGTGAGAGTGGGAAGGTCTAAATTAATGTGTTGACCTTCTTCTAGTGTGACCACCATCATCAATGTACAGGCTCATACACAGTGTATACAACGAAGGATAGGAAAATCCATCCACTCAAAAACATGGAAATGAAACCTTCTAATCTAAGCATAAGTGATATATCTAGTTGGAGCTCATATCCATCTATGGCATATCGTCCCACTTCTTTGGTAGCACCATATGACCCAGGAGTTTGTCAAGACTGACAGGATGGGTGAGTTCAACTATGGAAAGCCCTCATCTTGAGTCTGTTTGACTGCATGAATAACCCTATCCATGACTAGATTGGGTTAATAGAGAGAGACTATAGGGGATGATTAAGTAATACCTCTGCAAGGACCAATACACTCCTTGTCAAAGGGGATACATGGTCAGTTTCATTCCATGTAATGGATGTCGGGATAAAATCATTGTACATCTCTCCATGGATAGGGAGTCCTCCCAGCTATTGGATATCCCATAAACTGATTCCCACCTCCCCCAGTAGTAAGTATAGGGCGTTTGTGCTTTTAAACCAATGCATCAACAACTTGAGAAGGATTTTGCCTTAGAAGAAGACTGCGAACTGAGAAACCCATGCAACTTGATATAAGGCCACCAACTCCAACTGGTCGGGGGACTCAAAATAGGTCTCATGTACCTAGAACCCCTTGTTCATCCTATTAGAGAAACATCATTTGACCCGCAGATCTCACTTGCTTCTCCGCCCACAGTTAGGGTTTTCTAGGAGATGCTGATAATTGATGGGTACTCTAAGGAACTTAGTCTCAGTATTGCATTGCCACCCCCATAATTTCATGGATTCCATGTATATCCTACTAGTATGAAGACATTCTCTAGAATTGGATTGGATATGAGTTATACTATTGGGGAAATGTTGGAATGATCAGGTCCATGAGGTGTCTCTAAGAGGATGAAATGGGTATAAGGGTTAGCCAATGGCTATGGAATGTCTTCAGGGAGACAAAAGCTATAAAGAGACTACTGTAAAGATAGAATATAGGCTAGGAGTTCTGGTGTCAAGAAGTAATTTAAGAATATATCACTACGAATATTGTAGGATCTAAGATAGTTCTCACTATTCCCCACCATGGTCACCCTTTTCTTTGTTGATTTTATCACAGCCTATGAAGTAACCATTGTAGCCTGCACTGGAAGATCCAAAAGCTGATAAAAAACCATCCTAATAAAAAATTGTTGGATAAATTCTACAATAGAATGAGTAAAAGACTAAAAATATATCCACATAAGGCTCCACATAATTTTCCTGAAAATGGTACCTGATACCAACATCTGGCGTACTGTATAGTGTGTGGAGGCGACATACCACATAAAACCATAGTGTATTGAAGAAAGTGTTGGAAATGACTATGGTACGCGGAAGTGTCACACTCTTTACAACTAGGGTACGTGAATCCTCTACGAGGTGCTAACCCACAAATTGTTGGATGGTGAACAGAAAGGGTTACAAGAGTTGGATACCATGATCCTAGGCCTCATTAACTTCATTCTCAAATATATTGGGTTAAAATTTTATATTCTGATTAATAATTCAAAAATTTCAATTTTCCAATTCATGATCGGAATGCGGATACAAAAGCCAAATAACATCCTCTTATGCAGAGTCCAAATTTTAGTTCTAAAATTCCATAACCCCGTTTGTGAAACCCAAAATTCTGTACATGGAAAGGGAAATGGAGAAAAAAACAGTTCTTGGATGGTACGAAGTGGTTCATGAATTTAATTTTTCCAAGAAACATGGTATGTAAATGCAGAGGAAGTTGGGGAGTTCAAGAGAAATTTTTTCTACGAGAAGTGGTAAATGATAAATGACATGGGACTCTATATATAGTTGTGGTACCCTCTTATCGAGCACATCTGTTCTACCAAGAACCACTTCAGTTCAGGATTGATTCTAAATCAGAATTGCACCCTTTTCATTCTGAATAGATCCAATTCCCATGGGAGGCATTTGTGGGGTCTTGGAAATTCTTCCAAGGAATGAAAATACCCCCACAATCACTTTTTAGAAGGATGAAAGTACCTCTATAATTCTATAAAGGTAAATGGACTCAAATTGAGTTGACAATTTCACAAGAAACATGAAGGAATTCATGTTTTCAATGAATTTTATGTGGTTAGTGTACCATCAATGGGAAAGGATCACAATCTTCCTAGATCGCAAACCACCAGGTACGTGGAATGATATGAGAGGTGCTAACCCATGGAGCGATTTCCAGCAAACCAAGTGGACTGTGAATTGTGTCACCTAAGGACTCATGCGAGCGAAGGCCATCCACAAACCATCCCACAAACTCCTTAGTTTGCAGATGGAGAAAACTAGCAAGGTTTCACAAACCATGATCGTGAACCATGTTCTCTAGAAACCGAGGTCGACCAAGTCTTCCATGGGTCAAGATATCTCTCCACGAGCATATGAAAATGGTGTCACATGACCAATAGATAGAATTTCCCCGATGATATATACACAAAGAACATAAAGAATTGAGAAGACATTATGGTGAAATCCAGAAGGGAATGCATAGGTTTTAAGAAAGAACTTGGAGAAGATTCTGGCATTAGTCTTGATTCTTCAATGAATCCCAAATCAGGAACCATGCTATACGAAGGTAAATCTGACCATGAACCAAAAAATAATGGGACATAATAATAAAAAAATAATTGCAAACCCAAAGTGGTGAAACCATGAACCATATAATTCTAATGGATGAACTTCCCATGAACAATAATCCCCATGTCCCACCTTCAATATGGTGCTTCTCATAGTGTACCACTGCGCGGACTGAACCATGCACCGCGTACTACATCAGTACGCGGATGGTACCCAAAGTGACATTATTTACCACATACCACTATGGTATGTAGTGGTCTATACACATGACCGCGTACCATATTGGTATGTGGATAACCCCTCTTCCTGCATACCACTACGATATGTGGAGCTTCCTCCATCCCACATAAGAAACCAGAGCGCATTATAGGGTGTTTTTGGGTACTATTTCCTCCATTTCCAACCTCAACCCTCCATTACCATCCATCCCTCTATATTAACTCTATGAATGATTCCTCCAACATGAAGAATAAGATTCATAAAAATCCATCGGACCTATATGATCAAACCATTAAGTGCATTAGTGTGACCCTTTGAGTCTACACCGTCATGGTAGTGGGGTCACAAAGGCTCTCCCCACAATGGTTTTGGATTTGGGAGTTTCTGTGGGATTAAATTCTCATGGTAACCTAGAGTCCAACCTTGGTATGCCGACGTGAACCTCCACATTCTAGGGATTAAGGGTGATCACTTGATTTTCCATTCAATGAGGATTAGAGATCAGTCGAATGAGTTATGTTTTCTTATCCTTAAAGGAGGATGAAACACCACCCCTTACGATAATGTTTTCTAGGTACCTCTCAATGATGTTAAGTCCCCAATATTCTGAGGCTGAGCCACATGACCTTTAATGTCATTAAACATTGAATAGTTCATCGCTCCACGACCTCTCCCACCATCGCCCCGACCTCTTCCTCCGTAGGCTATCCCTCTCCCACCAACATAAGAGGATGCACATGGTTGTTTGGATATCTCACATCCTCTTATTTATCAAATTGAGAATGAATCATGTGGTCTTAGAGGTTTGTGACGATTAAAACATCCACACAATATAAACTAAGTGAACTCTCATTCCTGAAAAAATCAAGATAGGTTGGACACCTACCAGAAGGCCCGATCTCAAAAGGGTGCCAGTCCAAAAGGGTTCACCAAATCATGTCTATCAAATGGGAAGATTCAATGCATAAGACCTAGACAATATGAATTATGATAACTATGATTCCTGACCTAATCAAGATATGTATGATTCCTTCCAGAAGACCCAACCTCAAAAGGGTGCCCATCAAAAAGGGTTCAATAAATCATGTCCCCCCAAATGGGATGATTCCATGCATAAGTCCCACATAATTACGAAATACGTGGGTTGTGATTCCTCTTCTGAGGATATGTAGGAAACCCTTATTATAGGTCTGATTCCAACATTAAATCACCTTTCTTCCCCCAGGATGATGATGAACTCTAGGGAATATTATTTTATGACTCAAGTCAGAATCACCTTCGTAGCATCAAATCCGTATGAATGCCTACGACGATCCTGCAAACTAAAGATAGACCATGGAAACACTCTTTTTAAATTAATCATGAATTCATGAACATAATAAAATGACTTAAATCTATATGAGAATACTGGAACATACAGTAATCCTCCCTCAGAAGGGTACGTTGAGCCTCGCTTCACATCCTCGCGACCAATGGATTCCTCTAGTGTCGTTGGCTGAATCATCAGTAAAAGAGCACATGACTTTGGAATTAAGGTCCATGAATCATGGATACTAGGTTCGTTGGGTGTTTTTGGCTCCAAGAATGAAGTAGTTGGAGACCATCTGGGAAAGTTATATCCGAGGAGGACCAATTGTACAAGTTCTTGACCCCATGAAATCACCCACTGGGACCGACTGACTATGGCACATACTCCACAATGAGAAAGGGGTGAATTGACTAGCCCCCATGAGGTTAATCAAAAATTATTTTAAAGGATTACTATATAGAATATATCGAAACAAAATAAATGGTTAATTTGACAGGAAAACATTTCCAGAAAAAGGGATGGGTGATGATCCTCATCAGACCATTTCACCATCACCCAAAACATGTGACCTCAGAGGCGGAACAAAAATTTAGGGTCTTGGAAATTTCTCCATGGGAAGAAAATACCCAAAAAACACTTTGTTGAAGAAAATATGTACTTCAAAAATTTTGGAAAGGTTCATGGACTCAAAATGAGTTGAAAATTTCAGAAGAAACTTAATGGAATTCATGTTTTCAAATAATTTCATGTGGTCCTCATACCATCAAAGGGGATGGTTCATGGACAACCTGGATCGTAAACCACCAGGTACTAAGAATGATCCTCGAGGCACTTACCCGCAAAGCGATGGCCAGAGAACCCAGCAGATTGCAAACCGCATCGCCAAAGGACTCATGAGTGTGAAGGACATTCATGTACCATCTCGCAAACTCATCAGTTCATGGATAGAGCAAATTGACAGGGTTCTTTGAACCATGATCATGTACCGTGAACTTCGCAAACCCCAGTTGACCAAGTAATCCATGGGTTAATATATCATTGTATGGGCCTCCGAAAATGTTGCGACATTCCCAATAGATATAATTACACCGATTCTCTTTAAAAGGAGATCAAAAGAAATTGAAGAGAGAGGAAAAGAAAATCTTGAAGGGAACCAAATGGTTAGAATAATGAACTCGGAGAAGATTCTGGATTCAGTCTTGATTCACTGATGAATCCTTAATTGTGAACCATGCTCTTCGCAGGTACAGTCGTCTGTGAACCTTAAAATGAGGGAAATTAATAACAAAAAGATAACTGAAAACCTAAATTGTGAAACCGTTAACCATATACTTGTTTCAAATGAACATCCCATAAAAAATAATCCACCAGAAACTCCTTCAATGTGGTGGTCTTCATAGTGTACTACAACATAGACTGAAACTGACGCTGTTTACTGCACCGGTACGTGGATGGAACCCAAAGAAGCATGATGGGCCACCTACTAATATGGTGTACATTGGTCTATACCCATGCCCGTGCACCACATTGGTATGTGGAAAATCCCTTTACCCACATACCACTACGGTATGTAGAGCTTCCCTCATCCGGCATAAGGAACCAGTAAGTGGAATGAGGTGTTTTCGGGTATTATTTCCTCCTGTTCCAACCTCACCCCTCCATTACCATCCAATCCTCTATAATCCCTCTGCGAACTAGTCCTCCATCATCATGCCAAGTAATCCTACTAAGCCAACAGACCCATATTATCAGACCATCAGGTGGTTCAGTGTGCACCTTTGAGTCTACATACCCATGGTAAGAGGAGTAATGAAGGCTCTCCCCACAACGGTTTGAGATTCAGGAATGCCCATGGATCTACATTCCCATGGTAACTTGATGTCCAACATTGGGATGATGACTTGAGCCTCCCCATTCTTGGGATTAAAGGTGATCTCATGATTTTCCAATTAACGAGGAATAGTGATCAATTAAAGGATATTTGTTTGCTTCTCCTTTGATGATGATGAAACTCTTCCCCATCCCGGAATGTCTTCCAGGTCCCTCCCACTAAGGTAATTCCCCAATCATCAATGGCTGATCCACATGACCTTTAATGTCATTTAACATTGAGAGTCTCATCAATCTGCACACTCGCGCACTGTCTCCCTAGCGTCTTCCTCCATAGGCTCTCATTCTCCAACTAATATGAGAGGAAGCATGTGGTTGTTTGGATCTCTCACATCCTCTGGTTTCTCAAACTGATCTTGAATCACACGTGCTTTGATGTTTGTGATGATTACAATATACACACAATCTGAACTACATGAAATCTAATTCCTGACCAAATCAGGATACATAGGGTGCCTACCAGAAGTCCTGAGCTCAAATGGGTGCCCATCCAAAAGGGTTCAACCAATCATGTATATCAAAAGGTCTGCTTCCATGTGTAATCCCCAAAAAATATGAACTATGAAAAATCTGATTACTACCCAAATCTGGATACATAGGATGCCTGCCAGATGTCCCAAGCTCAAAAGGGTGAAAATCAAAAAGGGTTCACCAAATCATGTACCCCCTAAAGGGAAGCTTCCATGCGTAACCCCCACATAATTATGAACCATGTGGTTTATGATTCCTCTCCTAAGGATATGTAGAAAACCAATATTATGGGTCTGATCCCAACATCAAATCACCTTCCACCCCCATTGATGATGATAAAATCAAGAGCGCGTTATGGTATGGCTCATGTTAGCACCACCTCTATAGCATAAAATCTATATGCATGTCTAAGATGATCCTGCAAACTAAGGGTATCCTGTGGGAACACTGTTCGGGAATAACCAAGGATTCACGAACATATGAAAATGACTTTAATCTATAAGAGAGTCCCATAACATGAAATAATCCCCCCTAGAAGGGTGCTGTGAGATTTATATCCCATACTCTCAACCAATAGAGTCCTCAAGTGTCGTTGGCTGAATCACCAATCAACGAGAACCTACCTTTGGAAACATGGTCCATGAATCATGGATACCATGGCCGTTGGGTGTTTCTAGATCCACAAATAAACCAGTTGAAGAAAATCTGAGGAATTTATATTGGAGGAGGACTAATTACTCAAGTACATGACCCCACACAGTCTTCTGCTGGGACCGACTGATTGTGGACCCTCCTTCACAATATGAAAGGGGAGAATTTCCCAGTCCCCGTAGGGTTAATCCAACCATCATTTAAAGGATAATTATGAAGAATGGGTAAAAACAAATAAAATGGTGAATTTGATAGGAAACTGTCTCTAGAAAAAGTGATGTGTGGTGATCCTCATCAGACCATTTCACCATCACCTGAAATGCGCCATCTCAGAGGTAAAACAATAAAAAATTCATGGGTGTTACTATTGCAATGTTACCAATATTGTAAGGGATATTTTGTGTCAATTCTACATCTTTGGGAAAAAAGATTAGTTATTCACCAAAATACTTTTATGTGTTGTATATAAGAAAAATTTAACATGTAATTTCAAGAATTTATTTCTTCTTATGATTTTATTATATTTGTTTAATGTTTTTCTTTTATGGTTCTTAGGATTTAATGTTACCAAAATGGTAAGGGTTTATTGATAAAATATCAATGTTGTTCCAGATTGCATTGGATTATGCTACCGAAGATTATATCAGATGATCTATATCTTTTAAAACTCATGAAATTTATTATACTATGATCAATTATTGTTAATAACTATTTCCCCTTAAGCTTCCTCTCTTTATGTAATCCTAATTCGAAAAGAATATTTTTAACAAAAAATGAATTTATCTCTCTTTTAGATTAAAAACACTGTTTCTAGCATAATAATATTTTATAAAACAATTTATAGAAAATATTTAATGTTCAACTGTGATTTATAAATATCATTTTACGTTTGTTTAATTTTCTAAAATCTTATTAGACATAATATTCCCATGACTTTCAAAACTAGTTCTGTTTGTATGTTACTAAACATTTGAATGGAATTTTTTTTAACATGTACAATATTTCAGACTATAATGACCAATAAATATTTTAAATATTATTTTATATGTTTCAATCGTTTTTAATTGAAATTATTTTGAAAATTTTATATTTTTTAATTTTTTTTCAAAATAGAAATTATATTTAACTGAAGAAATTTTTTAAATCTTTTTATGTTCTTCCCATATATTTTTCATTGTTATTTTCAATTTAAAATATTTAAACAATATTATATGAGTTTATATTAAAAAATTACTTTCAATGAAAAGTTACTTTTCTCAAGAAATGATTTATATTATTTTGAGAATAATACTTTATATTTTTTGTGGTTATTTTCAATGAAAATTTTTTCCATAAAATTTTCTGAATTTCTATTCTAAAAAAATATATTTCTAATGAAATTTTATCTTCTTAAATAACTATACCAAATGATTTTCTGAAATCATTATTCATCAAGCTTGAAATAATTTTATGATTCCTTTGATTTATTGGGGATATGATCCAATCACACTATTATTATTTTCTATTTTTATGGTTTATAATTCGAATGAAAAAATATGTTTGAAAGATGTTTCTTTCCATGGGTAATATGATATTGAAATTTTTATAAAACCTACTTATTTTTCACAGGTTATCATATGATAATTGTTTTATAATATTTTCTCATATAGATGTATTGATTATCTAAAGGTTGGGACATATATATCCCATTATTACATTGGGTAAAAATGGATAACTAATGAGTAAATATGATATCTATGAAGCTGATTACTAGTTCCCAATGTTATACATAAACCTGATGACACGATCACATTGTTATGTTTGAACCTAAGAACATGTTTATAGTGTTATGTATAGTCCATGTATTCATTTCTATAAGGATATGAATGGGCCTAGTTTAATGTACATATGTTTATATGGGGGGTCTAACTTCATGACCATAACTTATTGAATGAACATATATCTATTTGTAAATGTTTACAATGTTAAAATCTTATGTGTATACCATGAATTTATATCTTATTCCAATGTAATGTTACCATGGTTCACATTCTATTATAAAATTTGGATTCATGTATTATTAACTTCCAATCACTATGCCATGATATAATATTTTGATATTTGATATTATGGATATGGTTTTCATATGTTTTTATCATATTAACATACCCTTATGACCAGATTATGTTTATATATTTTCCATGTTTACCCTTTTTGAGAATCTAATCTCATTTTTGTTTATGTTCTCTTTCCTAGTTTATTAAAAAAGATTTTATGCACGTTATGTTTATGAATATTAAAAATAATGGATGAAATTTATAAGCGATATTGAAGACTATTCACTAAATAAGAATATTGTGTACCTAGTATCCAAATCCACAAAACAATTATGATCCTATGAATTGTGTTTGTGTAAGATTATGAAAACTAATCTAAAGGATTTATTATCTACGTTTGAGATATTCAGGTCCATAAAGCTGGAATTATAGGAAAGGATTAGTTAATATTTAATATTTTAATGATAAAATTTTAGTGGGATCCTTAGGGATATTTTTATTCATATGTTTAGGGTTATTTCTAAGATTAAGTATAAGAATAATTCAAATAAATTAAAATGTCCAAGAATTATGTTAAATGATATAGTGAGTGGTTCTAGGAATTTAGATTCCTTTCTAGGAACTACAATTGGTTGTGGATCTTGAATAGATGTACTTAAAGGTAATAAATCCAAAAGGGATAATTAGGCTGGGCTATATATCTATATAGTTAAAGGAATTTGGCCTTGATACAAACCTTGTTTGACCCTCATAGGGGATATTATTTGAAATTTCAAAACATATTTTCCAACCATCTTGAAGTATTTGTAGAGTGACCATGAATTACACAGGTTAATCCTAGAGTGAAATATATTTAATATAACGTGTAATGATTTTGTCATTGTATAATTTATTTTTCAATATTATGTGCCGTGAAACTATGATTAATGTTTCTCACACTATGATTGTTAGTTTTATTTAATGTATAGAACATGAAGGAATAATGTTAATGTTTAGGGAAATGGAAAATGCAATGATTATAATCCCACGAAAAATATGTTACGGGTGTTTTAATGTGAAATATTTTTGTCATTCTCACAAAAATTCTCAAGAAATTAATCATGCAGAACATCCAAATAGAAAAGGAGGTAAAAATGTTCTCTTGAGTCCTTAATGTGGAAACATCTATATTATTTTAGTGGTTATTTTTTATCCCCTAGCTTTTTATAAAAGTATTAGTGCCACAAAAAATTTATTATCCATTCTCCAATTATCATAGAAATAAAAAATTATTTTTTATGTATATATTTTAGATAGAGAAGTGAATCAATGGCGGAATAATATCAAGAATGTGTGTCCACAGGAAGAAATTTACTCCATGGAATGAGAAAATCTTAAGAATATATTTTTTCAGTAATTAGTTTATTGTATTCATTGTACGAAAAGGTAGAAGGTATTCCATGATCTAAAATAAAATAATTATTTATATATTGGAAACTATTAGGCAAAATTTACAATAATTTTCAAGTTATATTTATTTTATTATCATCCAAACCAAAAGTAAGTTTAATGAATTATTCAATGGAAGAAAACCAAGTCTCTAGATGGTATTAGACATAAGGGAATTTGATAGTTATGAAGAAATGATTCCCTATGTTATGTTGGTGAAATCATATATTAGAGTTATCATTCAATACCATGGTCATTATAAGAAAATAAAGATATAATTCAAGTTAAAGTCTAAAAACCATGGATAAAATAAGATAATCTTTTCATTATGCTTCATGTGTGTAAGATAACATGGTGGAATTTATCTTAAGTGGAATGGTGAGTGTTTTAAGTAGGATATGAAGGTATTCAAGAATTTGAATTCATAATAAATGGGAAGAAGTAAGATAATAATGAAAATAGAGAGAAATCTCCATATAATGAACCAATAACACTCAGGTTCATCATGTTCATGGATTTTGGGAATTATGTGAACCAATTCCCCAATCTATGGGATATTGAGGTTGAGAGGACACAAAAAACTATATTATAAAGGATAAAGTAAAATAATATGAAATCATAAAGGATGAAGTAAATCATGATAATTAAGGGAAACATATCTTTAACTCAATAGTTGTGAATTTCATGTTCATTTTTTATGAATGATCCATAAGAATACCTTATTGTCTATCCATTAGTTAAATTTGATTTGATTCCGAGCATTGGTTGTCTCTCACAACATTGTTTTTTGAATACTGAAATGACATTTGATATTATATTAGTAAAAGGACGAACCCAAGATTCAATTATAAATTTTTATATAAGATAAGAGGATTTTTATAGAATAAAGGGTGAATTATATTTTGGAAGAATTTATATATCCATGATTTATTAACATATGAGTTATGGATTCCATCATGGGGTTATGAGATTTATGATAATAAGTTCAAATTAAAAGATACCCAATTTCAGGTTTTACCGGAAATGAGTTTATCAATATTAAGGATATTTTGGGTGACATTTAATGAAATATAACCGTCTGCATTTGTTTATGTTTTAATGAAATTGATATTTGAGGAGGAATTACTTTACTTCTTATATAAATTATATTAAATGTATCGGTAACTTTTATGGTTTATCTTATCTCAAATATTGAGGAAATTATGGATTATTGGAATTTGAGGATGTTGGAAGAATTTTTATCAATATTGTTTTTGGGAAAAGATAAAATAGATACTAGGAGACAACCTATTTCATCTGGTAAGGTATTGGGTATTAAAACCACAACCGAAGAATAACAAGTGTATAGTTGCTACAACTAACAGATTTAAAATATTATTTTCTTGTATGATAACATAAAGAGATATAATTTTGATTATATATCTAGATGGTTAGAATGTAAGCATGATAAGGATGAGAGTAAATGAGTTAAAAGGATACTACAAACAAAACCTATACCAGAAAGGAAATGGGAAAACAACACCCTGAGATTTATTATAGACACCCCAAAACTTCTACAGGGCATAATGAAACACAGGTGGTAGTTGACCACTAAAAAAGTCATGAAACATCATATTTATAATAAAATGAATATATTTGGATAATATTTCCTAGATATAAATTTATGAATTAATAATGTTTCATGGATTGAAAAATTATTTTATATCTGAATGGGATCTGAGGTTTAGCAAGATATTTCAGCGAAGTCTTCCATAAGACATGAATATGGTGATATGTTTATACAATATGTTATATAAATATATAAATGAACATTTAGAGTAAAATTTTCAATACCTGGAGGATAATAATTTTTTTTAAATTATTGTTGGGATCATGAATTTCCTCTAGTTTAGTTTTATTACAACAATATATTTAATAATAGTATTTAGATGGATCATTCTGTATACATTTCCAGAAAAAAATGGAAGAACAAAAATGTACATGAATGAGGTTCCTAAATGATATCTATTGTGACCTTTGAGAGTTGATGAAATGGATTTTATGGTTAGATCAATTCTGAAAAACATAAGGGAATCAAAATAGTGAAATACATGTTATGATTATAATTGTCAATGTGACCTAGAATTTGGTGATGGTATTAAGGTTTCTCTATGAATTTCCCCATGATTGAAAGAAGGGAAAAATAATCCCTATATATATTAGTTCCTTTAAAATTATTCATCATACCAGGGTCATAGATTATCACTTGGAAATTCAAAAAACATATCTTAGTTTTGTGATGTGTTCCATGAATCACTCATAGAGAAATACATTCCATATCCATCAAATATATTGAAATGAGAGGTTGTATCATTATTTGGAGTAAAAAATGGTGGATATTAAATATCATACATAGAATGTACTATGAAACTAGAAAAATCAATTAAGGAAAGTTTTTTTTGGTGAAACCACTATCTTAAGGAAGCTATATGGTAACCTTAATATGTAATGAGGTGGAAGTATCCTCAGAAATTGGAACCAAAGTGATGATTTATGTGGGAGAAATTCATTTTAGTGGGGGTAGAATATAACACATCATGATATTGTGAAATATTTTTTCAAAATAATAAATTATTTTTTATATTTTATGTTATAAAAAACAATGTGTTTAATCTATTTTAGATGAAACCCTATGTGTAGCTTGCATTTCACACAACAATGAGTTTAAATGTAACACGATATACTATTAAAACATTATTATTTAATATGATAGTTATCACAAACATGTTGAACTGACAATTATTACTAAGATTAAATAAATTATGAATATTTAAGTTTTAAATAATTATATAAAATTAAATTTTTTGGTGACTAATTAATTGTAAATTAAAATAACAACTATTTCAAAATAAAGGAAATATGTTTCTAAAAATATTTTTCCTTCACAAAAATATATTAAATTTAAAAAATAACTTTTAGTGAATTATTTTAATTAAAATTTTACATTATATTGTGAATCAAATTTTTATGATTCCTCTTATGTAATTTTGAGAATAAATATATGTGTAAACCCAATTTTATGCTTAAAAACTAAATTCTTATAAAAATCATTTCTCACTTTTTTGATCATCTTTTAGAAGTAATTCCTTCCATGTTTAGAAAAATTATTTAGAGAAATATAATTAATTTCTGAAATCATTATTTGATAACTATAATAGGGTGAATCTTTGATAAATTTCATAAAAGATACTTTTTTGAGTGTATGGTGAAAAATATTATGTTTTTTTAAATAAAAATCTTTTCACTCTAATAATTTTCAAGATATGTTTTATTTCAATATAATCTTAAATGTTTCATTAGTGAAATTATATATCAATTAATAATTTTTTTATTTCAATCTATTACCTATTGAATTGGAATATTAAAAATTTAAATACTTATTAAAATATTCTGTTTGGAAAAGCACTTTTTCATCATGACTATGGATTTAATAATAAATTAAATTCTTAAAATTTTAAGACGTAAATCTTTAAAAATACATATATTATTTGTTTTCATACGTTTTTATATTTTTTGATAAGGTAAAACTAATTATTCACCATTATGAGTAGTAAAACTTTTAAAAATGATTATTACAATTATTGTGGAACTAGGTTTTCTAGGGGTCAAAATAAAATAGAATGATTTAAAATGACATAAAAACACATAAATCACCCATTTAAATGAAATATTTTATAATTAACACTCTTATGGTTCAAAAATGTAAATTATTTTATTCTTGTGGCATGTAAATAATGTCAATACACATTTTCCTCTTCAAAATCTACTAGTGTGACACTCACTTAACTTATAAAAGGTCATCCCACATCCTATCCAATTTGGAAATAAAAACCTTTTGAATATTCCAATATATAATAAAATTTCTTAGTTAATTACCTACCAACATCCTTTTATCCTATGTGATATCATAGTTATAATCATAGAAGGATTTACATTAAACCTGGAGAGGTTGTCCAAAGAAGAGGTAATATTTTTAACTATTTGTTTTTGTATTACTTTTTCTAAATCCTTAAAATATTTCCAAATATGATAAAATAATAAAACCATTGTTGACTATATAATGATTTGTTATTATATTATTTTAATAACCTATATTTATCTCCAATTCCATAAAAGGAGATATGAAATAATTATTCGTGTATAAGGAGGACTATAGCCTCCCCAAATGATGTTATTAATTTTCCATTGCAACCTATCAATATAGAATAGAATGAAATATTTAATGTTTATATATGATATTTAAGAAATTATTATAGATTTTTAATTATAATACAACATATTCCTTCTTACCACTCAACCCAGCAGAAAGTAATAACATCACACTTGTGTATGGCAGGTTACCCCCTCAGGAATTGATGTAATGTGGTTTTTCTTTTTTGTTTTAAATAAATTTCAATAAAGAGTTATTGTAATAATAAATTTGATATTATTAATACAATTGTGCTTATATAATAATAGTATCATATATACCATCATACTTTCCTTTTTTCGGGAATATGATAACCTCATTTGTGTATACAGTAGGCTACCGCCTCAAGAAGCAATGTGAATCGTTTTATACGTGTGATATACATTCACCGTAATCTTTGAATGATTAAATAAAAAAACATGATATATATGATATAATAATTATAATTTTATGGTAATATATTATTTAATCTTATTTCATTCATTCCATCAATAAAATGGAAATAACATTAATCCATACTTATAACATATCGTCTCCATAAATAATGTCTATCATTTTATCTCTCTCTCTTTTATGGATAATTTTATATAAATATTTACTCAATATATATGATATTAATAAAATTGATAAAATTATTTATATTATATAATCATGATTTAAGTAATTTTACTGAAAAATGAATCAAAACATACACAAAAAATAAATCATTCATTACCTAAAAAGTGATATTAAAAATTAATTGTTAACAAAAAAGTAATAAAATGTCATAAGTAAATCATATATGGTTTGAAACATATAAGTACAGTTCTATATGATATTTATAGTAAAAATATATTAATTATACAATATGTTTTAACATGTATAAAGGAATTCAATACTTAAGGTAAGGGATTTCCATCATACTTCTATTTTATATAAGAAAAATTCCATATTCACCACATGTTTCTTTTATGTTGTGTATATAAATCCAATGATTTTATTTAATGAATATTATCCTGAAAATTATGGGTATATAAAAATCCATTTTATAATCTATCTTTCATCTAGTTTATGGTTTCAATGTTACCAATGTGGTAAAGGATCTTTTTCTCAATTTGTCTTCTTTTAGTCATACGATATATGAGGCACCTGCCTTCTTTTATGATGTGTATATTCATCCCATTTAACATTTAATATAAAAAATTTATTTAATATTTTTATATTTAATGTTTCGTTTAATGTTATTCATTCATTGGTCTTGTGATTCAATGTAACAAAAGTGGTATGCGTTTTACGATACAATCTCACTGTTAATCGCATTTGTTTATCTTCGTGCTTCTGATAAAAAAAATTGTATCTATATCTCATTAAAATCATTTATTTTATTCTCCACAGGTTATGTCATCAAAATATTCACTTTCCATTTATTTTTTACTTTCCATATTTACTCATCATTCCAAAATAATATTTTTAAAGAAAACTGACTTTATCTCCCTCTTATGCCATAATCCCTTTTTCTTCCACATCCATGTTTTCAAAAACTATTTCAAAAACTATTTTATTATTATTATGGTATTTATTATTTTCATATTCTTAATTTTTTTAATTTTTACATAATTTTTAAAAGTAATCTTCATAAGTCTTTTAAAATAGGACCGGATTTTATTTTACTAAAAAGGTGAAAGGATATTTTTAATGGTGTGTGGAATTTACCGCCATCATCACCACTCAGTGACTTAAAGAATCCTTTACATGTTTAAAATGTTATTTTAAAACAAAATTATATTGAAAAATATTTATGTTTATTATTTTTCAAAATGTAAAGAATAATTTCCTTATTTAATTTTTAAATGATTTTTGAAATATCTATTTATATGTTTTGAAGGTTATTTTCAATGTAAACTATTTCCATAATATTTAATGATTTTCTATATAAAACAAATTAAATAAAATTTTATTTTCCACAAAATATGTTTTGAATGATTTTTTGTTGATTAATTTATATATTTTGAATTTAATTTTAAAATAAAATATATTTTACAATATTTTATGAATTTCTATTTTAAGAAATTAGATTGTAAAGAAAAGTTTTTTTCCGTATGAAATGTTCCTCATTTTGTTTCCAAATTATTTTCCATAAAACATTACATAATTATATTTTATATAATATTTTCTAGGGATATGATTGAATGAAACCATATTTATTCAATCTCTTGATGGTTTATTATTATGGTGACTACTTTTTTACGAATGATTTTACTTTCCATGGGTTTTACTATAATGAAATGTTTATGATACTAGTATCTTTTTAATGGGTTATAATATGATTAATGTGTTATGTTCTTGTGGCACACTGATATATGTATTATGTGATGGGTGGGACCCATATCCCAATCTAATGAATTGGGTAAATATATATATTTCATGAGTGAATATAATATGTGGGAATATGGTTTCACGTTGATTTTTTTTCATCAAATTGATGAAATGTTGAAATTTTATTGTGTGAAACTGATTACTGGATCATATTGTTATGCATGTAACCATATTTTATGCCCATAAGTTTTTTCATGCACCAGGTTTTAGGTCCATATGTTTAAGAGATAGCCTAATTTCATTTCCCAAACCGAATTAATTAACATGTTTCTATTTAGACATATTCAAAATTTTACATTCTTTTGTGTATATTAAAAATAGGTGTCTTATTCTAATATTATGTTCACATGTATCATGTTCTTTGATTTCCTTATGATTCCTATCTTATGAGATACCGATATTTATTCCATGACATCTAATTTTGATCTATAATATGCATTGTTTGGATTTCAAATGATTTTATCATTTCCCAGACCCATATGATCACATTTTTTTATATATTTTCATTATTTACCATTATTGAGAAACTATGATCACTCTTTATTATGTTTCCTCTCGAAAATCCATATTTTCTTTTTTTAGGTTATGGTCACAATATTGTACCCTAGATCATCCATTTTTAGTGGGCCATTAAAGGAAGGCTCATGACCTCAACATGTGTATTATAACCAAAATGATTCATCACATTTAGAAATATAAATAGTATCATAATTTTTTTGTTATAATGATATTATAATAAAAACGTTACATTCATAACCGTACTTACCAACATATTATAACATTTCCTTATTTTTTTGGTTAAAAAAATTACTTGAATGAAGTGAAAATTTTATATCATCCATGAATTTATAAATTTAATTAATTGTAATATATGATATTAAAAATATAATAATTATTATTTGGTTATGGAAAGATAATATTAATATTTAACTCATTATTAATATACCATTTTTATTTATTAGACATTACAAAATATGATCTTCATGAGTTTTATGTTTATGAATCATAACTAAAAATACCATAGAATAAACCAAAAAATTTATAAATCTTTATGAAATTTATATTTTTTTTCCCTGAATATTTTATAGATATTGAACTCATAAAAATAGAATAATGAGAAAAATTATTACAACAACGAGAGATAAAGAATGATTGAATACAAAAATAAATATTAATAGAAAACATTAATATAAATGATTATATACAGTAAGATGGTTCTAAAATAGTTTATTAATGATCCCTAGATTATTCTAAAGGATATTAGAGAACACTTGACAAATAATTAATCCAACGTATGTGTTTTCCATAAATATGTTCCTTTGCTTGAGTCATAATGAATACTCTTTGGATATGGTCTCAAAAGACTAATTTATTGTTTTCTATGATGTTATCATATTGAATATCTTTTGGATTTTCTCTTTAGATACATATCATTCTAAATAAATCATTTAAAATGATTCTTGTTGTAAAAATTAAAATGTATGTAATGGATTTTATCTTAATATAACATTATAGAGATATGTTTTATTGTTAGGTAGATGTTACTCATTTGAAATGGGTAATTAATACCCCAGTAGAATAAATTATTAGTATTAAATATTCATTATTGAGATCTATTATCCTTTTTTATGATCACTAATACATATTACATTGAATAATTTAATACACTATATATAAGGGTTTTTGTTAACCCATCTCCCTTTCAATGAGTTATAATATGTATTATTGAAATTAATTTATCTATGTTTTATTTTATCCGCTTTATGAGTTTTTATACTATATTTACACTTTAATTTATAGGGACTTTGTATTTTCACATAAAAATATCCTTTTGATTGATTTCATTATTTATAAAAATATGACATTATAATGAATCATTCTCATCCTCTCTACTCACTCTTTTTCTTCCATGTAATTATTATATATTTTCAAACAAAATTCCTCTAATATTGTGATCATAAAATATTAATAATGTTTTCTACTCTTCATATTTCTCTTTTTACATTTTAAAAAAAAAATTATTACCTTTTCAATATTGTCTGTTCTTTATAATTACCAAAATTTATTAAAATGGAATTTCATATCACTTTTATCTATTTTGAATCATCCTATAAATGTTTTTATTTTTTTAAAATTATTTATTGGTAAGGATCCATTATATTGGATTAATAAAAGAATAATATAACTAAAAATTATTATTTTCACTTTCTCAAAAATTATTTTTGAAAGTGTATTTTAACATCAGATTTATTTGATAATGTAAAAAATGATTTATGATTTTTTTTATTATTTCCAATAGTTTTCCCGATATAAAAAAATAGACTATCACTTAAGGGTAATTTACATAATCATTCTATAAATTCACTTATTATATATTTCTTTTCATATATCCGAATTTTGGTATCAAAAGAATGAATTATTGGGATTTTATCCTATGAAGTGAAAACCCCAGTAATATCAATATCAATAACCTTATTCTACCCCATAAAAAAAATTAATTTCATGTTTAGAATGTATAACCCCATTATTTTAAAAGAAAAATACTATTTTTTATTACATATACAACCTGAAATACCGAGCCGAAATGAACCATGAGATACTATTTGAACATGAAATTTATAACATAGCTCTTAAAAATGGTTCTATGAATAAAAACAACCATTTTTTTACATTTTATATAAATATTTTATATGAAACAAATAATTTTTTAAATAATGAGTAAATTTATATTAAATAATTTACATACTTCAAATATATATTTTTAGTCAAAAATGTTTTTATTAATTTTAGTGGGAAAATATTATACTTAACATCTTCCAATTTTAGAAATTTTTTCTAAGAGATTAAATTAATTTTTGAAACTCATATGTATAAATTAAATTACATTGATATTTGGATATTTTTCTAATATGATTGATTTTTCTAAGAATATGGAAAAATACATCTTTTTTAAAAACTATCATTTCTTTTTGATATATTAAGTTATTTAAAAGTCCCATTATGAATTTAATTTTATTTAAAACTAAATTAATTATTCCTTCATTATATATATTCTAAATAATTAAATTTGAATCATCTTTATACATGATTTTGGTATATTTTTATTTTTAGGATTCAAAATTATTTTTTTTTAAAATAGTTTTTATGTGCAAAAAGTTTCTCCATTTTAATTATTGATAGTAAAACCTAATATGGAATGATTAAAATAATATGTATATCCAATATATATATTTATATATATGAATTTTAATTCATATAATAATTATCAATAGTCAATGGGTTAATGTATGATCGTTTTAAGCTTGAAAAATACATTTCTTGAAAAAACAAATTCAAAATGTTTTGTGGGATACTTTTTTAATTAAACCCTTCCAATATTTTTAATTAAATATTATAAAAATTAATTAAATATTTTTTATTAGAATAATTAATCTTAAGTAATATGGTTAACTTAATTGTTTTCATAATGAATACTAAAAATAATAATAATTTATCACCATGGTAATTGGGTAAATCGGGTAAACCTCGGTTAAAACTAGGCATAAAGGAGTCTGTTATTCATTATAATTATTATGGTGGATTTCAACCCTTTAATCATTGTTATATAGATTCAGTTTTGTCAAGACACGTTTCCATGTAAGTGACCAATATAAAAATTTATATAATAAAAATAGGAAAATGTCACTCTATATCCATTAAACACATATTAAATGATCATATAAGGAAAAAAATAAGTGGTTAATGAAGATTAAGTTTTATATTATGTATATTGAAATTATATTCTTGTGGTTAATTTATTTTTAATTTTATGATATTATACATTTAGTACAAATTCTTATTCAATAGTGACACAAGTCTTATTCAAACTGTTAAAGACTAAAGGTATGTTATTTAAAAGAAATTAATGTAACTTATTTGGGATATGTTCTAGTTAAAAACAATATTATACATAATAATGATATATAAATTTTGAAAAAATTATTTATATTAAAAATATATTATGTTTTTTATGACTTCAATGTCAAATTAAATAATTACTATCAAAATGACATTATTATTATGTTATGTTAAAATATATTTTAATAAATTGTATTAAAATACTAATAATATTGAAAGAGTAAAATTAGGAACATAAATGGTCTAAAATTTCATCAATTTTTCATTTATTGTATAATTTTTATTTTATATAAAAATTTATAATTCTTTTAGTTTATAAAGTTTTTTACCATAGAAAATGTTAAAATGATATTATTTGGATGGATAAAAAAATAGATATGGGTTAGTTTTGAATGTAAAAATTTTTAAATCCTATTTTATAAAACTATTTTAGCCTTTTCCAACCTCATATTAGAATCCTTTTCCATATTTAAGTATATAAATTCAACATGTAAATATTATAAATTAAAATTATATGAAATTCAAAAAGCGCACCTCCCCTCACATAAAATATAGAACCTCCTCTAGTATTTTCATCACACTTAATGAACCATTTATCTTAGGTTTTTTATAAAAACAACCACTACTTATATCAATTGCCATATTGTAGAGGTCTTTTTTGATTAATAAAACAATATATTAAGTCTTTCTGTGTAAATGTAAAGATGTTTTCTGAAGAAGTGGTTTTTTCTTAACTGATAATTTTTGTTTATTCTATTCTTCGAACTAATTAAAATATTATTTAACAAAAAAATATAATAAAATAAGTATTTCATAGATAGTAATTTGATTTTATTTAAAGGGAATACTCGATATCCATCTCCTCTATCATAATATGAGAAACAAAACTACCATTCAAGGGTATAATGGACAACCACCTCATGAACTGATGTGCTTAATATTCCATCTCACATATGGTTTTAATAATGGATAATATATACATATATATGATATTTATGGGATATGTATAATTTTCTAATTAAAATATATCATTAATTGCATACCTTTAAATTCGTGTAAAAATGACAACTTCGTTTGTGCGAACTTGTGGATTACCACCTCTATGAGGTGATGTGATTCATTTTTCATAACCACATCACATTAATACTCTATATAAGTATATTTAAAGATTTAATATTATAATTATTATGTAATTATGTTTATAGAATTGTAAAATAACTCTTACATTATTTCTATCAGGATCACTAAAAAATGGATATGTCCCTTATGCGTACATATAACCTACCATCTCCATGATTTTAAAAAGGATTATTTTATATACTAATTTTCATGATTACATATAATAAATTAATTTATTTATAAATAATATAATTATTATTTTTTATTTTGGAGGTTATCGAACATGTACTTATTTTTGACATTTTCAAATACTGAAATCGTTTTGGACATATGAACTATATTTCGTAAAAACATCCCATGTCAATGTAAATGATTAAGTAATTAAATATTAAATGACAATAAATAAAATAAAATGAATAATAAACAAGAAAAAAATAATAATATTGAAAATATTTTAACATATTTATATAATTCATGTAGATAAATAACGTTTATGATGGTTCAAAACAAAGGTAATGGATTCCAAATATATTTCATTTAATTGAGTCATATTTAAATGTAAAAATCCAATTTCTCTTCTGATGATTATATAACATAGTTTTAATATTTTGAAACATGAATTTATTTATAATCATGTTATTTAATAAATCATTTTAATTTATTTCTTTCATTGGCGTTATGATTCAAATATAGCTAAATGGTTTAGGTTTTATGATTCAATATCAAATTTATTTGGATGGTTTATGATTACATTGAAGGAAATTATTTAATAATTTTCAAATAAACCCATTTCATTTTATTCACCTATTTTTATTCTTGTAATTTTCATGTAATAGTAAAGTTTCCCTATATTCAATACCAACATATATTGAGAAAATGTTTTTAAGAAAGTCCAACATTATTTCTATTTTTGGTCGAAAAATATTTTTATTCCACATAATTTTTTTCTATAAATGATTCCAATAATTTTTTTAATATTATCTTATTATTTCATAACGGAATTTTAATTAATTGTTTTGTTTTATAAGATGGTTTAAATGGAATCTTCTTGTTTTTTTTCAAACAAGGTAATTTTTTACTATTTACTAGAAATGTGAAAGGAATATTTGTTTCAATGTACATAGAATTAATGTAATATTACCACAATCATCTCCAAAAGTTTCATTAAAGTATCCTCAAGAGTTTTGAAAGATAATTTTCAAATAATAACGTTTTTCTAATATTTTGGAAATTTTTGATTTGAAAAATTACCCTTTAAAATGAAAAGGGTATTTTCCAAAATAATATTTTCATGATATTGTTATGATATTTGATTTCAAAAATAAGATAAATTTATTTTACACATACCAAATTGGGTATATATTGTAATGATATCATCTTTATTCTTTCTCTGGATGTTTTATGATCATTTTTACTAGGTAATATTTTGAAATTAACTTTCATGATTAATTTTTTAGTCATTAATGTTCCCTTGAAAAATTCACATTCTGGTTTTTATTGGGAATTATATTTCCCATAAATATCTACATTATTTATCATGGATATTCATATTTATAAAACCGTATATCATTTTTACATATAGTGTTTAAATTTTATGTTTGTTTCCTCTGGAATTGGGAATTACCTCGTTGATTTAAGGATCAAACATTCCAAGCGGTTTCTAATTGTTTTGTTCGTAGAACTGAAAACATCCAATGATTCTATATCCATTTGGACCTACTTTCCAAAGGTAGGTGCTCATTAGTTATGGATTGATGAGACTTACGAATTTTCATTAGTCGAGAGGATGGGAGGTCTGACTCATCACACCTTTTTGAGGGGAATTATTGTCTACTCCCGGAAACTCTTTATAGATTTAAGTTATGTTCTTGAATCCTTATTAAATTACAGAGTATAAAATGAACTTTCCTTTAGATCTGACAATCAATGATTGATATGTAGGAAATTTAGAGAATATTTTATATGTATTCGAGGTTCTTCATCGATATAGAATCTTTTATATTTGTTAGATATTGTTTAGTCTATGGTATCCTTTAATACATTATTTAAAAGTATCTTGGTAATTATGATGACCATACTGGTGTTAAAGCCAGTCAGTGGGGCACTTGAAGTTTATTGTAATTCAGAAGGACATTGATTATTTCTGAGTTGGGATCTTACCCATTGATGGGCTACCTTTGTATCCTTTAAAAAGGAATCAGAACCACAAAGTTCGAGTAAGGGAGTATGATGTTTATGTATTATTGATGGATCAAAGAAAGATGTCATAATTACTTTTACACACTAAGCCCACGTGAGTCATGCTCGGTGTGAGAAACAAGAGGTATTGGTAAAACCAGAAAATTGTGCCATGAATGGTTCAATCATGGAAAATGATGTGGGGATTATGTATGTTTGACTACCCAAATAGATAGAGATTGGAACTAATTTCAATGAAGTCCAGGGACAGGGTCCATAAAGGTATATTTACATTATGGAGATTTGGATACTCTAACTTGGGGCTTACTCTTGAGGAAGAAGCCTGAATTAGGAGGGGATTTATGATTTGGTTTTACTCCTGAGAAGGAAACCCAGATCAAAAGTAGACTAAGACTGGTTAAGAGAAATTCAGATTGGGGCTTACTCCTAAGGAGGAGGCCCAGGTTAAAAAGGAATTTTAAAATTAAGGGACTTGGGGCTTACTCCTAAGGAGGATGCCCATATTTGCAGATTTGAGACTGGGGCTTACTCTTGAGGAGGATGCCCAGATTAGGGGAATTGGGGGTTACACCTAAGGAGGATTCCCAAATTAATGTGAATTTGGACTAGGGATTACTCTTGAAAAGGAGGCCCAAATTTGGGAATTAGGACTGGGGCTTACTCTTAAAGAAGATTCCCAGGTTAAAGGATTTGGACTGGGGCTTACTCTTGAAAAGGAGGCCCAGGTTAAAGGACTCTCTCATAATAAAGTATGAGGTTGAATGAATGAAATCTCTAACCTTTGTGACATAAAAATTTGTAAATCACTAGGTTTTGAGAGTTGTTTCATAGAATTATTTCCACCTGACTCATGGAGAAGTAGGCGTCAGTCTATGGGATTTCCAAAAGATCTCAGGGGCTCCAATTTTGGGTGATATGTATGCTGAATTCATCCCTCCCAAGGTGACATGGAATGATTCAGAGAAGTCTTCGGCTTTAGCTCAGGAATTATTAAAAAGCTCCCATAATATCAAGAGTTCAGAGACCTCCATAACTCATTCTAGAAAGGATATTAATCAAGAGGAGTGGATGAATATGTTTCTTATCGAGAAGCAGAATAAGGAGCTGAAGGAGAAGTGATCGAAGGATAAGGGATCGAAAAAGAAGGGATCCAAGAAGAAGAGGCCCACTCGTCCTACTACCTGCCCCAAAACAGAGAAGAGGGGTGCTCCTGGAACATTCTGGACGACATTGGAAGCCGGAGAATTTGAGATGTGGGGACATGAGTTGAGTTAGAGAATCCCAAAGAAGACTCACCTGTCGGGCTTTTTGTCCTTGTGGACCAGTGTTTATCTTCTACGAGTTAGGGATTTTAAGGGAGGCGTCAAGACATGGACCTTCATTATCGTAGATAAATTGGTTGAGGGGAAAATGGTTGGGTTGGCTACCCCCATTTTATCAAATATTCACAGGATCTTACTCCATGTATTCATGGGTAAGTCTCCTTTCAGAATAGTGGGACTATTCCATGTTTTGTGGGGATGGATCAACACTCACTTCAGGACGTATAATGTACAAAATGGATTACAGATTCCTGGAATTTATTTCAGGCCATCAATGTAGGAATTATATGGAATTGCTCCACTAGCTCTCAACTCTTATGACATGAAGGTGAGGCTGAGCATGTATAAAAAATTTAATTTCATTCCCTATGGAAATCCCCCAATCGGGCATTTTGTTGATGATGTAACAGCCAGTCGGGAATTAAGGGAATACATGATGGCCTGCAGAGATGGTGTGCTGGTCGCTAGGATTGAGAGAGAGATTATATGCGAGGCATATGCTCTATATAGATTTTCACATCAATTCAAGTGTTTACAGTAGACTGATGTATCTCCCCCCGTGCATGTCAGGTCAGAGTAACATCTGATGGTTGCTCGACAACTCCGGTAGCTGACATCTAGGCAGAAGACTGGGGAAGTGTTTGAGATACCAGTTGATAAAACAACAAATAACTTGACTACATGGTATGCCAAACACTGGATAGTGTCATACCCTAGAGGGGTACTGAATCACCTGCTTTATTAGGTGGGTAAAAGGAATAGAACTTTTGAGAAAGAAACCCTTCCTCAGGAAGGTGATGCTTCCCCACCTGGAGCTGATTCACCAGATTCCTCATCTAGGAATGATTCACCGGATTCCCAAGATGGGGATGATGAGGTGCAACAAATGTTAAAGCGGCCTTGTGCATGATATAATCCTCCAGTCAGAATCAAAAGACCCACTCCATCAATTCCTAGTAAGTTAATTTATTATGGCAATTTAATCACCATTACATTATAGAACAACAAGCCTTATTTTCTTTTTCTCGATCAGTAGTTGCAGGAGCTAGAAAGAAACTGATGTCCATGATTGTAGAACCTTCCTTGCAGCCTTCTAGTACACATACTGAATATCTATGACTAGATGTTGTCCATACATGGCAGAGTTTATACTGTGGTGCTGAAACCGCCTGGATAGATTTGTGTGAGGGGATACACCTCCCTGAAATAGGGAATCTTGTGGCTTCTACAGATATCCATTACAAGGATAACCCCGATGAAATGAGGGATTATATTAGAGATCTGGAAATGCTCATATATGCCACTTTTGATTCCATTCCTATCACCAAGCTGGTGAAGAAAATGATGGATCATGGCGCCGCTGAGGGGACTGATGCTTCGGGAGATGAGGAGTGGCATGATTACGTGGCTCCTGAAGATGTATGTTCACTTTCCTTATTTTCTGTGCAACTTGATTTCATTCAAATCATTGTTACTCAAGGAAATTATTTTCTTGATCTTGCAGCTTACAATGAAAGGAACTAATGAGGTTCCTTCACCACAATATAACCCTAGTGGTACTGCAATCAGGGCTACTGCTAAATCTCCTCACGAATCGGGTGAGATATCTCCAGGCCAGCAGGCCATGGATGAGGAGTTGGACAAGGCCTTCCATTCTACAATTCAAGTGCCTATAAGGGAGGCTACTGAAACTCCCAAAAATCCAAGCAAGAAAAATCAATGAAGGAGGAATTCCAAAGTTAAAAGCTTCATTAGTCGTGGTAATTCCTTTGGATAATCATGTGTTTTAACCCACGAAAAGGTTGCTCATACTTCTTGGGATTGCAGGGGCTTCTTAAATTTCCCCTCTAAGGGAGAGGACTGACCCTCCTTTGAGGACCACAGAGGGTACTTGTGAACAATCACAAGTTCAGGCTAACTTGGCTGCTCCTGAAGAAGAGCTAGCGTCTGTTCCCAGTATCCCTCCAGCTGCTATTGCAAGAAGAGAAGAACCTGATTCTGGTAAGTTAAACATGCTTCATAAAATGTTGAATGAAACAACGACTGACTTCCATTCTGTGACACTTTAGGTTCAATCCCTGTATTAGGGCTTTTGGCGGCCATTGCAACTGACGTTGCCGCCTTATCTGAAGAAGCTATCCAGGGACAGAGACAATAGGATGAAGGTCGCCAAGAAGACATAAAAAATGCTCCCACTGGTGATATTAACCAGGATTCTAATATTAAATTGGATGAAATTATGGGACTTGGTGCATCTTTTGATGATTTTTTAGATCATGTTAAATTACCATGTAATTGAGAAATTATTGATGTGAGTTTTTTCCTTCACCCTAATAAAAATAACTTCTTATTACATGTATAATAATGATTGGTTGAAATGTGCAGTTCTATCTGAGCAAGTTTCTGAACTCCCAATGCCCGAAGGGGGTACATAAAACCCAACTATTGTAGAGACATTATCCCAGGTGGAGCTGAACCCCATAGAGATTCCTCAAACTCACCCTGAAAATCCTGTTGAAGCTAGGAAAGACGGGGAGGAGCCTTCTCAAGTTACTAATCTACCGATGTGTAAGGGATAAAAATATTTGCGACTGTAATTTACTTGCAATACAGACAATCAAATTTTTTTATTCTTTGAAACTAACCAATGATTTCAATTGATTATGCATGGCCATCAATTTCAGTGGCTATATTTGGAGGTTATTCTTCAGCCTCCGCCCCAACAGAAATTGAAACTGAAGAACCACAGGTCAGGGGGAAGGAGCAGAACATGGCACTTCCTTTAGTGCATTAATCCTAGATTACATTCCCCCTTCTAATAGTGATGATGAGTCGGATCCAGAAGTACAAAAGGCGCTCCAATTTTCAAAAAGTAAGGCATGGAAAAACATATGGAAGATAATATCCGAAGTGCCTTTAGAAGAGCTTTCATCGAAGATCCCTCAACTGTAATCCCTATTTGTCATGCTGGGACTTGGTGGTTTTGGATATAAAAAGATCCATGCCTCAGTGAAGCAAGTCATCTTAAGGAGGGAGATGAAGAAAAAGTGCCATGAAGATCTGACCAGGGTGAAGCTGTTAGCCAATAGCTATGAATTTAAGGCTGTAGTATCCCGAGCTGAGGCTGACTATACTGCCAAGATGAAAGAGCTGAAGCATAAGATCAAAGATAAAGTTGTCCAGCAAATGCACCTTCAGCAACAGTTAGATGCTGTTACTAGGGAACTTGACCAACTCAACAATTCACTAAAGTGAGCTCAAATGAGTGGTATGAAAGCCATCGAAGATGTCAATAAAGCACTCCATGATGCTAAAACGAGTGAAGTCCGTCGAGTTCATGAGCTTCAAGTAGCTGCTGATAAAACTCGGGATGTTGTACATCAAGTGAAGACTTATGTTGACATCCTCTTATAATTTCTCGGAAAAGAGAAGAGACTCCAATCTGTGGGAGTCCTTCTAATTCTTGTGCATCAAATGAAAACACTCTCATCTTCAATCATTTGTGCATGCTTTTTACTTTTCTACCTACTTTAGATTTCAAACTAAGACAATGGGCCTAGTAAGCATAGTTTGATTTTTTAGGATTATTATAAATAACCCTAAATATTTTTGAAACTTCTTTTAGTGCTCAATATTACCTAAAATCATACAAAATGTATGTTTAGTGAGTTAGAACTTGAATTTTATTCAGATTTCCATTGTCTTCTGTGGGCAGTTTAAAGTCATGCACGTCGGACATAAAAGGGTTATTGTTTAAGGTCGAAATAGCTTTGACCGAATGGATTAAAATTGACTCAATTCCTTGATAATTCGTCTAGAAAACATATTACTACACCCAAGTATGAGGGAAAATATGTAAAATATGACCTAAAAAATTTTGAATCTGAGGAATGATATGAAAAGGGCTAAAAGGAATTTGAAGAAGTAGTTCCCAAGAATGAAGTTACCATTATTTAACAAAACCGTTAGGGGGTTGAATTATGGAGGGCCACCTAAGGGCATTGGCTGCATAGTCAAATAATAACATCTTTTGGAGAACATGTCCGTTATGTGGACTATTTATGCAAGGCCTCCTAGGGGCACGTGCTACATAGTCAGGCAAAATAACTCTCAGAAATTTACTTTTCGACTGCTAAAAAGCCAATGAAAGGTTATGGGGATTCAAAATTTCCAATACATAGAGTTTTCTGATTGGAGAGAGGTACATGAAAATGAAGAAGATATCTCCAAACAAGATTATCTAAGCGCTGGATGAATGTCACTCATACGAAGGTCTGACCCAAGCGTAGGGAAGAGAAATATAAACCATAGACTTGAATACTTTCATATCATGAAAAAGGGTATGCAACAAATATGTTAAGGGTGGATATTTTTGAAGATCCCTACATATTGTCATTAAGACAAATACAGATAAAAGAGGTCTTCCTCCCATGAATGAAGTTACTACTATTTAACAAACCCATTAGGGGTTGAATTATGCAGGGCCGCCTAATGGGATTGACTGCATAGTCAAATAATAGCATCTTTTGGCTGACATGTCTGTTATCTAGACTATTTATGCAAGGCCGCCTATGGGAACATGCTACACAGTCAAGAAAAAGAACTCTCAGAAATAGGACATTTTGTGACCAGAAGACGAGAAAAAGGTTATGGAGATCTGAAAATATTTATGGTTAGGATTATGACACATAAAAATGGGTATTGTCCACTATTTGTAGAGATACACAGATCAATAATAACAATAATCATGTTGTGGCTGGGTCCTGAATTGAAATATTGGACTTCACTACGTATCCCATAAGGATGGGAATCAATCCATACGTAGTTCTTGAAATATAGTTTCACTTCATGTGGGACAAAAGTGTAAGAGATCTTAGATTAGGGTAATAGAACTCGGACCATTATAAGAAATACACATTGTGTTTTATCATAGGGACTCTTCATCTAGGGGACTGAAAGAGGAATATGGGGTTAGGCCCAAAAGACATGGGGATGGACTCGAGGGACACTCGAATATTCCTACATATCCTATAAGGATGGGAATCAAGCCCACATAGTTCTAGAAATACCCTCTGTACAGATTTGGTTCGTACATTTGAAGGGTGAAAGGGGACTTTAGTGTAATGATGGTTTGACCCAAGATAAATGGTTCGATCATTGCCATGTATGCACATAGTCTTTGGAATGTAACATGATTGGAAATAAATGTAAATAATGATTCCCTCTCAGGTTAGGGTATCAAAAAATGTTGTATTTTATTTTCATACAAGGCAAAAGTGTTGTACAGTTTAACATCGTATAGCAAGGAAAAAGGTGAACCAATGTGAAGAGATTGATTCTGGGGGCGGTTTCACGAATCAACATTGTATGAGATGGATTTGAACCGATGTGAAGAGATTGGTATTGGGCTTGAACCTCGGGAGGTTTCCTACGTACCCAGCCTAAAAGGCAAGGTTCAAAGTCCACATAGTTCAATTAACTAAAAAAATGAATTTGTGATCAAGTTGTTCTTGGGGTCAACAACCTAAAAAATGGTGTTGGTACTTATGCATGGTTAGCGACCAAGAGAGGGTGTTATGGTTGATGTTTACTCTAATATCACATGATTCATACTCAGTGTGAGAAACAAGAAGGAGAAACAACCCTAACAATGCACAGTTTAATGACATGTAGGACATATGAAGGGACTATGCAGTTTAAAGTCTTGCAATGAGGACTATTGGTGATGCAAAGTTTAGTTTCATGTAACAGGGCCAAAATAATTTTTAATGTCATGTAGGACATATTAAGGGATTTCTGTATAGTTTAGTGTCATGTAGTTAAGACGATGGGGACAATACAGTTTAATGTCATGTTTGACAAAAGGGGGACTATGCTGTTTAATGTCATGAAGTAAGGGAAAAAGAGGACACAGTTTAACGTCATGTTGGATGTATTAGGGACTTTCTCACAGTTTAACATCATGTTGGACGATGGTGCAAATGGTTTAAGGTCATATGCATGGACCATTGCTGTATATTTTAACATCATACAACAAGGAAGATGAAGGGGACATAGTTTAACGTCATGTTGGACGAAGGTGCTAATAGTTTAAGGTTATATTCATGGACCATAGATGGTGTAGTTTAATGTTTTGATGGACATGAGAGAAATGAAAATAATTTGAGGTCATATGCATGGACCGTGGCTGTATAGTTTAATGTCATATAGCAAGGAAGATGAAGGGGACACAGTTTAACATCGTGTTAGACGAAAGTGATACAAATAGTTTAAGGTCATATTCATGGACTGTAATGGTGAAGTTTAACGTCTTGTTGGAAAAAAGTAATACAAATAGTTTAAGGTCATATTCATGGACCATTCGTGTATTTTGTGTTTATACAAAATATTTCTTCCGAAATCTGGCATTGGTTGGAGTAGTGATGAGTTCTCCATCCATTGAGATTAAAGAATAAGCTCCATTAGAATACACCTTATGTATTGAGTAAGGTACTTACCATTTTGGTTCATGCTTGGGAGGTTTCTTTCCTGGTATCATTGGAGTTCCGAGATTCAATACCAATTATCCCAAAATGAATGAACGAAGATGAAATGTTTTGTTGAAATCTCGTGCTATTCGATTCTGGTATACTTCCAAGTGGTGTAGCGTGCACAATATTTTCTCATCTAACCATTACAATTCATTCAATCCCTTTTGATATTGTTCATCTGTAGATGACTGATCAAAAATGGCTACTCTGAGTGAAGGTAATTGAATTTCAATGGGAATGACTGCTTCCGTTCCATATACTAGTGAATATGGAGTTAACCGCGTTACAGTGCGGCTGGTGGTCCGATAATCCCACAAAGAATGAATGAGTTTATCCGGCCCTGACCTATTATCTTTATCCACCAACTTTTTTAGTATGTTTGAAAGAGTCTTGTTGAAGGCTTCTATCTGTCCATTGGCTAATGTATGATACTGAGATGAATGGTTGGATTTGATCTTGTATTATTGATATAACTTATTCACCTCGGTTGAACAGAAGTTGGTGTCGTTGTCCGTCAATATGGTATGAGGGACACCAAATCTGGTAATGATGTTTCACTTGATGATGTTAACAATTCTTTTAGAACTAACTTTTTTGAGAGGTATTGCCTCTTCCTATTTGGAAAAGAAGCCAGTAGCAGTAAGAATATACTTAAACTACATGGCTGTAGCTGAAGGGTAAGGTCCAACCACATCGATTACCCATGTGGCAAATGGCCACGAGTATTTAGCTATATGAAGAAACTCTGGGGGCTGATGAATGAATTTGGAATGTACTTGGCATAAATTACACTTCTTTATGAAATCAACACAGTCTTGTATCATTGAAGGCCAAAAGTATCCAAGACTTCAAATTTGATCAAATAGTCTATGTTCAGACTGGTGGGAACCAGAGACTCCTGTATGAACTTCTTTTATGACAACCATTGTATCCTCACCATAAATGCATCTGAAGAGAAATCCATCAAAACCACACTTGTATAGATTTTTCTCTAGGTGATCTGGGCTATCATAAAGAGTAAAATTGACCACACGTCGCCAGATTTGTTCTTTCCCGACTCTATTAGGTGAAAGTGTTCCGTTTTGAAGGTATTCTCTGATCGGTGTCATCCATGCTGTAGTATGACCATATGGTTCAGGAATGGGACAAATTTCATTGATTTCATCTGTTCTTGTTTGAACATAAGGTGAAATTGTACGATGGTGGGCAATACTGATAGTTGTTTTGTCCCGATTTGGATCTTCCAGAGATGTAGCTATATTAGCCAATGCATCAGCTTGGGAATTTTGTGATCGCTGGACACAAGAAAATGTCAGTTCCGAAGGGAATTATTCCATTAATTCTCTGACGCAATCATACAAAGAGATAAATTCTTCTTTTCTGAGGGCATAATCACCATTGACTTGGTTGATTACTAGGTCTGAATAACCTTTCACCATTATGTGATTCACTTGTGCTTGAAGCGCTAATTCTAATCCTGTGATGAGAGCTTGGTATTCTGCTTCATTATTTGTACTGCCTCCCAACAATGAGAAGGAATAGGGTAAAACTACCCTTTCTAGAGAAATAATCACAACTCCTAACCCAACCTTGTTGAATTTAGGATTTTCCATTTTCCACCCTGTTGGACTTCTAGAAGCACCATCAAAGTTCATTTCTCATTTTGAAGACTATCTTGAATAATGAAGACATCTTAATCAGGAAGTTCAATATCTGAAGATGTATCTTCTACTCAAGGGTGTTCATCAAGTAAATCAGCTAAAGATTGGCCCTTTATTGACTTTTGAGACACATACTAAATGTTGAATTACTGCAAAATAACTGCCTGCCTTGCCAGACGTCCTGTAAGCATTGGACGACTAAGGACGAATTTGAGCGGGTTATTACGAGATACCAATTGGACCTCACGATGTTGTAGGTAGTGTCTCAACTTCTGAATTGTAAAGATTATTTCTAGGTAGCATTTATCAATACAAGAGTATCAGGTTTCTGCTTCAAGCATAGTCTGACTGAGATAGTAGTGGCTGTATTCATTTCCAACATCACTCTTTTGAGAAAGAAAGGCACCCAATGATTGCTCTAAAGATGTCACATAGAGGATATGTGGTCTTCCTTAAACAGGTGGCATTAATTCTGGTGGACTCAAGAGATACTTCTTGAGAATATCGAATTCTTCTTGACATTTTTCAGTCCACTGGTAAGTGACTCCCTTCTTCATCAATTTGTTGAAGGGTAAACTTTTTCCTGGCAAATTGGCGATGAAACGCCAAATATAGGCTAAGTGTCCTTGAAGTCCTCTCAAGTCTTTAAAATTTTGAGGAGGTTACATACCTAGGATTGACATTGTCTTCTTAGGATCGACCTCGATACCACGATGGCATACAACAAAGCTGAGAAATTTTCCTAAGGTTACTCTAAAAGAAAATTTTAAGGGGTTCATCTTCAAATTATGTTGTCAAAGTTTGTGGAATATGATTTCCAAACCAGCCAAGTGATTAGAACATTGTTTGGATTTAACCACCAAATAATCCATGTAACATTCAACAAACATACCTAAAAAGGGTTTGATGATATGATGCATGACACACTAATATGTTGCGCCTGCATTCTTTAGTCCAAAGGGCATTACCCGATAGTAGAAAAAACCATGAGGGGCTCTGAAGGCTATAAATTGTACATCTTCTGGAACCATTCAGATTTGATTTTACCCAGAATATCCATCCATGAAGGAATGTGCTTCATAACCAGCTGTTGCATCAATTAAGAGTTCTATGATCGGAACTGGAAAATCTTCCTTAGGACAATACCGATTTAGATCTCTGAAATCAATGAAAACTCTAATTTTTCCATTCTTCTTCTTCACAGGGATAATATTAGCCAACCATTTGGGATATTGAACTTATATGAAGATGTTATCTTTGATATGCTTATCCACTTCAGTTTGAATTTTGGAATAATAAGTTGGGTGTGTTCTTCTTGCAGTTTTCTTGAATCCTCAATGTTCTTCTGTCAAACCCAAACAATGATTTGCGACATGAAGAAAAAGGCATGGCATCTCTGTATAGTTCCAAGCAAATATATCTCGATTTTTCTTCAAAAATGAAATATAAATTTCTTGTTCTTCAAGAGTCGTGGCCACAATAATTAATGTGGGGCGTGGATCTTCTTTTGTACCCAGATTTATTTCTCTGAGTTCATCCACGGTAGTAGAGATACCCTCTTCAAATACTCGAGGAGCATCCCTGAGATCTTCCTCTTCTTCTTCAACATGTGTTATGTATTTTATTTCTACTTGCATAGTAGATGATGGAAAAGCATTTTCATGATCTGAAGAGATGTTAATATTTGAACATCTTAAAGAAGAAGCTTCCATTTCCAACTCGATTGATAATGAAGGGTATTTCTTGGGTACTAAGAAGGAGATGATGGATTGAAAATCAACATCATCATTCACCTCTGACATTTTTATAACTTCTTATGGCCTGGTTGGCGAAGTATAGACTTTCTAAAGACATCCCCATTTGAGCTTTCATCATTGCTTGGTGAATCACCAATTTTTCCCATGCTTTCTGGATTGATTTCCGTAATTGACATTATGGAAGTTTCCATAAGAGAATTTGGATTTGAGTCAATCCTATCAATTTGACTGATAGGGAACAGATAATCTATACTCACATGTATAAATGGATTTTCTGGAATCTTTTCCAAACCATATGGATCATTAACATTGGTAATCTCCTTTGTTGTGGATTTCTCCTTTCCATTCATGTGATAGAATTCCACCTCATTGTATTAAGATTCACATGTCTCTAACGTGTCCTTATCACCATAAAATGTCCCAACTTGACCATCGAAACAATATTTGAGACATTGACGGTATGATGAAGGGATAATATCATGTTTATGTAGCCAGGGTCTTCCAAGCTGGATGATGAAGGCTAAGTCCTGATCAACAACCATGAAATCTGAATTGGATACAAGATCTCCAAACTGAGTTCTGAGTGTAATCTCGCCCATTGGTTCTTTTTCATTTTTATCATATGCTTGTAACATCATAGAAGAAGGAGATATATCAGATTCTATGAGGCCCAATCGGCAAAGTGTAAAAATGGGCATCAGGTTGACTCCTGAACCATTATTAATGAAAGCTCTTCGAATGTCTACACCATTGACCTTACCAGATAAATACAAAGGTCTAATATATCCATGCACGACATCATCTTCATCTTCATCTGTGAAAGATATCACTACATGGCATTCTGCAAGATTATTCTCTACATTGTAGGCTTCAGCTGCAGTAATTTAAGTTTTAAACTCCTGAGGACTTTACAATGCCTCAATGAGTGCCTCTTGATCATCTTTTGATAAATTCAAGGCATCTAAAATTGATAACATGGCCGGTAATTTGGCCAGGTGTTTCAATACATCATACTTTTGATCCAATGGTCTGTGTTTCCTAACAGGAACATGTGTTTTAGCAAGTTCCTTGGAAGATGATGCTTTGGAAGTTGATGCATCTTTTATCGAGGCAGGAGTTGGTAATACTATTGGATTTGGAAGATTAGACTGAATAGGTCTATTTACTTGCTGAGAGAAAGAAGGTGTAACTTCCAACCTATCTTCCAAAATAACTGTTCCAGGACTGAATCTACCTTGTGTGGAAGAACTTTCTTGTTCTTGTTGAGCTCATTGAAGGGATCTTCCATGAGTTTCTGCCGTACACACAGTTCTAGCAGGGGTAGAATTGGAACAGTGGCCTCTGAATGATCCACGTCTTCCCCCATACCCTGAGTCTCGGGAACTTCCTCTGATTCCAATGCTTGATACACGGAACCCATGTTCATCGAGATCGAAACTGTGACTTGAATAAAGATCTATTAAATGAATCATATTAACAGAACCAAAGATTAACTTTTCATTCGATGAAGAATCTGCCTGACTAGCCAATTTAGGCTATGCCGTTTGGTGGGACGATGCCCATGACTTTGAAGTAGATGGCATAAAATCTGCCAGAGTCAAAGACAACTTGGGCTTTGATACATACTCATCTTCTTCTGATTCTTCTTATTTCTTTGAATCATGACATTTCTTTGAGAATTTCCCCTCTGATGAAGAGGGTGTTTCTGCGACATTCATGGAAGAAGATGCAATAGGTTTCTTCAATTGTGTTCGCAAAATAGCATGAGATCAGTTGATCATTTTTCTAACCATCCAATCTTAATATTTTTTTTTCATTTTTGTTATTGACTTATTTCCACTCGCCTTCCTCCTCTGGATCTGTAGCAGTAACACATGCTACCTGAGCTGAAGAACCCTTCAGTTTGACTTGTGCTGAGTCAGCCATTTTTTGCAGGAGGTCCTTAAAGAAAAAACAATCATGAATGGGATGGCCAAATATCTGATGAAAGGGGAAATATTTGGGACAGTCTTCATCTCCTTCCTTGTTCAGCCTTTTGGGCCTTTCCAATTGAACCAAAGTATTCTCCAGAGACAAAATGAAGTAACCGGGAACTTGTTTATTTCAGAAAGAGTAATCTTTGCTTTTCAAATCCTCAAATTGTTTTCGTCTCTAATCTCTTTGATCATCTTAAAGAAACGACCTCTGTTGCTAATGCTCTGTAGGTGGATCCATTCCAGAAGATGAAGGTTTTGAAGTAGAAGTAGGTACATGTGCTTGTTTAAGCATAACTGTAGCAGTCTCTGCTTTACCCATTCTCCTTCCTGGAGCTGATGGAATTACTCGAGTTTTATCCTTAGTTTTCATAAGAGAATCTTCAATCTGTTGAGCGATTTAAGTAAGGTCTTGAAACCCTCATGTGTGTTCCATAGGGATCAACGGTGTGTGTTACTCATCACACAGATTTTCCACACAGATTTACAACAATTCTTCTTAAGGGAGTGCTAAGCGCAGCGAATATGTTAATCCCTTCCAGTGAGCAATGAAATATAAAAACCTTTCATTCTCCCTTTTCTTATAGTTTTTAAGATAAAAAATTGTTTTCTTTGGCAACATTGAGCTGAATTGAAGAAGGAATAATTGACAAAGATCCTCCCATCCAGTAATTGAATGGGATTACAAGCTTCTGTACTAGATAAAAGCATGTCCCTGTAATGACTGTATAAAACACCTGAGCTTAACTACTTCTTGTTGCTGAATGGTTCCCATCATAGGATCACAATGAGAAATAAAAGGTGTTATGTGTTGCTCCGGGTCTCCCGAAACATTAATGATTGGGAATGTAGTACTTGAAAAATTTGATGGGGGGGGGAATTGAATCAACCCATTCAGGGTAAGATCTCTTTTCTAGTTGAATTTGAGCTCGTTTTCCCTCCATAGCATCCAAATGATCTCTTAATGACTCAATAGTAGTTATTAACTTTTGAGAAACATCCTGTTGATCTTGGACCTGAATAGGCTTAATGACTGGAGCTTAGAAAGATGTGGCAGCTGGTACTGCGACCGATGGCAGCACTACCGATTGTTGTTTCACTTAACCCATAGGATAATACCTTTGAGGGTGTACTGATAAAGGAGGATATTCACCATCCATCTTAGAATCCACAACAAATTCCTTTGGCTGACTCACTCTAGTACTCTTAGGAGGAAGACTACCCTGAAGTAGTTCTGCATTCATCCTCCTCAATTCCTTCATTTCTTCATCTTGTTGTGAAAATATATACTCTAGTGAGAGCGATTGGCCTTCTCAAGAGGAATGGTATGTAATCTGATTCGTTCCATTCCCCTTGTTGGATCCCTTTTGGAGAGGGGGAAGTGGGTTACTTGAAGGAACACCCAGATTCTGGGTAAGCCTTTGATTTCGTGTACGCACACCTTCTTCATTTGTGTCTGTGTGTACAAATTCTTAAGCAGGAACCTCTTCATCTGATCCCTCTGAGTGAACCTCATCTAGTGGATCAACAACAATGGCATTGATGAAATTAATTTATTCATGATGCATTTCATCCCTTCTATCATCATTTCTGCGATATTTTCTTCTTTCATGTCTCTGATGAGACATTGCCTTTTGTCTATTTGATCTATCAGGAACTTCTTGATGAACTAGTATTTAGAGGGAATCTCCTGATAATTTCTCTCTTCGTTCCTCTTGGGGATTCTTCCCTAATTTAGAGAAGACTTAATTTCTCTGAGGAAGAGATTGAGGATTTGAAAAAGTCCCCAGTCTGGTGGACTGGGGCTATTCTTATTGTTCCTGATCAACTCCTTGAATCCTATTTGTTGATTCCAAGGGTTAGGTTAAAATAGTCCCCAGTCTCGCAAGATAGGGTGGTTCTTGACATGCTATATCTGAGACCTTCTTGTAAGATCTCATGATCTTGTAGACTTTAGTCCAGAAATTGGCTGGATGCATCAACCTGCATCCACTTTTATCACTTGGCTCAAAAGACCGTTGGATGATTTTTGACACTTCTGTCACTTGATGATGTGTTTGCTCTAAACAAGAGGCCTGTTCAATATTCTAGTTCACTTGATGCAGGAGTAATTCAACAACTTTTTCTCTGTTTGCTTAATTTTGAGAAGAACTAGTTAAAGCCTATTCTTGAGAAAGCCTTTTATTACAATCAAATCCAATTGACTGTGGCCAACCATGTGTAATAACATTGCATGAGATAATTTTCGGTGGGCTTTGCTGACTAGAATGAACAGTGAAATGTAGTGCTCCATGAACAATCCATCCCCTTATATGAATAACAAACGTGGAAATGTCAATTAACTGGCACAAGCTTCTTAGTGCGCCAAGTCATGAATGCTGAAGGGCTCTCTGCTGCTTTTCAGACTTCAGATATCAAGAAACTGAGAGAGAATCCAAGTCAATTTGGCATTGTAACACTTCTATTATCTTGATATGATTTTAATATTCATTATAATATAATATTTTCCTTTCCAACTGATGAAGTGTTTTCCATATGTTGAGACGAATATCATGAATTCCATATTCCGTCAACATCTCTGGAATGTCTTACTGAGAGTCAGCCGAAAGACAAAACATGACTGGCACTTCACCTTTCACCAATTTTTTTCTCATATTCAGTACTTTATCTTTATCATTCAATGGACATTCATCTACTTGATTGGACTAGAGTTGGTGCTTATTTTTTGCTCCACCAGATTCAACAAGATCGGTAGAGAATTCGCTGATCAAACATGAAGATGAATGACCTAGGGGTGGTTTAGAGAATGACCTACACCTCAGTATATATTTTGATTGAGAAAGTATTTTACCTGCTAGTGGCGAAGCATCAGAAGTGACTGGATTCACATTTTCAAGTTCCATAAGATAAGAGGTCTTTCTCATCACCACATTGTCCATTGGAGAATTTTCGAGGCAATGTGAATTATAAATGAGGAGAGGACAATCTTAGTTAAATTCATCATCATGGGGAGGGCCACCATGGTGGGTTACATAAAAAGATGAATCATTTTTCTCCTTGGTCTTCTGGCCACACAGAGGGTTCCTTTGGCCCTCATCTGAAGACGAAACATCAAGATTGGCCGAACTGTCATGAATGAAGCCTTCATGAGGAAGTGTCTGATGAAGACCTTCATAATTAATGTTCCCACTATGGGGAAATGAGGGAGTATAATCATGAATTACAATAGATAATTGTCTGAGGGCTTCAAGAACTCCATCGTCGAGAAAGGCCTTATTACAAATTGGTCCTTGATTTCTGGATTGTGTTGGGAGGAAATTCTTCTTAGATGCCTTCTTACTCAATTTATGAACCATTTGTGGATGAAAGTGGTAATTATAGGTAGGTGTATGTGCCTGATAAAGAGAAATGATCAGGTTTGGCTGATTATCTCCGCTCAAATCAGGTGTATGTGCCTGACATGGTTGTCCGTATGATATGGGGGGTGTACGCCCCACAAACCTCTTGGACTAGAACAGAGATGTGTTTCTATTCCAAAGTGAACTATTGATGTATCACTCCACTGGTAGGGATATATTTATTTGTCTTTCCCTTAGATGTTGTTGAAGCTGTTATAATATCCTGGAAGGCATCCAGAATATGAGCAGGGATTTGCGTATGGTCTTTCACCATTGATAAAATATCCTTGGTGACTTCAGCTACCAGAATGGGGATATACGTCCATTATTTTCTTGAATTAGGTGTGTGTTCCTGCTCCTATCCTCATTTTCCTATCATTGAATCCTGACAGTACTCAAGTGTGGGGGTAGAGAGTTGAGTCCGCCTCCTGTTTATCACCGGAGCATTCCGACTAACTTCTCTGAATGCTACCAAACGAGACTATTGGTAGGATTTATCAATACTAGAAAGTGTATGTTCTGGCTGATTTCACTCTGCCGAACGTGGTTGACGAGCTTCCTTCAATACTGATAGATGAGGCTGCTGATAGGATTTATGAGTGTAAGTAGGTGTATGTGCTAGTTTACCCGTTGTTAACACATTAGGTTGGCGGGATCCATCGTATGTAGTTAGACGAGCCTATTGAGGAGTTGATGACTTATAAATAGGTGTGTGTTCCAATCTATAGTACTCCACCAGAATTTCTTAGCGGGATTGGCGTGCTGCTTCCTGACGAGTCTGATGGACAACAGAATTAAAACGGATGGGTGTGTGTGCCCGCTCGTTGCTCGCCACCAAGTTAGTTTGGTGGACTTCTCTGGAGATGGCAGAGATGAAAACCTGCTCACTGTTGACTGGATTTCATCTCTGGTGGTTCATCTATCCTACTTGGGTTTGAGGAACCTGAGCCAAATTCCTGGAGATGATACCCTCATCATGTGGAGGGAACACTGCTGCATGAGTCTGGCGGCGATTTTTGATGGGAACCTTCAGGAAGGACTCATGTCTCCTTGAATTAAGGCCCTGAGGGACCTGCACATTCACCTCCCCAGAATATGGGAGTGAATGGTGATTGCGTTCTGGGGATAATGACCCGAAACGGTGGGAGACGGTGGTCAGCACCACCTGGTTCTTGATCGCTGGTCGTCGCTATCTAGACGACCAGAGTGAATTATTGACTTAGAGGGCTTGTCGAGCAGCATCGAGAGTTGGAATAGTACCGTTTTGACAGTACTCCTTAACCAGCGCATTTGATACCCAGCGTTGAAGATGCTGAGTAGGTGATGTTGTTCTCAGAGCGGATGATGATCCAGAAGGAGTAGCAGTAGAGGCCTTCCCAGCATAAGTATTCACAACAGAAGTATTCACGGGGTGTGAACATAAGAGAAGCCATTTCTGTAGCACAAAAGATCTTGGAAAAGAGTTCCTATTTGATATAACTGAAGTAATAAAGATAAGTCTGGACACAAAATATTTTGGATAAGCACATATGTTATTGATTCTCTTGTTGGCCCTCTCATTAGTTTAAATAGCGGCCTAACAAATAGGTAAAATATCACTTTAACATGGTTAAGGATTCACGTCGGGTTCACCATTTTTTTTATCTGGAATTGGGAATGACCATATTGATTTAAGGTTCAAACATTCCAGGCGGTTTCTAATGGGTTTGTTCCTAGAACCGGAAACATCCAATAATTCTATATCCATTTAGACCTACTTTCCAAAGGAAGGTGATCATTAGTTATGGACTGATGAGACTTATGAATTTTCATTGGTCGAGAGGATGGGAGGTCGGACTCATCACACCTTTTTGAGGGGAATTATTGTCTACTCTGAGACTCTCTTTATATATTTAAGTAATGTATGTGAATCCATATTAAATTACCAAGTATAAAATGTGCTTTCATTTAGATCTGACAATCAATGATTGATCTGTAAGAAATTTAGAGAATCTTTAATATTTATTCGAGGTTCTTCATCGATAGAGAATCTTCTATATTTTTTATAGATTGTTAGTCAATGGGATCCTTTAATAAATTATGTAAAAGTATCTTGGTCATTATGATGACCATACTGGTTCTAAATCCACTTAGTGGGGAACTTTAAGTTTATTGTCATTCAGAAAGACATGGATTATTTCAGAGTTGGGATCGTACCTGCAGATGGGATACCTATGTATCCATTTAAAAGGAATTAGAACCCATATATTATGAGTAATAGAGTATGATGTTTATGTTTGATTGATCGCTCAAAGAAAGATGTCATAATTACTTTTACACTTTAAGATCACGTGAGACATGCTCAGTGTGAGAAACAAGACGTATTGGTAAAACCAGACAATTGTTCCATGAAAGATTCAATCATAGAAAATGATGTGGGGCTTATGTGTGTATGACTGCCCAAAAAGATAGAGATTGGAACTTATTTCAAAGAAGATGTCTAGGGACAGGGTCCATAAAGGTATATGTACTTTATGGAGATTTGGATACTCTCCTAAATTAGGAGGGGACTTATGATTGGGTTTTACTCCTGAGAAGGAATCCTAGATCAAAAGTAGATTAAGACTGTTTAAGAGAAATTAAGACTGGGGCTTACTCATAAGGAGGAGGCCCAGGTTATAAAGGGATGTGAAAATTAAGTGACTTGGGGCTTACTCCAAAGGAGGATGCCCATATTTTTTGATTTGGGACTGGGGCTTACTGATGATGAGGATTCCCAGATTAGGGGACTTTGGGGTTACTCCTAAGGAGGATTCCCAAATTAATGAGAATTTGGACTAGGGATTACTCATGAAAAGGAGGCCCAGATTTGGAAATTATGACTGGGGATTACACCTAAAGAAGATACCCATGTTAAAGGACTTGAATCGGGGATTACTCCAAAAAAGGAGTCCAAGGTTAAAATACTCTCTCATCTTAAAGGATGAGGTTGAATAAATGAAATCTCAAACCTTAGTGACATAAAAATGTGTAAATAACTAGGTTTTGAGAGATGTTCTACAGAATTCCTTTTATATAAGGAATCCAACAAAGAAAACATTCCATAAATGGCTTTGAAGCGGGTTTTGAAGGCTAAATCTTGAATAGGAGAGGTGGATAGGCATAGGAGGGGTGAAATGGGCTGGATGGGCACCCAAAAAGAAGGTGGCACTCAAGTCCAGGTAATGCAGGTGTACCTGCGCGACACATGGGTACTTTCGCGATGGTCAACCCTTAGGGTAGAACATGTGTGAGGCTTGGCTGGAGCCCTTAGTACTATCCCTAGAGGCTTCCAGAAGAGAGGCACACAAGTTCTATTTAAGGGGTAAGGCGGCGTGCAAGTGTGGCTATTTCCCTTAAGTGCTGGCCACTTCGGTGTGAAAGGTTGATGAGTTTCAACACTTAGGCCTTCCTCCCCCTCTTTAGATCTTCCGTTCTAGGTAAGAAATTAACTTAGAAGTGTTCAGAATCTTTGAGTAGAGACTAGGGCGCCGAGATCTCAAATCTAAGTTTCTGGAAATTTTTCCTCCCCGAAATGGTGGGCACATAGGGGTATTTATAGGCTGGGGAATACCCTTGGATAATTTCAAAGAGTTCGCGCAAGTCACCTGCGCGACCATTGGGCGGCGCGCATGTATACTTGCGCGACCTTGGTGGAACATGCATGACCCAAGTGCCTTTGAATATTGGTTCATTCCTTTGTAAATTATTTATGTTTCTTCAACGGATGAATCACTTTTGGTTCAAGGTATTTCCCTTTTGTTTCCTTTAGACTTTGTGATGGAAAGGAGCGTCCACAATGTTATTTGATTGAGTGGGGAAATATAGACATCACTTATTTTTTATTTAAAAAACACATTAATTAATAGGTAATAATATGTTTAAATTAAATTCATCATTAAATACATGAATATTATATTAGAAATTTAGTGACTATTAGGGAATAGTATATGTATCCCCTCAATGGACCCATTAGTCTTATGAGACAAATCGATAAGCTATCATTAAACATGATATGGATTTTTACATACCCATTGAATAATTGTTTTTTAATTTAGGAAAGTATGATATACATATTTACACACATATATATATCATGATGTTTGAGATCTTGAAATCGATTATTATGAATTTCATTCACTAAGAAATCATTTTTTACTATCCACAATATTATTTCAGTAATATTATCCATACATTCATTTCATACACATGTTATTCATTAAATATAATTTATTCTCAGTTATTTAACTTTCCAGTTCAATTACACCTTATTTACTTAGGATTAATTTAAATCTATATAACCCATACAGACTATTTGAGGAAACCCTTTTTTTCCATTTCACTAGGATATGAATAAGGAATCATTGAAGAAGTTCGTGAATATAAAATATTTATAGTCACTATGTTCTTGATTTTATTTTTTCAAATGTAAGGTTTGATTAAGGTATGTATCTAATATACTAAGTCTTATAAACTATTTGTTCCAATGAGATATGACTCCTTATATCTTATTCCAATATAATAACTTTAAAACATTCTCTAGCCTATTAGGGCCGAGGTCACTATAGTTGGTATCAAATAATGTTTGTTTAAAGAATTTAAAACTATATTTAGATAAAAATAGATTATGTAACGTAACCTTATACCATACATTTAAGGAATTAGAAAAATTGACAAATTTTTTGAATCATACGAGGATATATTAGTATTTTTAGGTACCATTAGTGGTAAATAGGGAAAAATCATCAAAGTAATTTGAATGGCACATATACCCCTTCTGGGTTTCTATGTGATGGAATTCCTCTGAAGACATTTATTTAGATAAAATATTTGTTTGAGGTATACGTTTCACAAATGTTTAACCTGTACATCAGTGATAAGGTCATTATTGGACTAATGATTTTATAATTTGTGGAATTTTTTTAATGTTATTGATAACATTTAGGTTTAATATGATAACTGAAATAAAAAATGGTTTACATTTACCTTCATTTCTGATAAATCAATTGTCTTATAAGACATTATTGATTTATATATTTTTGGTTGTTAAAATTATCATGTATAGGTTATCTATCACACTCTACTAGTCCGACAAAATTATTTTTCTCTTCCATGACCATATTGGAAAATTGAATTAAAATTAATATATTTTGAAACATTATTTCATGATATTTTATATGACTAAAATATTTCATGGTTCATATTATTAAGAGAATGTTTTATTAACCCTGTTATAATGTTGGTTTTCACCAAGGAATTTTAAAATGTCAAACCATTTATTTTCACCAAAAAATTCAAATTTTAAGGATTAAATTTATTTAAGGTGTTGAGAATGTGAAACCATTATATTTTTTAAAAATAACATCATGTTCGATAATGTATACACCACCCAACACTGAGCCAAAATGAACCCTAATATATTATTTAATCATGATTGTTATATACCATACATTAAAATTGGATGTATTATTAGGAATTAACTCTTTTTTAGAATTATGTATACATATTTTAAATGGAATAAATATATTGGTAAATAAGGTCTCAATTTTTAAAAAGTTACTTACATGATTCAAGACTATAATCTTCATAAAAAATGTTTTGATTAAATTTTGTGATAGAATAATATAATTAATTTAAATACATTTTGAAATTTTATTAAACAAAATTATTTTAAAATTTTAAATTAGGAGGATAGAATCACCATTTGGTGAAATATTTATATTTTTTCTCAAAAGAGTTGATTATCAATGAATTGTGAAAAATCCAGTTTTTTTGTAAAATTATTATTTTTTCAATGAATTAAGTGATTTAAAAGTACCATTGTTATTTTAATTTCACTTGAAAGAAACACTAGTATTATTTATTAATATTTAATGTAAATACTTAAATTTTAGTCATAAATATAACTTATTTTTATAGGTTTGTTAGTCTTAAGAAACATTAATATGAAAAATATTTTTATATGATTAATGTTTCATCATTTTAATTAATTAAACTAAAACCTTAAGGGGAATTATTTAAATGAAATATACTAGTTACATAACTTTATATATTTATTTAAATTCATATTCTAATTATTACTAGTCCTAAATTTATGATGAGATAATCTTACGCATAAAAAATACATTCCATGAAAAACTATTATTTGAAACTTTATGTGGGCTATTATTTATATTAAATTCTTAACTTTCTATGAATTAAATTTATTAAGATATATTCCATATTTTTATTCATAATTATTAACCATATGCAATATGATTTACCCAACATTTTTCCATAATGAATAATAAAAATAGTAAACAAATTCACCCTATAAAAATTGTAAATCTGGTTAAGGTAGGTTAAAATTAATTGATACGAACACTATTTTTACCTGATTTGTTATTGGATTAATTTATTATATCATTATCATGTTATGGTATATATTAAATATTTTATGGGACACTTTTCCATGAATGTGACCTATATAATTATTTATGTAATGAAAAAGGAAAAATGCCACCCTATTTCTTTTAAATATCTATTATACGTTCACATAATGACAAAAAAGTGGTGAATTAATTATAATTATTATTTTCAATATAATTAAATTATATTTATGATCGTAACTTATTTTTAGTTTTTACGTATTATATAGTATTCGTAAATTATTATACAATGTTGATGCATCACTTGTGAAACCTGTAAAAAACTCAAGGTAAATAATTTTAAAAACTTTAAATGTAATGGATTCAGGATGATTTATGGTTCCAAAAGAGTATCATAGTTAATAATTTGGTTTTATTGATGGTGAAATGTATTATATGTAAAATTTATTACAATATTTATGTATTTAAAGTCAAAATAAATGAATAGTGTCACAAACAAAATTCCAGATATTTTATGTTCAATAATATTTTGTTATATGGTTAAAAAACCTAAAATTCATTAAAGAGTGAAATTATTATAATAATTTTTATAAAATTGAATCCATTTTCCATTAATGATCAATTTTTTATAATATAATTAAAATTATAACCCATTCAGTTAGAAAAATCAATTATAATGGATAAGGTTAAACGAGTTTAATATGGGTTAATCCAAGAGATAATGGTTATTTTTTAAATTAATCTTGTCAAAATATTATTTTATGTAAATAAATTTTATGAATCATTTCAAAGAAATTACTCAATAAATATTTTGAATTATTTAAATTTAATATGACCTTATTATAATTATATATTTATGAAATTCCAAAAGTTCCCATCCCCTCACAAATAAAAGGGAATAACTTATCCTCTTTCCTTCACATATCAATAATAAATCGATTCTTAATATCACTACCAAAATACCTTACATACTGACCATAAAATTTCCACGAGACCATGTTTTGATGAAAAATCTTCCGAGGATGGATTTTGGTGTGAATGTAAAGAGGTTTTTTGAAGAGGAGGAAACATTGTTAATCAAGTGTCATTAATTAATTTAGTCTTCCACCTAATTAGAATATTATTAAACCATGATAGAATTAAATAATCAATATATACCATATATTTATAATTTTTTTGTTAATTCAATACCCTATGTGCATATCTTTTTCTATTCAATGGGAAATGAAATCATCATTTGTGTGTTTGCCAGTCTTCCACCTCATGAAACAATGTAATTATTTTTTCAGCACCGTCACTCACAAATAGTTTTAATGATGAATTTATATATATATATATATGTATAATATTAATGAAATATTAATAGTTCTTTAAAAATATTATATCATAAAATTCAATAGCTTTCCTTTCATTTAGAAATGGTAACGTCATTTATGCTTATTTATGGATTATCACCTCCATGAAGCGATGTGATATATTTTTCATAACCACAACACATTTTATCAATTTATAAGTATATTTAAATAAATAATATGATAGATAATATATAGTTATCATAATATAAATTTAAAATAACACTTTCCTTTTTTACATGATTATTGAAAAATGGAAATTTTAGTAATGTGTAAGTATGACCTACCATCTCCTTCATTGTATCATCGATTATTTTTAAAAAACATCACTCATGGTTTGTTTTAAAATTATAATTCATTTATAAAAACTAATCCTATGTATTTACTATTATAATGGAGTTCATGCAACAATTTCCAATTTTACCATAGTTAACCTAATAATATCACTTTAGACCTATAGACTGAATTTTTTCAAAACATACAATGTGAATTTATTTAATAATGTAATTAAAAATGACATGTTAATAAATAAAACAAAAAGAATAATAAAATTTTGAATTATTCTTATATAATTAGATAATTAAAATATTTTTATTATTCCAGATGATAATGAATGTACGTGAATATTTGGATATTAGGTTAGGTAGTCTATATCAATTTCTTCATACTTTGGAATATTTTATTATTATGATCCAATTTCATTTATTAGGGGTATATTATGAACCTTTTATATGTTATATTATAAAACTATTTATATTAAATGAATTTAATATTTTATTTGTAGTTCTTCATTTCATGAGGGGTTTGATTCAAAAGATACCAAATTTGTAATGGTTAATGCTTTGATCTCATTTTATTTGGGATTTTTTATGATTGAATTTAAATTATATGAAATTATTTGATATTGGAAAAATAAATTTATTTTATATTATTCTCCTCTGATTATTTATGATATTTTCAACTAATATTTCCATATCTATATCTTTTGTACTTAAAATGAATGCGATTTTTTAATAAAATACAACTTTATATATATATTGGGTTAAAAATGTTTTTTTCTTTAATATCAATGTTTTAAAAAATGTTTCTTATGAATATTTTATGTTATCCTATTATTGATTTAATTAATTTTTACCCTTTTTTAAAAAATTAAAAAAATTTATTTGAAGGATTACAAGTTTTATTTTATGTAATTGTTACTCATTGAATTATTTATTGAAGATAAGAACAGAATCATTCTTTTAACATACATGACATTAATGAAATAATCTTTCCATCATGAAAAATCATTGATTTGATTCTCCCATCAGAGGTATACATGTCTCTTTACAAAATAAAATGTTTTTAATAAAATGATTTAAATTTTTTGTGCTTAAATGTTATTTTCATAGTGAAGCAGATATTTTCATCAAGAATGTTGTAATGATATTTCTATCATATTTCTATGCATAAGAAATAAAAAATATTTATTTAATTTATACCTTAATGAGGATATTCTTCAATGATAACATCCTTATTCATTATATGGACGGTTTATTATTAGTTTTAGCAGATAAAGTTTTAAAATTAACTTTCATGATTAATTTTTTAGTCATCAAATTTCCATTGAATATTTCAATTTCTTATAACCATTAGAAATCATATTTCCCTTAAATATCCATATTATTTATCATAGATATTATTATATCATATAATATACATAATTTCTTCATACTATTTTTTAGATTAAAATTTATTTCATTGAATGAGGAAATATATATCTTCAATATTTATTATTCAATATCAATATTTATTTAAAGGGAATATTTTTTATTTATTGATTTTGTTATTCAATATATGAGTAATGAATTTTAAATAAATTGTTGAGTGGGTCCCCGTTATAAATACCCCCTTCAAGATTTAATAATTATCAAGTGAAAAATTAGTAAGATAACATTAAATGAGGTTTTTTATATATCTAACTATTAATTGAACTATATTGGTATAATATATTGATTTTATAGATGTTAAAATGAATGAGATAATGAAGTTTGATATTATGAATTTTATTCATTGAAAATTAAGTTATTATTATAAAAGAAATTATTATATTGATATTCTCCATGGATTTATATTATGTTCAATTAATTCAATTAAAATAATGTGTTTGAACTTATTTACCTAAGAATATTGATTATCCCATATATAATCATGAAAAATTATTCTTTAGGTAACACTACTAAAATTGGGATTATTTATTCTATTATTTGAATAATATTTTTTAAAAAAACATTTCCTCGATAATAGGTTATGCTTCCATTTATTTCAAAAAAAATTTATTTTAATCTCAAAGATAACTATTCGATTTTCCAATATATATATATATATAATTTTTTTAAATTTGTGAATTATGTGCCTCTGTTAATTATTTGGAATTTTTTTTAAAATATAATATTTTTCATTATTGAGAATTAAGAATTCATCATCATCAGCGTGATAGTATTCTTAATTAAAAAGAAAATTTTATTTGAATTCATCATTATCAACACAATTATAACAATATTTGATATGATCAAACATTTTCAAATTATTACACACATGTTCATTCATATTTTAAAACCAAAAAATTATATAGTAAATATCATCAACCATGATAGAAACATCATATAAATTTTTAATCAATGAATTATTTTCAATGAAATATTTAAAAAAATCATTACTAAAACAAAAAATCATAAAATCCTGATCAATAAAATGAATTTCTAGTACTAAATGAGAAAAAATTTAATTCAAAATCAAGATAAAAAACTAGAATATTTTTCATTAATTGAATAGAAAATACGAAATTTTAAATTATTTGTAATAATATTTAATTAATTTTAACTATTGAATACATATGGAGAAATTGATTTTTAACATGTTAGTTATAAATTACCTATAGTATCAGGTGTAGGAAATTGAACCAAAACATCTGACTCAATATGAGATTATATATTTCCATTTTTGATTTCAATATATTTATTGACATTACCCGACCCACTAGGGTCCCACCCGGGCTAATGGTAAGCTAAGAGTTTGACCACAATCCTACATTTCACAAGCTAGTAGCAGGTGATGAGCACCATGTATTAATATATATAAATAAGGGAGGCCTTATGCTATAACAAATTGAAATACTAAAATCTTCAATATAAAAGAAGAATCCCAAATTCTTATAGAATATAAATAATTGAATGGACTATATAAAAAGAATGTATGAATGAACAAGAAAAATTAAATCACAGAAGGTATATTTTAGGGAAATAAAACACATGACTTGTCATTAGGATGTAAATCACTAATAAGATCCTATATTTTTAATTCAAACCTAAATTACTCTCTTACCAAAACAACTACAACCATGTTGAATCATAATGCTATATATAAGTCTACCAAGTATACCAGAAATTGGCTACATACAAGGAATACCATCTCATTTTCATTTATTCCATATTTGAATCTTTGTGTTATCAACAAAAAGATGAAACATTTGACAAAACGACACAAATAGTGGTGATTATAAACAAACACAACTAAATTACCCCAAAAACTACAATAAAACACAATGAATCGAATCTATCTCAACTTTTGGTTTAGGTGGTGACCATGATAATGAAAAATAGGAAAACCATACACTAACTAAGATCAACATCTATATAATAAAGAGTCGCTGAAATAATTTCATGTAATAATAATATATAAATTCTATATCAATAGAAATATTAGGGGCGGATAAAAATCATGTTCATCTCAAATCTGATCCAAAATACTCATACCATGCAAGAAACTGTATAATATTATAATACTGAATTGACTAGGAGCATCAATTTAAACAACAACTATAAATTGAATCTAAAATGTATCCCTAAGGGTCCCAATAATTAAAAATCCCTAGATATTTATATATTTCATAGTGTTTCCAATAGGCACACCACTACCAAAATCACAAAAGGTGATCCCCATCATCATGAAATAATGATCATCATATGTGGGACCACTATACCCTTTTCTATATTAATACCGTAAGATTTAATTTATCTTCTACATTAATCATTCTATAAAACCTGTGTAATCTCATAAAAACTATCGTGTGGTATCTATGAATTGCTAATTGATACCCAATTATGAGAGTTTTCCAACCTCTGTGGTGGTCGCTACCCCATCAAGAGATCTTAGATAATAAGATACTAAATTTGTTGATAATGTATCCCCACATAAGTGTTTTTGGGAGAATATTCAACTTTTATATACCAAGGAAGTCACATATCCAAGATAAACTAAAATTCATAACAGTTGAAAGGATACTGACCTAGATTTCACTCTAAAGATCACACATAATCCCTATTGTCTAACCACTGGTAAAAAACAACCAACTTGAAAAAACATAAATCACATATCAAGTATCTAAATAACAGTATTCATTCCATTATATGTGGAAATTCAATCAAAATGGTATACCCACACATCAAAAATATATGTATGATTGATGTGGAATAGTCTATGTGTGAATGTGGAATATTTTCATGAAAAATAAGGTAACATACACAACATCAAGGACTCGAAGAGATACTCAATATTCACCATATATTATCATTCTTTACAAAATTAAACACTTAGAATTTTTTTAGTGACACATGATGGGAAGCTATAGATGATCACTCATCATGTCCTTACAGGGAAGCTCAGGTCATGTTCCACTTCGGGTACAAGTCATATAGTACTATACCACATGGTGTGTGTAACCAAATGATCTTATCAGTGTGTACTCACTCTACATGTTAGGAATCCAGCATCTGGGCACATGATGTTTCATAAAGATACACACTATTTTATATTTATCATTATCAAATACCTATATGCCTCATCCTTTAAAGTATAAGATATGAGTTTTTGAAAACTAAATTCCAGATAGACTATAATTTTTTCCCATGATATGTGAATCAATACAAATCTCATAGTAAATTTATGATCTATATTAAATCCCACTAATTCAATCAATGAACTCATTGAACATGTATTTAATGTCACTTGATGTTTTTTTCTCACCTACACTCAAAATAAATAAGATTTTTTCATCAATGTTATTTTATTCGAACATAAAAAATATAGGAAACAAACTAGCAACATATTCTATCCATGGCCTACTACTAAATGGAGTTCATATCTTGTTTTTTGTATCAATAGTTGATCATAATGAAAGATCTAAGATAATATATGATTTGAACTTTTACAATATTAGAAGAATGACCTGTGAAATATTGGTTGACATTTAATACACAAACTATGTGAGGGAAATAAATAATGAATTAATGTGAATAATCCTGATGGACAAATCAAACCTAGTCATCGACCAACAATACATGAAATAAATAATCAAGTAATAACAATAACTGTTACAAAATCAAGTAAAAAATTCCATAATCCAAGAAATTTTATATTGATTAGGGCATGAAATGATCAAATTTTTTTATTGATGTGTAATTAACCCATTCTAACAATAAAATCATTGATGGTGTAAATATAAAAATAATAAAATCCATACATAAAAAGTAAATATTTATTGATAAATAATTAATCTCGATCAAGTCTGGTGTGATTCTTCATAATGAATTGTCTATATTTGAAATTCTATTTTATCCCGCGTTAAGGATTCTCTAATAGTAGATTCCCTCTAATTTATAATTTTTTTGTAGATAACCCTTGATATTTTACTAGGTAGTGTTAAAATAGAGGTTTTCTAGGTAAAATTATTAATAAAATAAATAATTAATTTATTTAATTAATATCCACATAATTCCTCCCATGACTGTGATCCATCACAAAACCCAATATGAGTTGGACATATAACGATCATAAGACAAAACCCATGTACTGGACCAAAATATTGCGATTTTTTTTATATAAAGAAATATTGATGTGAAATTTGAGTTTCTTCAGAAATAAACACATCTTGATACATATAATATTTTAGATGTAATATTTTTTTTAAAGGCCGCAGTGTGATCATTATCTTATGTCATCTTGTCTTAGGAGAGAATATGAAACCATGAAATGAATGATAACTTCAAATAAATTTATGTTTGTATTCCTATAGGAAATATTTACCATTTTTATTTGGAGAGGCCCAAAATAGATAACTCAATATTGAGAAAATTATTTCATGGGAAAATACCAAGTCACTACATCATACCCATTTTAAGTCCCTTTTTCCCTAAAAAGGAATCAACCGTGATTACTAACCATTCAATCCTAAAAATAAATCTCATGTTTTAAACCACCATCTTCATACAATCCATTTTCAATAATAGATGTTGTATATCTAAATGAACATGGTAATCATCAACCTTGGAAAGAAACATCATATTCCATCACATATGATAATTTCTCTTACTATCTCAAAGTACGAGCTAAGATGAAATTCACATCCCCTCTGAGGGGGTACTTCCAAGGAATTTCACATAAAACCTTCTATTTCGAAACGTATATTCAACCACTAAGAAAAAGTAAATCCTCTAACCATTCCCCCCATTAAAAAATGGTCTATCAACAAGGTTATCCTAAGTGGGAGGATCTCTATCCCCACCATTAAAGTGTAATCATGATGGGTTTTTAGGGGAAATCCCATATGTCTCACAAACATCCAAGAGAACATAAAAAAACTCCAAACAAACACTGCAATGATTGTAAAGTTACAAGATACTTCTAGCCTATGTCAAGTTCTCTTATATATTATTACAATAAAGAACATATATTTATATTTGTAGCTCATGACTAAAATGAATTGTAAGTAATATACAATAGTGCCTAAATACATGGGAATCCTACGTCCACATTATAATCCCCAATATGTTACACATTAACTATCAAATAAAACACATTTTAGATTTTGCAGACCTTTCGTAAAAGCTTTCGATGAGAACCGATGGAACAAATCTATCCTTAATAATCCACAAAATATCATAACACTATGAATTAGACATCAAAATAAATTACTATATAATGAATATAATCTTAAACATTTATATTTCCTCACAATTTCAGATCCATACCCCTAGATAACACCTTATCGATTAAAATAATCACTAACCACCCAGTGAATCATCTTACTCCACTACATAGTGAGTGTATCTTTGTAATGAGTACACAATAAAAGATAAATTTTAGATAAAACACTAACATTCACATTTTACCTGGTAATCACCCATATAGAATATATATTTAATGATTTATAATAACCACTAAGAAAGTAACACTATCCAAAATGGAAGGCGAGTGATGTGGTCCTCACATTTAGTAATACCTTTTAGGTCCATCACATAAGAACATCCAATTACACATGGCCCTTATAATCAACATCACCCCATCCCATTATTACATAAGGAAATATTGTGGGGAATCCTTTCATATACCAAATTTGATCTATATATTTCCATACAGACTAGTAAAAAATCCATGACAATAGATTCCCAATAACCTCCTCCACCACCCAGAATCAGAGTTCTCTATTAGAATTATTTACCACCATGCCTCTACAATGTAACTGTGATCTTAGAAAGGTTCATGAAATTTAAATCGGAATAGAAATATTTACACCATGAACCATTATTATATAATATAAATTTTTAATGAATTTATAGTAGTCTCATATAAAGATAAGAGGAATCACCTTAGAGGGAAAATATGTTCCTTCAAAACATGATTCCTAGAAGGGTTTAGTATCTATTCCTACTAATTATATAGAATCACTCATCATAACCTCAAAAAAAATTCAGAAATAAACTCTTTAAATTAAATTTATACATTCATCAACATTTCCTCAGGGGTCCACCATGGGTTACGATTTAAAGGATCCACACATTCCCCAATTATTCTAGGAAGTGAGTTCTCACTCATGTGTATAGAGAATAAATCTATGATAATCTCCGGATATGTTTTAGATTTTAACTACCAAAATGATTGACCTTAACATCACATGAGAGTTGTTATTTATTACAACAAATGAAATTAACAAAATCATTATCCACCTCATGAAACTAGAAAGAGATAACCAATCATGACTGAGGTGTTTACCACTACACATATTCTATAATGTGAGGAATTATATGAAACTATTTCCTTCTCCTAGATGTGATAATATACCCTAAAAAATTTTCTTAATGAAAAATTATTATAACCACTGGAAACTATCTATCTGATTGGTTTATAACTATGTAACACCCCAGTTTTTCTATAAGTTACGGAACCATTAAATTCAACGTTAAATATTTGGTTTTTTCCTATATAAATTCTTAAGGGGTTAATATGGTTTTCATGTGTTTTTATTTCTCATATGAAGCCCAAAGACTAATGGTTTAGATGAAATAGGTGATCCAAATTTCTAGTTTATACTATAAAGCCTAATATTCATAGTCTAGTACACTATATAGGATGATCTGATACACAACAATGGGTTTCAAAAAAATTTCAAACTATACAACTTAGGTATCACTATCATTAGAAAAATGAAGGTTAATTTGTTGAGGAATTTTTCATGGGTTTAACATGGTCAATCTAGTAGTTCCCCTACCATGTGTGAGGGGGTTCTTGGTACAATTTTGGTCGCATGAATGGAACATGTTTTGGATACCCACATAGCGAAACCATGAAACCAATTAAAGTGGGTTGAATTTTTGATAACCCCCTTGTACAATTATAAATTTTATCCCTTATTTTCTTATCCATTGAATGTAGCTCAACTTCTTCCATTGAATACCCTAAATCTCTATAACTTGGATTTTTGGGATCTTCCCCACTCGACATCCAAATCGTGTTTTTTCAGTTCAATTAGATCCACACGGGTAAGATCTTAGTTCTGTTACCTCATTTATTACTTAATCTATGAAACTTAAAAGATATTTTATATGTCAATATTGACTATTTTTAAGAAATTTTACTATTCTTACATTTTCATCCAAATTATTCCAATCAAACGGAAGATACTGGATGATTGATCCTTTAATAACAAAAGGTAGGCAGTCTATACCATTTCACTAATGTTGTTTTTTGTTTATTAAATTATCTATATCATTCTACACACTGGACCTTCAATACATCGAAAAAAATATTTATAAATGTCTTAAATTTATTTTTTCAACTCTAATGTGACTCCCAAGTGGAAATTTTGCATGTTTTGATCCTATCAACCTCATGCAGAACCACCCAAGAGGTGTTTTCATTCATCTTCATATGATATGAACCATCCCTTTTGGTGTGGGATATGCCTACCCAGTTGTGGTAGCCAAGAATATCTTAAATTAGTTAAAAAATGGATTAAATGAGGATATTGTAATGAAACAGATGATTATACCTGGGCATGGAAACTAACACAGTGCTTGATTTTGATATTACCTGCTTGATTTGATATTATAGGGTGAAACCAATACTTATTAATGGTATTGCACTTATATTTATTAAATTAGGGAACTGATAATTTTTATGGTATTTCACTGATGAGGGGATCTATGTACGGAACATATGATCAATGTATTCATTTATATCCTTAGAAATATGGATTCCTTGGCCTTTTCCCTGGGTTCTAGGACCATTTTGGTCTTATACTATTCTGAGCATACATTGGACATGATCCTCTGACTCTAAGAGCTTTCTAGGGTATATATCCTTTAGAAATACCCCATGCGGTCTTTATACTTTTAAAAATGAGGGGGTATGATATATCTAGCATTTTATTTCACTCTTTACTTTTATATATTTATATTTATGATTTATAGATTAATCATTAATATATGATCTATTTATATACTTTTTTATATCAACCATTAATATTAAATCATAAACTTGTATGGATACAAATGTGTATAGTTTTCATATATTGGTTGAAATTGTTTTGAAAACTGACATTAATAGCCTACTAAGTATATCTCATATAGTGTTCATGTCACCGATTGATACACAAACAATCTTCATTGGTGTAAGTAGGGTAAAGGTCATATTTCTGGTCATGGATGTATTATTGGATTATAGAATGGGTTATTTGAAGGATATGACCAATCATTACCTCATGAGAGTATTTCTAATAGTCTTCATGTAATTATCAGTTCCTCGAATTATATATATTATATTTGATTTAGATTCCATTTATTCCATATTTTAAAATATATCCGTCAAATATTCTTGATTTTTGTATATGATACTACTTTTAGATTATTTATTACTACTATATAAATGATTTACTTCAATTAATCTATTTTTATTATTATGATTCCACTATTAATTCATCTATTTTCACCACTGTGCAACTATGATCATGTGATTATAGACTCTCCACAATGCAACCATAGACCTTTGCTTCTAGTTAGGAGCCTCCATTGTACTGGGAGGCATGCATGAGTCTATGTGAACAATTGTGTTGGGTTACTCATGAGTAAACTGGTTCTAGGACATTCCATATTAGTTCCAGAGTTTTAATTTCCATTGTCATATTATTTGGGTTTGATAGAAAGGATACTAGGATATGTTTAGATTTGTTAATGAGCTTGCCTATGGGATTAGTTATCCCAAGTATAGGGGAAAAGAAACATTACACAGGATGATACATGATGTTCTAGATTATACCTAATATATTTTCACTAATTTTACTATTTGGTGATTCACAAGAGTTTTCAAATTTATTTTTCTAATTATTGGATATGCTTTATCGTTGTATAATTATAGAATGAATGATTTGATCATGCATCATTATGGGAACCTTAAATAATTCATTTGTCATACATTATGAAATTTCATATTGGTTTCATTTCATTACTTCATAATACTAATTATATAAGCCTCTGATTAAATATCTTTTATAGATCTAACATTTATGATGAAAAAAGTGTTAAAAAACAAGTTATTAAATTTCTGAATCATTCTAAATATTATTTTCCCTTATAGTTTAATAATGTAACCTTAACTAACAAATTATTACTTGTTTGATTTATGTAAATTAGGTTACATAGACTGCAAAATTAGATGATTTTGAATAAATTAACGTCAATTGCAATCTATAGAGTGAATGTACCTCTAGAATTTGGGAATTCTGATTTATCTTTTCAAATCATTTTACATTACATATTACATTATAATATTTAACGTAACAATGGAGATAAAGATAGATGAATTACATATTCTAACTTATAAAACATTTATTTCTATAATTTAGTAATGGTACATTATTTAATTGGTCTATAATGTAAATTCATGAATTGATAAATCCTAACTCAAAAATGGTCATCATTAAATAGGGATATAATTACAACAAAAATGTGTTTTATTTAATAAATTGTAATTGGAAATTCATATACCAAGACCCCAAGATCAAATAGAGAGATTGACCCATATATGACCTTAATAGTGGTTAGTATGAGGCATCTCTGGTGGTTCTTTATGGTTTAATATATCATTGAGAGTTAGATTTTATAGTATAAAGAGTGGTGTTAATTTTATATTGAAGGATTGTACCTATTCATCCATTTCTATCAATTGTATTTTGTCTCAAAATATTATCTCAGGAATGTGTTTGTAATTTTTAGATATATACCACAACAAAATCTTCAAGTTATGCACTAAGACGGTGGTGATGACCCTGCTATGGAGGTGGTGGGCCCCATGCCACTAATGTTACCTTTATGGGTTTCACCTATGGCACCTCCTTTTCTTCCTAATGCGGGAGATGATTCCCAGTGTCGATAGGGATTACTATATCTTATGTGGAACATTTAGGGATCTATGTGACTTATCACTAAAATATCAGAGTTGATGTAATAGTTTCACTAGTAACATCGACCTACCTTCTTGAGGGATATAGACCCTAGGAAGATGAGTTATTTATTGAGACTATCTTGTCTATAGTTGAAAATATGAATATTTCTATAAAATTAATAGTCATTCTCATAATTAATGTGCCTTAGGGTTCTTATAGTCCTTGGTTAGATTATTAGAAGTATGAAGATGATCACCTGCATATTATAGGAAAGAATTTTCAAACTATATTTTTTGAATACATTTTCTCTTGTAGCATGACGTTTGATCAAGTCTGGGTGTTTATTCACCTATAGGAGGTATATTTGTATGTGATGGATAATTCATCTAAATTAATAGAGAGTTAGTTCATTGTTTCTATCTATACTATTGATGAGCTGTCGAAGGAGAGATAATTTGAGGATTGGAGTAGACATCCAATTAAATATTAGATGAATTTTTTTGAGTGGACTACCATATCCTAGATAATAAAATATAAAAATTTATTTAAGATAACATGAATTAATTTTGATGTATGGATCCAGGTGGACTAGCTTCGCCACATAATTGTTCAGTATTCAGGGGTTGGAATCATCACTTCGAGACCTCTCACATTGTCAGCATAACTCATAGCACTTGGGCTGGCAGTTTTTTAGTCTTTCACTAGTGTGAAAAAAAGGAACAAGAAAAAACAGTGTTATATTAACCCAGTTATGTTCAATTCCTCTGAAAGGATGTGTCATTTATAATGGGTTTGTAAAAAATTCTCTCCAATTTCTACTATGATGGTATTTTCACTTAATCCAAGTCCTATAGTGGGATCAACCAATCTTGGTTTGGTTGGGAGATGGGGTACTACTAGAAGATCAGGACGAGGGGGTATTCATGGTTTTTGTAGCTAGAATGTTGCGGAACATCAATATTTGAGTAGTCCTACTAATTATAGTTTGGTTATAATATTGGGTCGTAGACCATGCCATTTTTCTATAGTGAATCATATACCTTGTTTGAATAATATAAATCCATCAACTGTTCAAGGTACAATTTTACTAGAATATACCTTCGTATATATTTGATTTGATATATAAACATTCCAAAATTTAATTTTTGTGTTTATCATGTACTTCCTTAGGCTTGATATTCAATATTTATGTGGAATGATGAAAATTGATACTCTATTGGTAGTGTGGTCAGAAATTGAATTCTAATGTAAGGAGTACCCTCTTAAGGTTAGAGGCAATAATTGGTTATGGTACCACTTGATCCTTGAGATGAAGGGTTTCAATATCATTAAGAAAATGGACTGGTTGGTTATTTATAACCCTTATCTAGGAAAAAATCACTGAAGTGTTTGTATTATATCACCATCAGGTGGATGAAATATTCGCAAAGGTGAATGAGATGTACCTGAAAGTCATGTTGTGCCGGAGAATCATCGATTGGGTGGAGTGACATCCCAGATTACCAACCTTTATATAGATGATCAATGAATAAACTATAATTTCTTTCCGATAATATATCATTTTAATGTGTTTTCCATGATGAGTTTTTAGAAATATGTCCTTAGAGGGAGGTGGATTAATCCATCAAGCTACTTTCAGGCATAGTAAAAATATCCATTCATCCTTATAGGATGGATATCTCTATGTTGCAGGTGCTAAAGAGATTGATATAGGAATTGAAATATAATTTTTTCTATAACCTAGAATTTTCCCTTGGGTTTTACAGATAATTTTATCTATTAAGGTGGAAGAAAAACCCATTATTTGTATGGATTAACATATATGGAACCATCTTATTGTGTATAACAAGTATCCATTACCTCACATAGATGACCTATTCGACTAGCTCCAGGGAGCTCATATTTTCATGAATATTTAATTGAGTTCATGTTATCCCCAGGTATGTATGAGGCCATCAAAAAAAAGTTATATGACCTTCTATATCATGTATGGCATTTATTAGTATTTTGTTTTGTATTCTCGTCTCATGAACATGCTTGAAATTTTCATGGATTTACAGAATTGATATTTCCACACATCTCTGGATTAATTTTTAATATTCTTTTTGGAAGACATATTGGTGTATTCTTGTAGTAGTAGTGATGAGGGAAAAAATTAATGATATCATATTGAATATGTAACACCCCGAGATTTTATGAAAAATATTCTTTTTAATTTCACTAATGTCTTGTGTTGTACGCTACACCAAAAGGAGCTTGCCCAACACGCATCCTTGACTTGCCTTGCATTACACGCAATCACAACCTTCCTCGATAGCGTGTGTAGTACGCAATACTGAGTTTCACGAAACAACGATATGCTATTAAAATATTATTAAAACTAGCCGTTATGAATAGTAATAACCACTTTTTGAAATTTTGTAAATTTTATTTTTCAAAATGGAATTCATTTTTTGATTCGGAGTACCGAATTTAGCCTAAGGAGAAATTTTGGTACTTTTCGGATAACTTTCATATTCTGATGAATAGTGAAAATTACTAAATTATAATTAAAAACAACTTTTTTAATCAAAATAATTAATAGTGATAAATCATTAATTTGATTGGTTTTAAAGTATATTTAGAATATATTTTTACAATTTAATACATTGTTGGTCATTAGATGTAATTTCACATTTAAACCAGACGTACTCAAGTGTCAATCTTTTGATAGATATTGTTTCTTAAAAACACACACTATTTGTTTTAACAACGGGATTTAATAATAAAATTAATTAATGCAATTTCTATGTTATGAATTTGGTAAAATAGACTTCATTTTTGAATTCGGAATATGAAATATAGCTTAGGACGAAATTTTGGCATTGTTCTGAAAAACATCAATTTTTGATGAATAGTTAAACTACTAAGTGGTAGTTAAAAACTGAATTTTTCATAAAACTTAATTTTACTGCTTCTGTGAATGGAATTTCAAAAATCCTAGACACACGGTTGATGTCAGTAAGTAAAATGTGGTTCAATGAGATGAAAATAATTTTTGGTGAATAGTAACTTTTTACTTTTATTTACGACGTTTAAAAGTAAATAGGGTAATTAAGGGTAAGAATGATATTAATATTACCCTAAAACATGTCCTAATTCTATTGGACAAGTGTATCTCGACCAAAAACAACCTTAAGTGTAAAATATTATCATTTAGGCCCACTTGGATTAGATTATGACATTTAATATTATTTTATTTAATGAATAGTTAAAATAGTTAAAATCAAAGTTTAATAACTAAAACATTTTTAATATGGGGTTATACATAAGATAAATTCTACTATAAATATTAATTAGAAATATAAAAAGATTTCCTACATAATGATATTTTATTTATAATTTTCAGACATAAATAAATTAATTTATTTATGACACAACAATGATGCAGTAATTACCCTTTTAAGGAAATATTAACATAATTGATGTTATAAATGCTCAAATGAATGTAATTTGATCTTTTTTATGAATTCCAATAATTTTCTAGGCTACTATGATATATTAGTGTTGATTTAATAAACTTTTTTCGAACATATAATTCTGTTATGACTTTCACAAAAATCATATATCAAATAGTGTCAAAATTGACACAAAATAGTTTTTAAATCTAATATTATATTATTAATTGTTATTTTATTCCTAAAAATCTAAGGTTCTTCCAAACGACTTAGATAAGGATATATATATTAATAATAAACAATTTGGGGTTCGTTTGGCATGTTATAGTAAGTGTATTAACCATATAGTGTAAGAAAACAAAAAGACACGGTAAAAGTTAAATTATTTAACTTAGAGTTAAATCTAATTGATAAGGTTAAAATAATAACCTAAACTTGTCTAAATCCTATTGGTTGATAGGATTTTGACCCTTCCCCACTTTAGCTTCGAAATAAGACCCTTTGGAACCATTATAAACCGATTTTGACTTTAATATAAAATAATATTTTGAGATATTCCTAAGGTGCCCCTCTCCTCCCTTATAAAAGGGCACCTCCTCCCCCTCCTCCTCACACAAAATTGAGCACTCAAGCTCGGCCAACCCCTGCCATTTTCTCCTCTCCACTTCCCTAGAATAATCCTAGAGGTCCTGGTCTTCTTCAAAGACCAATATTAATTCCCTAAGTGGAGGATTCAAAGAAGCATTCCAAAGAAGAGGTAATATCCATTACCGATCTTTTCAATTTATTTCTTCTTCAACTTCTTCTTCTTTAGTTGTTTCATGATAAAGTAATAACATCAGTATTTCTTATATAATGATATGTTATTATAAGTATGAAACAACTCTAATTAACCTTCTATCCCTCCTATGGAAAAAGGCAATCACCGCGCGTGCGTACTTACGGAATACCGTCTCCACGCCGTGGTGTAATCTATTTTCCGCCACCACCTAAATTGGATGGGTATAAAGGTGTAATGAGTAACTATATATGATTATTATAAAGTGATATTGATACTGAAATAGTATACATACACTTAAACAAAATTCCACGACCATGGGAACGATATCATCGCTCGTGCGTACGTACAGACTACCTTCTCCACGACGCGATGAGATTCATTCTCAATGATTAACCATTCATGAATGATTATAAAGTATATATAATAATTAATAATGAAATATATGACCTAATAATGATACTGGAATTATTTATATTTATATGTATGTCATCTACTTAATTCCATTCAATTCAATAAGGAAACGAAAACAGCGTTCATGCGTACGTACGGACTACCGTCTCCATGAACGGTGTATTTCTTTCCATTTACTGATTTATTATATATGTATATTCTGAATATATTTATATAAATCATGTTTTATATTCTGGAATTAAGTAATCATGATCTAATTAATCATATGAATAATTACAAGTTAAAATCACGAACGACAAATGAGACGATTTTACCCAAAACGCTACATTAACATGAATTTACAAAAGAACGGGTAATATAAAGTCATAAGTGGACCATATATGATATAATAACAATGATTATGATTCTGGAAAAAGTCAATAAAATGATTTAAATCATTATACAGGAGGTTCGGACACTTACAAAGCAAGTCGGATATAAGGTAAGGGAAATATCACAATCTCATTTTTATCCGAGATTGTTTATACTTTCTTATTTACTGGGGTGTATTTTATCATCCACAGCCATGTTTCATCAATATGTAATATTATTTCCATCCACCTACAATTGTTTAAATCCATTTTTACCCTTCGGCGAGTTTTTAGTAAAGGATATGAAAGAAATCTTTTGTCGTTTTTCATACGTGGTACTTTTTGACTTTTCTGACAAAAGTACGAGAAGAATGTTTTTTTAACTTATACGGCATGAATGGATTTTTAAAACATTATTTCCAAGAATCTTCCTTTACAAGTTTTCAAGTTTATTTTTAATCAACTTCTTTTAGTTTAATGTTTTATGACATGTTAAGAAAGGAAAAATGTTTTTGAAGAAGAAAGGATATTTTCCTCAAGAATGGAGTTCAAGTATTTTATCAAAATTATTTTCCATCTAAGATAATAAAAGGGTTCTATTTTTGTCCCTATTATTACATTGGTTTGATTATGTTTTGATGGAAATATTTTTATGAATTCCTTTATCTTATATGAATTGTTTTATGATGTCATGTTGTTTAAGAATCCCATTTTTAATACATGGGTTATGCAATGATGTATGATTTATGATTTTGTGGCACACATAAGAATGGTATCATTATGAGATGGGTGGGACCTATATCTCCCTCCAATGCATTGGGTAAAGATTTTATATCTCATGAGATAGACATGGATGGAATGGTAGGTTATACCGGTTCAGTGAAACAGGACTGAAACGAGGGTTACTCGATTCAGAAAGGGACTTTGTCCACTAAGATAGTCTTGGCAATGAGTCTTGACTAACAAGAAATGATTCTCTATGATTATGTGTGAATGCCACGAAGTTTCATGTTTTAAGTTATGATTATTGTGATTACATTTCACTACCATGATTTATCCCATGTTATGAAATTATGCTCTCTTTTGCAGGTTATGATTTCCAAAATGTTATGTTCTTATGAATACTATGTGATTGATATTTCTTTTGTTTACCCTTACTGAGCATTTGAGCTCACCCTTTTATGTTTTCTTTTCCCTTGGATATAAAGAAAGGTTTTAGGTAAAAAAAAGGGAAGATCTTTATGGGAGATTTTGAAGATCTTTCACCACGATTAGAAGATTACGTTCCGAGTTTCCAAAGACACTAAACTATTATGATCCTTGTGTGTGTGTGTTTTTGTTATGTACTAAGTATTCCGCAAAAGTAATGTAATGTCTATGTATGTCAGGCTTCGGGTCTCTACAGTTGGTATCAGAGGAAAGGTTTAGTCAACCTTTGGAAACTAGGATGCGAAAACGTTAGTGAGATCCCTAGAGATATTTCTAAGGTATGTCTAGGGATGTCCCAAAGGATAATTATACGTATAGGTTATAGTACAAGAACTACGCTAACGATCATAGAATTAAACCTAAGATGTTAGATATTGAAGGTACTCCACCTTTATTATGTTGTTTTCCCTAGCATGATTTTTTCCTCTCACACTATTCTTTTTGGGTTTTAGAAGATGGCTGGAACCCGAAGGAACTGTGTTGATCAATGCAATGGACAATGCAATGATTGTACTCCTGAATAAAAAAATGTTATGGGAGATGGAGTGGAAAATCTTATTGCTATACTTACACAAGCTATGAATCATTCTGGACTTCCAAATGAGCATAGAAGGGAACAATATTCTATTGAGTCCTTCATGAGGCAACGTCCACCTTCTTTCAGTGGGTCTTCTGATCCACTTGTTGCTGAACAATGGATCAGTACCACTGAAAAGATATTTTCAGTTTTTCAATGTTCTGAACATGATAAATTCATCTTATCAGTATATCGTTTGGAAGGTGAAGCTGATCAATGGTGGAATCTTATCAAGAATACAAGGCAAAGAGATGAAATTGAGTCCATGGAATGGGACGAGTTCAAGAACATATTTTTCAATAAGTACTTCCCTCGTATTCTTCGAACAAAGATGGAGAAGGAGTTTCTTGAACTAAAGCAAAAGGATGATGAATCTGTTGGTATATACGAAGCAAATTTTACAAGACTTGCAAGGTATGCATCTGGCATTATCATCCAACCTGAAAGTAAAGTTGATCGATTTTTCAGTGGCTTAAAACCAAGTCTTCGAAGGGCATTAGCTATAAGAGACTTCAGTAGCTATGAAGAAATTGTGCGTTGTGCTATCAAGGTAGAAATGGAAGTTGGTGTTACATATCCATCTCATGGTTTTGACAAGAAACGAAAGATGGAGTTCAAGGAGAAATCTCAGAATAATGGTGAAAAGAAGATGAATGTTTCCTTATGCACAAAGTGTGGAAAGAAGCATGGTGGAGATTGTCTTAAAGTGACTAGAAAATGTTTTAAGTGTGGAAAAGAAGGTCATCGAGCAGCTGAGTGTCGAAGTTATGGAAAAAGGGTTTCTAATGATGTGAATAAAGCAAACACTGCAGAGAACGCACCACCAACACTTCAATGCTTCAAGTGCAAGGAAATGGGGCATTATGCTAATAAATGCCCTAATCCAAGGGTTAATGATGATCAACATGAGCAACCACTGAAGGCAAAGGACAAAGGGAAGTCACATGCGATCACTATTGGAAATGTTGAATATGACAACGATGTGGTGGAATGATTAAGTGTTTATGTAATGGGCTTCCAAAATAATGTTGTATCATTGAGTATTGCAATATTTATTGATGTGGTATTCAAAGTGATTGAGATATTTTTTTTGGAAATAAGATGATATGCGCATAATGAAGGGAAAACGAGAAAATGAAATGTTTAATAGTATTCATGAGCTCATGGTTGATATAAGGACTAAGTGATATCATGGTTTGAGTATATAGAATTTTGAGGATTTTGGTATGTGGAAAGTGTTAACTTTAAACTGCATTCATGTTTTCACTAAGGTATTCAAGAGAATACATGATTGAGGACTTTGAATGTTTGGAATGTGACCAACAAAACATATCTTATGATATATTGGGATCAACGATGGTATTAAATCTCTGGTAATCGTTTTCACTATGTTATAAGAGTGGACTGCAGTATTATGGATAAGCCTAAAGATTGAAATGGATTATGTTGGATATAAGTGAGTATTGTTTAAGGATAGAAGTTTTTTCGATATTCTTGATGGGATGTTATAGTTTTAGAAAAAGGACAACCTGCAGGACGGGCGACATCCCATCGCGTCGGACAAGGCTGTGGGAATTGAACCCACAACCGAAGTGCGACTGGCCTTTATCGCCTACCACTGGCCTACAGGAAGTCCCTGTTTAGTAGAAACTAGTTTTATTATATTAAGCATTATGATATATGAAGTATAAGTCCATTTTAGGTACCATATATGATTAATCTCACTATAGAATGACTTATGTATATTTAATAACTTTTGCTAACCTTTTGATGGAATGACCTGTCATTCTATCACATGATCTGCTAACACTTCACGAATAACAAATTCAACTTCATTTATTTAAGAGATGAAGTGGAAATTGTTCAAGGCACGAACAACAGTGAGATTGTACCAAAATAAAGTAAGTATTTATTCTAATTAAAATTCTTCAACATTAGGGAAATGATCTTGAAAACCAAAAATGTTTTCCTAGTGCTCTTATATCTGATTAATCAGATGGTACCTTAGATCGTCACAAATTTATGGATTGGTGATTGTTGTATTTTCCAGAGCCATGTTCTCTACCACTCTCCATCAGAACATGATGGTTAGATTTTTCTTCCATATCCATATTTTCACCTATGTGGAAACCCAGTGATTAGTTTATTTGGGTAACCGTTACGTTTCATACATTTGTTTTTAAATATTGGTTTTGGTATTCCTTTTTACGATGTGGGTTTCTATTAAATAAACCTTATAATAGTAAACCATTTATAACCCCAACGAATTTCGAGGGCGAAATTCATTTTAAGGGGGGTAGAATGTAACACCCCGAGATTTTATGAAAAATATTCTTTTTAATTTCACTAATGTCTTGTGTTGTATGCTACACCAAAAGAAGCTTTCACAACACGCATGCTTGAATTTCCTTGCATTACACGCAATCACAACCTTCCTCGATAGCGTGTGTAGTACGCAATACTGAGTTTCACGAAACAACGATATGCTATTAAAATATTATTAAAACTAGCCGTTATGAATAGTAATAACCACTTTTTAAAATTTTGTAAATTTTATTTATCAAAATGGAATTCATTTTTGGATTCGGAGTACCGAATTTAGCCTAAGGAGAAATTTTGGTACTTTTCGGATAACTTTCATATTCTGATGAAAAGTGAAAATTACTAAATTATAATTAAAAACAACTTTTTTAATCAAAATAATTAATAGTGATAAATCATTAATTTGAGTGGTTTTAAAGTATATTTAGAATATATTTTTACAATTCAATACAATGTTGGTCATTGGATGTAATTTCACATTTAAACCAGACATACTCAAGTGTCAATCTTTTGATAGATATTGTTTCTTAAAAACACGCTATTTGTTTTAACAGCGGGATTTAATTATAAAATTAATTAATGAAATTTCTATGTTATGAATTTGGTAAAATAGACTTCATTTTTGAATTCGGAATATGAAATATAGCTTTGGACGAAATTTTGGCATTGTTCTGAAAAACATCAATTTTTGATGAATAGTTAAACTACTAAGTGGTAGTTAAGAACTGAATTTTTCATAAAACTTAATTTTACCGCTTCTGTGAATGGAATTTCAAAAATCCAAGAGAAACGGTTGATGTCATTAAGTAAAATGTGGTTCAATGAGATGAAAATAATTTTTGGTGAATAGTAACTTTTTACTTTTATTTACCACGGTTAAAAGTAAATAGGGTAATTAAGGGTAAGAATGGTATTAATATTACCCTAACACGTGTCCTAATTATATTGGACAAGTGTATCTCGACCAAAAACAACCTTATGTGTAAAATATTATCATTTAGGCCCACTTGTATTAGATTATGACATTTAATATTATTTTATTTAATGAATAGTAAAAATAGTTAAAATCAAAGTTTAATAACTAAAACATTTTTAATATGGGGTTATACATAAGATAAATTCGACTATAAATATTCTTTATAAAGATAAAAAGATTTCCTACATAATGATATTTTATTTATAATTTTCATACATAAATAAATTAATTTATTTATGACACAACGATGATGCAGTAATTACCCTTTTAAGGAAATATTAACATAATTGATGTTATAAATGCTCAAATGAATGTAATATGAGATATTTTATGCATTAAAATAATTTTATAGGTTACTATGATATAGTAGTGTTGATGTAATCAACTTGGTTCGAACATATAATTCTGTTATGACTTTCACAAAAATCATATATCAAATAGTGTCAAAATTGACACAAAATAGTTTTAAATCTAAAATTATATTATTAATTGTTATTTTATTCCTAAAAATCTAAGGTTCTGCCAGATTACTTATATAAGGATATATATATTAGTAATAAACAATTTGGGGTTCGTTTGGCATGTTATAGTAAGTGTATTAACCATATAGTGTAAGGAAACAAAAAGACACGGTAAAAGTTAAATTATTTAACTTAGAGTTAAATCTAATTGATAAGGTTAACATAATCTCTTAAACTTGTCTAAATCCTATTGGTTGATAGGATTTCGACCCTTCCCCACTTTAGCTTCGAAATAAGACCCTTTGGAACCATTATAAACCGATTTTGACTTTAATATAAAATAATATTTTGAGATATTCCTAAGGTGCCCCTCTCCTCCCTTATAAAAGGGACCTCCTCCCCCTCCTCCTCACACCAAATTGTGCACTCAAGCTCGGCCAACCCCTGCCATGTTCTCCTCTACACTTCCATAGAATAATCCTAGAGGTCCTGGTCTTCTTCAAAGACCAATATTAGTTCCCTAATTGGAGGATTCAAAGAAGCATTCCAAAGAAGAGGTAATATCCATTACCGATCTTTTCAATTTCTTTCTTCTTCAACTTCTTCTTCTTTAGTTGTTTCATGATAAAGTAATAACATCATTATTTCTTATATACTGATATTTTATTATAAATATGAAACAACTCTAATTAACCTTCTATCCATCCTAGGGAAAAAGGAAATCACCGCGCGTGCGTACGTACGGAATACCGTCTCCACGCCGTGGTGTAATCTATTTTCCACCACCACCTTAATTGGATGGGTATAAAGGTGTAATGAGTAACTATATATGATTATTATAAAGTGATATTGATACTGAAATAGTATACATACACTTCAACACAATTCCACGACCATGGGAACGATATCATCGCTCGTGCGTACATACGGACTACCTTCTCCACGACGCGATGAGATTCATTCTCAATGATTAACCATTCATGAATGATTATAAAGTATATATAATAATTACTAATGAAATATATGACCTAATAATGATACTGGAATTCTTTATATTTATATGTATGTCATCTACTTAATTTCATTCAATTCAATAAGGAAACGAAAACAGCGTTCATGAGTACGTACGGACTACCGTCTCCATGAACGGTGTATTTCTTTCCATTTACTGATTTATTATATATGTATATTCTGAATACATATATATAAATCATGTTTTATATTCTGGAATTAAGTAATCATGATCTAAGTAATCATATGAATAATTACAAGTTAAAAACACGAACGACAAATGAGACGATTTTACCCAAAACGCTACATTAACATGAATTTACAAAAGAACGGGTAATATAAAGTCATAAGTGGACCATATATGATATAATAACAATGAATCTGATTCTGGAATAAGTCAATAACACGATTTAAATCATTATACAGGAGGTTCGGACACTTACAAAGTAAGTCGGACATAAGGTAAGGGAAATATCACAATCTCATTTTTATCCGAGATTGTTTATACTTTCTTATTTACTGGGGTGTATTTTATCATCCACATCCATGTTTCATCAATATGTAATATTATTTCCATACACCTACAATTGTTTAAATCCATTTTTACCCTTCGGAGAGTTTTTAGTAAAGGATATGAAAGGAATCTTTTGTCGTTTTCATACGTGGTACTTTTTGACTTTTCCGACAAAAGTACGAGAAGAATGTTTTTTTTAACTTATACGGCATGAATGGATTTTTAAAACATTATTTCCAAGAATATTCCTTTACAAGTTTTCAAGTTTATTTTTAATCAACTTCTTTTAGTTTAAAGTTTTATGACATGTTAAGAAAGGAAAAATGTTTTTGAAGAAGAAAGGATATTTTCCTCAAGAATGGAGTTCAAGTATTTTATCAAAATTATTTTCCATCTAAGATAATAAAATGGTTCTGTTTTTGTCCCTATTATTACATTGGTTTGATTATGTTTTGATGGAAATATTTTTATGAATTCCTTTATCTTATATGAATTATTTTATGATGTTATGTTGTTTAAGAATCCCATTTTTAATACATGGGTTATGCAATGATGTATGATTTATGATTTTGTGGCACACATAATAATGGTATCATTATGAGATGGGTGGGACCTATATCTCCCTCCAATGCATTGGGTAAAGATTTTATATCTCATGAGATAGACATGGCTGGAATGGTAGGTTATACCGGTTCAGTGAAACAGGACTGAAACGAGGGTTACTCGATTCAGAAAGGGACTTTGTCCACTAAGATAGTCTTGGCAATGAGTCTTGACTAACAAGAAATGATTCTCTATGATTATGTGTGAATGCCAAAAAGTTTCATGTTTTAAGTTATGATTATTGTGATTACATTTCACTACCATGATTTGTCCCATGTTATGAAATTATGCTCTCTTTTGCAGGTTATGATTTCCAAAATGTTATGTTCTTATGAATACGATGTGATTGATATTTCTTTTGTTTACCCTTACTGAGCATTTGAGCTCACCCTTTTATGTTTTCTTTTCCCCAGGATATAAAGAATGGTTTTAGGTAAAAAAAAGGGAAGATCTTTATGGGAGATTTTGAAGATCTTTCACCACGATTAGAAGATTACGTTCCGAGTTTCCAAAGACACTAAACTATTACGATCCTTGTGTGTGTGTGTTTTTGTTATGTACTAAGTATTCTGCAAAAGTAATGTAAAGTCTATGTACGTCAGGCTTAGGGTCTCTACAGAATATACTAATAGAGAACCATCTTTATTTTATTTTTTTAAAATTTCACATTTTTATTGATAAGGATCACTTCCATGGTCATATTATTTTAGATTTGGGAGTCTTGGTTGATGTAGAGAAGGGGGATTTCATAGTTTCCATAGATAATCCAAAGAATGTATTTGAAATTTTGAGTTTTTTTGTTTGGATTGATATTAATGGTGCTTCATTGTGAAATTTTCATTCCTATAAGGGCCTATTCTGGGATTTACTAATAATTATGGGAGGTTTTCCTGGCCCGAAGAAAGTGACAAAGCCTTTCAGGAAAAAATGTACATTGACTATAACACTAATCCTAATTATTCTAGAACATGGCCAAATCTATATAGTTAATTGTGTTTCATCAAGCATAATTATAGGACATGTTATGATATATAGAGATAGAGTTATGATATACCAGTATAGTAAGTTGATACCCCATGAGAGAAATTACTTGACACACAATCTCGAGCTACTATCCATAATTCACATCATTTTTTTTGATGAATTACTTATTGGGAGAGAGTTTTATGTAGTATATAGACCAAAAAAACTCAACTACATCTATATATAGTGTGAACTAAACCTCAAGAAGATTAGGTCGATTGAATACATATAGTCATTTGACATCGATCTTGCCTATTTTCATGGGAAGGACAATACTATAAAGGATTATATGAGAAGGAAGACTAAGAAAAATTTCATTCAAGAGGAAACTATTGAGTGGAATATAATAAATGAATTATTTGAGATTCACATAGTTGTTTGGGAGAGTAAGGGTATACTAATCCTTATAACTTTGGAAGTGAAATATGCAATTCTGGTGTGAGCGAAGAAGAGGTTGTTTCTGGATCCCAAGGGCCTAGTTTTATTGGAGAGGGTTTTAAGTGAGGATCTACTTATTGGATAGATCATTAATGTGAATATGGTCATGGTCATAATTATATGTTTCTGTGTCCCTACAGACATCAAAGATGAACTGATTATAGTGTATCATTCTTCTACTTGAGCATTACATATAATGACCATATTTTTTATTTCATACCTATTACATCATTTTAAGATAAAAAACATAATATAAATTAAAATTCAAGATCCAAAGGTTTAGTGTATTATGAAAATTTGTATTATACATAACTTGTAAATAATAAATCGTAATCATTTATTTAAATCAATTATCATTATCCTTAAAATATCATGGTTTTCTTAGTACATGTCATCACTAAAAGATATACATTAAATAAAGGGGTGATATAATGACATAGAATCATTGAAAACAAATCTACTATCGTTATCAACATCATAATAGAAACATGTGATAATGAAATGGAATATATAAATTCATAAGAATGAAAAAACTTTTCACAGTGGTCAGAATCCCCATATAGTTGTGAACGAATTTAGCATCATGTTCATGCATAATATTTGTTCTTAGTCTTAAAATCAGTGTTAAACAATATGGTGTCATATTCCATGATAATAAAAATTTTGTCAACAGATACTTAAATTTACAAAATGAATTAGATGGATATAAAACTCTACTTCCAGCCATCACATGATAACATTTACAAAATCATGCATGTAGTATAGATTGTATAACAATTATAATCAAGAAATAACCCTTGGAAAAAATGGGTTTCAAAAAAATTAAATAAACAATAAAATCAAAAATCATATTTTTGGTTTCCAAATGAATAATATAATCATTTTTCTCTTAATAATCATCATTCTTGAGTGATGAAGAAATAACTCAAGAAGAGTAAAATTTGTGTTTCAGAAAGAAGAGTTCTTTTGGAAAATATTTATATTTTTCATTATCTAAATTAAGAAATATGTATATCCAAAAAATAAAAGGTAAGAATTATGAAACCATATTTATGGTATATTAGAGTATTATACATACCAATTACGTCATGAAAGGGAGATAACCCAAAGAAAAGGATGTGGGTTCGAGAATCCCCTAACCTTAATTCACTCTTTATTACACCACTTTAGCACATCCAAAATAATAAACATATATTCAATAAATAATTGATATATAGTTTATTTATAGCCATATATATATATATATCAGTTATAGTAATTGTATTATATTTCTTAATATCTATTGAAGAAATTGATCTGTTTGGATATCTTGTCCTTCTTAACAATTTCTTATTTCATTTTGGTTTCTCAATTTTCATTCAAATTTATTTATAGAAATATATCATTAAATATAGAAAATTATAATATATTTAATTATTTTTTATATATTATATATAATAAATATTTTCTTTCCATGAATGTGGATATAATAATTTTTTTAGAAATGACTCTGTAGGTTGTTAAAAGGCCTTTAATATGATATTTTTTGAAAGAGAAGGTTAAAAAAGTATGATTTTTATATTTTTCATAAATATTTTATTAATAGTAGGTTAACATAATTTAAATAATTTTAACTTATTGAACAATTAATTTTAAATAATACAGTTTTTAAATGAAATGTCATAAAGAAGAAAAAATAATAAAAGAGGGATGTGTTAATAGAGGCTTACTCTCTCTTTGATGTAGCCTCTCATGTAAGACAATATAAATCACATGGTTATTGGAGTTGGATTGCTCCATAATTTTACAATGTATTATAAGGGGATTTATAGGGTGGATATAGGAAGATATTGGGCATTGAAATAGATAGTAGGATTGGTTTTCTATGTTAAGGTAGGGGTTATTTATACTTGATGAGATGAGTATTTTAAGAATAAAACATTGAATAAAATAATATATCAAAGGTAAAACTTTTAATAGTGAAATTTTGACAATATAAATAATAAATAAATATAATATAATGTTTTAATTACTTTAAATAGCCTTTATTATTCTAACTCAATAGTTCATCAAAAAGGAAAGAGGAAAAAGAGAGAAACTGTTTTTAAGGAATCACATTTAACATAATGTTTTGGAATGTTTTTTTTGGGTTGAAAATTATGTTTATTGTATTTTAATGATTAAATTATTAATTAAATATGTAATTTATGAACATTATGTTTTATAAAATATTTTTTAATTACATTATCTTGAATGATGTAATTTAAGATACGAAAGTTATATAAAAAATAGTATTTTTACTATTCACCTGAAAATTAAAGTTTGCATACAATTTCAAAAAAAATATCCCTTTTAAAATTTCAAAATTATTTTTAAAAAATGATATTCAATTTTAAAAAAATTATTAATAAAATAATCTATTTTAATTTTTAATATAAAAATAAATGCTCTTACAAAATACCTTAAAATACAGTTTATTAAGAATTTGCTAATATTTTCTTTGAGTTTTTTAATCATGATAATATTTTAGGAATTATAATATTTTTATTTAAATTAATTAATCTGGATAAATATTATTTATATCACAATTTATTATTTTTGGGTAAAATTACTATTGGAATGTTTGTGTTATTATTCAAAATAGTTAGGTTACTATTCCAAATTGATAAGTTATTATTGCAATTGACAAACAACTATTCAAACGATCAAATTACCTCCTATATATACCAATCAGTTCATTCTATCAATATTCATCTCAATTCAACTCATGGTTCTATATTAACATTTACTAATATGTTGATTGATTTACAAATATTTTGTTTCTTTTCTTTATTGTTGGCAGTGGGGGCGATGGTTCTAGTAGAATGAGGTGATCCATATTTTACCCTGTTATATTTTCTATTTTATATTTTTGTCAAATTCTTATTTTTTGAATTTTAATTAGTTTTATATCTATTTAAAGTAATAGTGTTTATTAATGAATGATTTTTTTGGTTTCTTTATTTGTATAATAATATATAGTATATTATAACACTAATTTATTTAAAAAGGAAGATATCATTTATAAACACTAGGTTGTAACATTATTTAAACCATTAGATATTTCTTCCCCAAAATATCAACTTGTATTCTCAATTAATAATAGACAAGGGTTATTCTATTCCATTATATCCTAGGGTTCCCATGTTTCCTATTCATACTTATGGTTCCTCTAAAACACATTGATTAGGTGAGTTGTCTCATTGCATTGAAATTAGTTTCTTTGGTTTGTGATCTTAACCTATCTCTCTTTTTATGAGAGGTAATTCTATAGTTATACCACCTTTAGACTCAATATATTTGAGGGATTGGGTACGTTCTTCTTTAGTTGTGGTACGTGGAACATGTCATGAACATGAGCAATACTTGTTGTAATTGCGTGCAGAAAAGAAAATTATACTATGAAATTAACGATCTCAAAGGGGACAATATAACTTGGGTAAAGTATCCATTTCTTTCCAAACTATATGACTCTCCTGCATAGTGATATTCAAAGTAAGACACTATCTCTAATATTGAACTCCAAGAACAATTTATGCTAGTCATAATAGATCATTTTATGAATCTATGAAGATATTCTATGTTGATGGATGAATTGAAACTTCTCTGCCATCTCATGCACTAGGTCAGGTCCAGATATCATTTGTTCTCCAACACCATCCCTACATGTTGGAGTTATACATTACTTCCCATATATATCTTCATTAGGATCTATTTGAATACTTGAGTGGTAGATATTTTTATATGAAAACTCTACAAATAAGAGATGTTGATACTAACACCATTTAAATCTTTTGAGTAGGATCTTTGCATGTCCTCATGTTTTTTAATAGTCTTTTCAGACTGGACATTAGTTTGGGGATGATAAACCATGTTAAAATTAAATTTAGTACTCAAAGCATGTTAACAATTCTCTGTCAATTAGAGGCTAACCATGGAACATGATCATCGATGTTTGAAAGTGGAACTTCATGAATCCTAACTACATTCTTCACTTATATCATGGAAAATTTCATGAAATAAATCATTCAAAATGGTGAAAATGTGGAAATCCATGGTGATAAGATCCAACAGAACCCATATCACATTCTTTCCTTTGAAATTGATTCGGAAACTAGTGACAAATCAAATGGGGAAATTATCCCATTTCCACCGGGGTATAGGTAATTTCTGCACAATCCCTTTGGACTTTTTTCACTCTCATTTAACTTATTAACATACCAATCACCTTGAGATATACTTCAAAATATTCTTCCCCATTGTTTCCCGCAAGACGTTCTCTAGGATATCACAATATATCATAGTATGTCTCGTATGGATGGATAATGATGAGATATGTGCATTATAAAATAGATTATTATTTACCTTAGTTGAAGAAGGCACACAAAGCCTCCTTCAAAACCGAATCACCACATCATCATTAATGTGGAACTCATGAAAATTCCATTACATAATTTATTTCACCTTATTTTGAAGCTGTACATCACCCTACTATGCCTCCTTGATCATATTTTTGATATATGGTTGGGAAATCCTGAGTTAAAGGTAATATTTATTCTATAAAATTATGTTTTAAAAACCCATCCATTGAATATCCAAGAAGAAAGGGTCTTACACAATCCACACCATGAATAGAGTAGAATGTTCTTTTCAGTTAGGAGTATCAGCTACCCTATTCAACTTTCCCGAATGGTAATGAATAGATAATTCATAGTCCTTAATTAACAATAACTATAATCTTTAATGTATATTGTGATCCTTTTTCTGAATATATATTTAAAAACCTTTTGATCAGTATATATATTACCCTTTTATCCAAATAGATAGTTCAACCAAATCCTCATATGAATGATCAATATTGATGACTCCATATCATGCATCAGATAGTTATATTCATGGATCATCAACTATCATGTGAAAATAGGCTATCAGTTTATCATTCTTCATGAGTGCTCAACCAAATCCCTTCCTCAATGAATCATTGATATCACAAAAACATCTCCACTTTTTGGTAGTGTGAGTATATATATAGTGATTTTCTTCTTCTTGAGATCCTTAACGCTTTACTAACATTATTCCATCCAAACATTCTTTACCCCATTCTATGTTAACCAAGTTAGAGGGTTAAAAAATCCTATGAAATTTATAATAAAATTCCATCAGTACACTTCTATGCCTACAACACTATGGATTTCCATGGCACTATTGGGTCTGGGCCATTCCTCAAAATCCTTTTTCTTTGAAGGGTCTATAGAAATTCCCCCCCTTTTGATCAATTTCCCCCAAAATGATAATTTATAAATCCAAAATCATAGTTTTGAAAAATGGCATACATTCTCTCCTTCCTCAATTTCTCCAGCACAATACTTCAGTGCTCTACAAGTTCTGCCAATCTATAGGAGTTAATCAGAATATCAACTAATGATATTATAAATTAAGATACACCTTTTAGAAGTACTAATATCTATGTAGTTAGTCAAACAATTCATGAATATTTTGTAGATGATTATTTATCATAATGGTGGTCTTTTTGAGCACTTGAAAATCGATACACAACCGCATTGATCCATCCTTACTACTGACAAAGAGCAGTGGTTCACCCTACGGTGATGCACTAGTGATTATGAACCCTTTGAACAAATGAAATTGTAGGTACTTATTTAAACCACCTAGTTCGATCAGATCCAAACATTATTGTAATTTCAGGATAATAGTATCTATGGGTATGAGCTCTATTGATAACTCTACCTCGCGATCAAGGGGACTTCTGTGAAACTATATAATAAATATAGTAGTCTATTCCTTTAAAAAGGGAATTTCCTCCAGGTTGATACCTTCCTTTGAATCAAACATTTGGGAATGTTATGCTTCTTCATTGGGAATAAAAACCCACACTATTTAGGGATTTTACAAAGTATATTTATTATCTTATTATAATTTTTAATGGATAATTGGGTGGTTTGTAATATAAAAAGTGCTTTCCTATTCACAAAATTTTATGTGTACTCTATATAATGAAAGAAATCTGATGCCCATTATATCATTTAATTCCACAAAGATAATTAAAATGGTATTTACTAGAATAATCTTCTTACATACGCATATATGAGAGTAGTTCAACCCTTTGGTTGCAATGATTCCCCCATAGGGCGTTTGTACAAATATCTATGCTTCACGTTACAAGGTATTCGATTAAACTATTTAATAGAAAATGTTGGATATAAAGGAATTCATAAAACTATAATCAAATAAAAAATTCAATTCATTATATAATACGAATTTTACCTTTTAAGAAATAATTTTCAAGCTCCACTTCTACTTTCCTTATAGAATATGCAATGCCCTGAAAATATGAAGTTGGAAAATAGTATTTGACAGCCTGTATGACACACAACACCAAGAATGTAATAGAATATAATATTTGGAGGCTTTATAATATATTTACTATTTTAAATAAATTCAATATATTTCATAACTTTTAATACATACGACAATGATTTAGTATATGTCTCATGTAGCAATTTTTTTTGATGGCTTGCATTGCACGCAAGATCGAGTTTTAAAGAGAAATAATATATAATTATTACATAATTATTTGATATAATAAGAAATAAACAAGATGATATGAATAATATTAAATAAATTATTATGATATATGCTTTATAGAAGTATGATATTAATTCATTGTTTACTAGTAAATTAAAAATAAATATAAGAACCAATTTAATATAAAGAAAATGTTTTTAAGGAAAACTATTTTTATACTCACAAAGATGTTTTATACTAATAAATTTAATTAATATAATTAGTGAGTGATCTTCATGTAATATATACTATTTAGTAAATGAAATAATTTTAATATTCATCAATTAGATTCGATAGATATAATATAAGAACAAACACCATTTTTAGCATAAAATACTATATTTTTATCAGGGCACTTTTAACGCCTTTTAATGAGATTCTATTTTATATCAAAATTGTGAGACTTTTATAAACATTATATGTCAAAATAAACTTAATATTTTAAATAGAAACACAAAATTTAGGCTACGGTGATTTTTTTTATTTTTCATTGAGGTTTCATATTTAATAAATAATGAAAAATACAAAAATTTATTTCAAACCTAATTTTTCATCTAATTGATTTATAAGATTTAATTAAAGATTAAATTGTTTTTCATGTTTAATTAGATATAATTGTTACCAATTAACACATTATAGTTCATTATATTCAATTTAACATTGAATTTGACTATAAAGACACAACAACCTTTTGGACGTTTAATATTAAAAACCACCATTGTCGCCCCATCAGCGGGATTGAATTTAAATTAATTTCATTCACATATATGATTAGAATTTGTAAAAATTGATTCCATATTTATAATCATAATAAATTATAAAGTTTATCTTTTTAAAATAGTTTTTGGCCAAAAAATTGGTGAATGTTATTAAGATTAATTAAAATGTTTAAGATGAAATTAAGCTTAACATTAGACTATTCCATAATATTAAGGGCCAAAATGAGCTGTAAGCATGTCCAAAAGGAATTATATGACCATATTTAGACCCTATACACTAAATTGTATAATTGAGATCATTATTGGATCCCCGTGAAATGTGAAAAATGTGGGTGGAATTCCCTTTTCCGAAATTTACAAAAGTGCCACTCACCTTCCACTACAAAAATTAAATCCTCCCCTCCCAGTTCATCACATATACCAAGAAAATTTGACACTAAAAATATTATACCAAATAGATCCTAGAAGTCCATACCTTTAACCTATAATCCTACCGTTTGGAATAAATAAAATCTATTAAGCTTTTTGGTGCAAACCGAAAAGAGATACTCAATTAAGAGGCAATGCCTTTCCTTAATCTATTTAGTTTTATTTCCTTTATAAAACATTAAAAATATTCCTACTACGTAATTATATAAAAAAATATCATTAATATATTAGGATTTTTTTTCATGTTTTTGACCTATAGTTATAAAAAATTCCATATTGTGGGTAAAAAACATACTATTTATGTCTACAGAGAACTACCTTCTCACAAAATGAATTTGGTCGTTTTTTTCTTTACCAACTTCATGGTTGGTTATTATGATGAAATATATATATATATATATATCATATATATCATATATATAATTTATTTTTTCTTCTGTAATTATTTTATAACACATTACTTTATACATTCTATTTTTTGTAAATAAGATAACATGTTTTCTAGAAGTGTGGACTACTGCCACCTAAAACATATGTGCTTCGTTCACATGAAACATGGAATTTATAAAGGATGGTTTTATTTAAAAATATATGGAATAGAAAAGAAATATATGATATTCATGTATTACTTTCCTTTCTATTAATATAGTATATTTAATTTTCTTTATTTCCCATTCACACACATAAAAAGTCCTAGTGTCGTCCATGGACATGTCGACTGCCACATCCACGACATGTTGTGAATACTTATAGATAAAAAGAAATACATATGATTGTAATCATTTTATTTGTGAAGTAATTATCTTTCTAGAAATATTTAGAGTTACTTTACATCTTTCCATAACTATCATTGAAAAATACTAATGTTACTCATATGCGTGTATGACCAACCGTCTCCATGATTATAAATTCGGATCCTTTTTCATAACCATATTCAATTAATGGGTTTAAAATTATACTTTATTTATAAATATAATAATTATATCATTATTATTATTCAAGATAAGTTATAAAATTACCCTTTGACCATACTTGACCTACAAAGTTGTTTTATATACGTAAACCGAATTTGGCCAAAACACTGGATGTAAACACTATTGATTAATAAGTTGTATAAAAAGGGTAATAAGTGAAATAAGATTAATTTTATACATGAAATTTTTTCCAAGAAAGTAAATAATTATCAAATATTCCTTATTTAAGAGTATAAAGGCACATTAGGTAAGTGGGTTGCAAGTTGAGGTATTTTAATCTCACGTTTAACATCCATGAGATAAATATCATGTTCATGACTTACTTCTCCTGTGTGGTGTATCTAATGTCCATCTTGATATATTATATAATAAAATATTTTATCTTCATAGAATTAAATACATTCATTTAATAGTAATCATTTTTTATTAGTAAGATTTAATATTTACCATAGATTCAGGGGACACTTTTGAATGTTTAACAATTATTTACCTCAAGAATAATTTTAATGATATTCCATTCATTGAGAGGCATTTTATGTTTTTACACCTAATTTCTTATATATTGTGTACATACTTCAAATTTTTCATATAATATCACGATTCAATCATTATTGATTATATTTTGAGTATCAATTTCAAATATTTCATCAAAAGGGGATTTTAGTTAAAAGTTACAAAGGGGAAAAAAACTCGTAACCCAATTCCTTTTCATTGGGTTATATTACTACCTCATTATTTTTAATGTTATAAGATTATTTCTATAGTAACATTTCTCTATCAATTTATATATATCCACTTCTTTATGTATATTTATAGTTGATACACACAATATACGCATTGATTGATTCTCAAGTCAACGTCATAATCATTCAAGTGTTTACTTTATAATCACATTTTTGGGGATTGTTTTCAGTCGAATATTAATCAGATGAAATTATTGGATCATCATTTAGAGAAAACATTAATCTTATTATCATACGGTTTTCAAGTAATTTTTTCAATTAATAGTATCATTCTTCCATTCTTTGGTTCTAAAAATGATTTAGATTTTGTTTTTAACAAATGACAACTTCATTTATCTCTTTAGTCGGAGATCCTATTTTCATCTAAAACCCCAATTTTATAAAGATGTTTTCAATTTTTTTTACTAACAAAAAATAATTGATTGAAGAAAATTTTCCCTATTTTATATTAATAATTTTTTCAAAGGAATCCACTTGTCGCTTCTCAAATAAGGCATTTTTCTAATATTTTTAAAATGAAAAGGGAATGTTCTTTTTACCTCATAGTATAAGTATGGATTCTCCAAAAATCATTTATTCAAGGATACGTTTTCATGTTTAAAAGGTAAAGTTTTAATGAAATTGTTTTGGAAAGTGATTAACAAATAAATTAGTTTTCAAAATAAAAGGATATTTTCCGTAAGAATGTTTTTATAGTTGTTGTTCTATTTCACCAATGACAGAAACCTTTTATTTTAATCCACTTTTGATATTTTGTACTGATATCATACTTGTTCATCCTTTGGATGGTTTATGATTGATTTTCCCAAGTATAGTATTCTAATTTACATCCTTGATTCATTTGTTAGTCCCCTTGAAATATTCAATCTAATATGATCATTGATCATTGCAGTTCCCCTAAACTATCCATTTCATTTATCATGAATATTAATACTACCGAAACTATATTCCATTTTACATATTGTGTCTATATTTAATATTATTTTATTATTTTGAGAAATATTGATAATTCCATATTCATTATTCAATATATTTATTTGATAAGACATATTGTTTAGTAATTAAATTGATTACTCGATATGAAGAATACAATGGACAAGTAATAAATGATGGAGCCCCAAATATATATTGATACTTGATGCATCAATAGGATTTCATGAGAAATTTAGGTTTCACAAATTAAATGTGTTTCTAAAGGCTATTGACCCTAGAGGTTTTCATTTTCCTTATGCATGACAAAAAATAATAATTAATTACCTTAAATTTGATTCATTTATTATTTAACTATGAGATTTTCCATTGACATATCTATAGATTCATTTCATTATAATATTATTTATTCAATGGAATATGATTTTATTTTCATAAAATTCCAAATTTACTTTTCATTATCTAGTTATTTTAATGGAATTGTTTTCCATTTAATACATTTCAATATTGTTTATCCACTAACTTCTCAGTTAGTGGTTTACATGGTATATGTGTTCAGTTATGTAACATGCCATAATCATTATTCACATTGATTCATTATTTCATCCACTATACTATTCCCATAATAAGAATTTGATCTGACCCTCAATATTTTTCCTTTCTACAAGATTCTAAGATGTATACAAATAATGATATGTAATGATACACTAGATAGAATAAAGATAGATTTGAATGAGGGAAATTATGTTTTAATTAGTGTATTACGTTGTAATAAAATAAATATTTGTGTATCTGGTTTACCAAGACTACTAAAACCTTTGATCCTTTCGGATTTATTTCCTTGTAATAATAAAAATGTAATAGTAGTCGAGACCAACTATGAGCTATTTGGTGTTTGGTCTCTATAGTTTGTTTCAGATGAAGTTTAATAGTAAATATTAATAATAGATTTATCGAAATAGAGATTAGAGGACATATCCCTAAGATATACTTTGAGGGTAAGTATAGTAGAATGCCATAATTCTTTAGTTATATAGTGATTATATAGTTTACCTAGAAATACATACCTATCTAGTTAATAAAATTTGTTGTGGTTATGGAACATAAGTACTTAAGAGTGACAACTTCAATGAGGTGTGTTGGGTCTAACTCGGCAATACCTGGTACATGAAAACATCCCTTACTGTGCAGTTAGTTTGACATTCATGGTGTATATTCTGAGGATAATTCACATTATCTTTAAAATCCATTAGGAATTTTTTGACAATGAATGACCAAGGCTAAACCTAAGGTGATTAGATCAATGATAAGGTGTCATGATTTCAAAATCCTATAAATGATATTATGGATAAAACCTTGAATAAATTAAGACTTATGTGGAAATGAATAGATAAAGAGTATATTTACTGGGGTTGTATTGAAAACATAAGTTAGAATGTTATTTTGTTTTTAACCTTATTTCCAGGATGTCCATCATATTAATTTTTAATATTATATTAACTTGGTTTTTGAAAAGGAAAAAATGAATATCAGGTGAAAAACCATCAAATATTGAATGACCACAGGTCTTGAACCCATGACCGAATTATGAAAAGGGTTTGATTCCAACCAATGACCTAGCCAACATCCATATCAATATTTCATTATTTTTAGGAAAACAATTTGATGAAAATATTAATGATGAACTAGAAGTGTAACTTTTAGGGTTTTTATATTAATGTATTAACCATATTAGATTTGGTAAATATTTAGAGAAAAATAGTTTGACAATTCACACATTTATAGGAATTAAGACCCATTAAAAATGTAATTTAGTGCTCCATGCATCAAAAGTAATTGTTGGATGAATTGAAAAACCATTGAATCAAAACCAATGGATGAAATTTTTTTTATTGAAATATATAATCTGATTATTTTTATTTATATTCTTAGGCAGTAATATAATAACTCATCATTTAATAAATGGTCAAAAAATGTTGTCATAATACCATAATTTTGGTTAAATCTATAGTATTAAAAATCATCTCTAATTTATGGCTCTAAGGACCTGAAAATTTTATTGATCATTATTTTGTTTTTGATTGAGGACCTCAATCACTCCCTATAAATATTTATTCTTTTCCTCTATGTAAATATCTCTAGATTCCGCTAATGTTCTCCTATTTAGAGACCTAGTTACAGGATACTCCATAAGAACTTTGTAATTCTCACTATCAAATTTTTATAGGATGTTTTACAAACCCTTTTCATGATTAGGGATTTTTTACATTAGAAATATCAACTAATATATGACCAAGATATAGTTTAAATTGAGTGGATCCAATTTATTTTTTGTGGGAATAATGTAATGCCCCGAAAATCCTATGTAGGAACATTGTATGCAATATTGTGTATGAAACACAACACCAATCACGTAAGAGAATATAATATCCGGATAAATTTTTATATATTTATTATTTTAAATAAATTCAATAAACTTTACAACTTTCCATTCGATGAATCTGCTTTACTATAAATTTCATTCAACAATGACATTTTTTGATGGCTTTTGTTACATGCAAGATAGAGTTTTACCAATCAATAATAGATTTTTATTATATTATTAATTAATATAATAAGATATAAACAAGAAATTATGAATACTATTAGAAAAATTATGAAAAATATGATTTAAAGAAATATGAGATTAATTTATTTGTTACTAATTAATTATAAATTAATATAAGAACTTATTTAATATAAATACAATATTTTTATATATAACTATTTTTATGCTCCAAAAGCTATTTAATCCTAATATATTAAAATAGTTAACAGTTGTGAGTGATATTAATGTAATATATATATATATATTAATGAGTAAAATATTTCTTATATCCAACCAATATATTAGATAGTCATAAGATAAGAACAAACCCAATTTGAAGAATTAAATACTATACTTTTATTAAGGCACTTTTAGTGCCTTTAATTGGAGAACCTATTTTAAATATATTTTTGGAACTTTTATAAATATTATATGTTTAATTAAACATAATATTTGAGATAAAAACAAAAAAAATAATGTTAGGGTGAATTTTTGGTATTTTTATATGAGGTTTTAATTTTTATGAAAAATAAAAAATATTGAAATTTATTTAAAAAATACATTTTCATAAATTTTTTTATGTGGTTAAATTAAATTTAAAATTGGTTTTGAAGTTTAATAAGAATTATTTTATTCAATTGATCCAATTTAGTTAATTTTAATAAATTTAACATTGAAATTCACTATGAAAACTTAGCTTACTTTTACAAATTTTTTCATAAAAAACATGTATTGTCATTCCATCTTCGAGATTATATTTTAATTAATTAATACCGCTTATGCGATTGAAATTTTGAAATAATGGATTTTATAATTTTAATAAGAATAATTTATAATGTATAATAAGGTAAGATTATTGTTTTTCCCAAAAACTATTAGTGAATGTAATTAAAATTAAATACCACAATTAAGGTGAAGTTAAGCATAACATGGGATGAAGAATTAATATTAAGGGCCAAAATGACCTATAAACTTGTCCAAAATCCATTGGAGGCCATATCTAGACTCTATCATACTGTTTATAGAATTATTACCATTATTTTATCAACTTTCAATGAGAAAAACGTTGGTGAAATTCCATTTTAAAAAATTTACATGAGTGGAACTCCCCCACTACTATAAAAATTCCTCCTCTCCTCCCACTTCATGACACATATTAAAACACATTGGCTTGACCAAGATCTTCCCAAATATCTCCCAAAATTCCTTCCCCACATCCTGAAGCACCCTCTTAGGAAGAAACCAAACCATGGAATCCCTTAGGTCCAAACCAAAAGGAGTTACCCAATTAAGAGGAAACATTTGTCCTTAAGTTATATAGTTTTATTTCCATTATCCACCTCCTCAATAATAATAATTCCATGAGTATATAAAAGAAACGTATACTCAATATAAAATAATTTTATCATGATAAAGTTTCTACCTACACTTAAACACACTTCATCTTCCTCACACATCTCAACTCATAATGGATTGACCAAGATATTCCCAAATAGCTCCAGAAAATCCTCAACCTCATCCAAGAAGCATCGTATTGGGCTGAAATCATACCAAGGATTTCATTTTGTGTAATCCAAAATGAGTTACCCGATTAAGATGCAACATCTTTCATTAAGCTCTTTATTTTTATTTCCATTATCCACTACCTCAACTATAATTATTCCATGATTATATAAATTAAAATTATACTCAATGTAATATAATTTTATCATGTTATAGTTACTACCTATAGTTAAACACACTTCCATTTAATGGGTGAAAAACATACCTTGAATCTATACAGTAAACTACCACCTCAGAAAATGATGTTGTTGGTTTTTCTGTTAGAACATTTCATGGATGTGAGTTAGTAGAAAAAATATATTTATATATAATATATATGATATATATATATATTATTTATTCATCTTTAATTAATTTACAATTCATACTTTTACAATTTCCATTTTTTGTATATACGATGACATAATTTGTGGATGTGTTGACTACCACAACCTAAAAGTGACGTGATTCATTCACACGATACATTGAATGTATGAAGGAGGATTTTAACTTAAAATATGTGACATAGAAAAAATATATATGATATTAATTAAATAATTTAATTTATATAAATATAATATTTATCATTTTCATTATTACCCTTTCACACACTTAAAAAGTGATAACGTATTTCACAGATGTGTGGACTAGGACCTCCTCGACATGTTGTGATTACTTTTACCACACATGAACTGTATATATAACTATATATGATTATATAAAATTTCATTTAGTAAATATAGATCATTATATGAAGATATATTATTTTTTACCATCTTTCCATATTGATTATTAATGAATTGGAATGTCACTCAAGTATACGTACGACCTACCCTCTCCACGATTATAACGCCTGTTATTTTTTCAAAATGGAATTAAATTATTGGGTTTAAATTATAATTTATGTATATATATAATAATTATGATCAGATTATTATTCTATATATTTTATATAATAACTTATTTGACCATATAAGACCTAAAAAAGTTGTCATTGACACATAAACCAAATTGTTTCCAAACATCCAACATAAATTTAATTGATTATTTAGTTGTATAAAATTTTAATAATAGAAATAAAACTAATTATAAACATGGAAAATTATATAAATAATGTAAATAAAAAACATTAGTATTTTTATTAAGGATTATAAAGTCACACAATGAATATTGGATGTTAGGTAAGGGATTTTCATCTCTCTTTTTACATCCGTGAGATAAATATCATGATCACCACTTAAATATATTCTATAGTGTATATACTATCCATTTTGATATGTTTTATCATTAATTATTTTATTTTTATATTACTTAAAACTTTCATTTAATATTATTCCTTCATTAGATTTATAATTTAAAATGTTTTGGTGTTGTATGGGACACATTGGAATGTTCAAAGATTATTTTCCTCAAAAATAATTTTAATGGTATTTCTGTTATTGGAGAAACACATTATTAATATGAACCTAATCATATATATGGTATAAATACTTAGAAAGTGACATATATTATCATGAATCATTCATTATTCTTTATTTTATTGTTTCAGTTTGAATTATTTCATCTAAGGGGATTTGAGTTAAAAGTTAAAACGTATAAAACTGTTTTGTAACCTCATACCTTTAAATTGAGTTATATAACCTCCTCATTTTTGTTAATATTATAAGATAATGGGTTTAGTAAATGTTCACAATATATGGATGTATTAAGACTTCTTTATTTGGATTTGATTTTTATATAGATAATCTGCTAATTGATTGGTTCTCAAATGAACATCATAAAATTTAATGGGTTTACTTACAATGACATTTTGTACAGGATTGTTCACACATAAACATTTATCAGAGAAAATTATTTTATCATTGTATGGTAAACCCTTTAATTTATTCTTATATGGTTATTCATGAATTTTTTCAATTAATAGTACCATTATTCCATTATTGTGTACTAAAAATGTAATAAAAAATATTTTTATGAAAATTGAAATTCATTTCTCTCCTTAGCAGAAGGACCAATTTTCTTCCAAAAATATAGTTTTATAAAAAGGATCACAAAAATGTTTTTAGCCTCTCCAAAATGATCTATTGAAGAAATTTTTACCCATTTTGTCTTTTAGTAGTGTTTTTAATTGAATCCTCTCATCTCTTCCCGAATAACATATTTTTCTAATGTTTATTACCATGAAAAGGGAATGTAGCTTACCATGTTTAGAAATTACAGATTTACCAACTTTCATTTCATCAATGCTTCATTTTCATTTTTAAAAGTTAAATTTTAAATAAAATTATTTCAAAAATAATTTTCAAGGAAAATGTTTTCCAAAACAAAAGGATATTATCGTCAATACTATTTTAATTTTATTATTCTATTTCATCAATGAAAAAAACCATTTACTTGACTTAAATTGTGATATTTTGTATCGATACCATCTTATTCTTCTTCGAGAAGATTTATGATACATTTTTCAAAGGATAGTATTCACATTAAATACCTTGATTCAGTTTTTAGTCTCCTTGAAATATTCAATATCTGATAATCATTGAACATTGAAATTTTCCAAAAATATGTATTTCATTTATCATGGATATTACTATTTCATACACCAAAAACCATTTTACATATGGTGCCTAGATTAAATGATATCTGATTATTAGGGGAAATATTAATAATTATATATTCTTTATTCAGTATAGATTTTTTATTACACATTTTTTTATTAATTAAATTGATTACTCGATATGATGATTTATTTGGACAAGCAATGATTGGTGGATCCTGGACATTGTATTTCCCATTTATGCATCAATAGGTTCTCATGAGAAAAATAAGTTAAAAAAATTAAATGGGTTTCTACATTTAGTATTAAACTATCCATATGATATATCCTGACAGTAGAGGTTTTCATGTTCCTTAGACATGATGTCCAATAATTATGAATATACTTTATTTTGATTCATTTAGTATTTATCAGTAAGATTTCTAATCGAAATATATATGGATTCATTTCATTCTAAGATTATTTATTAAATGTATTTTTATTTTAGTTTCATACCATTATATATTAACATTTCCTTATCATGTTATTTGAATGAAATGTGTTTCCATTTATTAAATTTACATATTGTTTAGTCACTTACTTATCTAATTATTGATTACATGGTTTGTGTGTATAGTTACTTAACATTCTATAACTGTTATTCTTATATATTAATTACTGATTCCTCTATACATTATTGTTACTGATAATTTGAGTTCACAATTATTTTGTTTCCATTCCCAAGGAATAAAATATGTATAATATGAAATATATGCAAGTGTACTATAGATGGAATAAAGTTATCCTCAAAAGATAAAATTATATTATAATTAGTGTATTAATTTGTAATATAATACTTATGCATTTATTTGGTCTAACTAGACTACTAAACTTGTCAATCCTTCATGATTTTATTCCTTGTATTAGTTACAATGTAATAGTAGTTAGATAGTAGCTAGGAGATAAAAATGTTCATGTCCCTACAGAATAATATTTCCATTTCACCTTTTGATCTGGTGGATGTTGAAACAGACAACCCTCAAGGAGCCATTTTTTAGTGCACTAGTTTTCATAGTTCCCTCACTCTATATAGTTGATGCATTGAACCACGGGTGGGGAATTAGGTTGTTCATTAATATCATAATTCATGTTGTTTATTACATCATGTATCTTAAACTATCATGAGATTGGTGGATTTCTCTCATACACATGATGCATTTCCCTATCCATTTGTGGAAATTACCAGGACGCTTATTCCCATATTTTTACATATGGTTAGTCAGATCCTCTTTATTTATTTTTCATTTGACCCTCTAATATGAAACTCCATTCTTATCTTATTATCTCTATAACAATGTGACTTTCCTCATAACTCCATTTCTACATTGAGAGCACATCTATCAACTTATTATTGATCCCCAAAGTATTTAATATTTACATCCTTTAGAAAGTAGGGTTTTAAACCACTAAAAAATATATCTATGTTTTTTTATAATTTATGACACCAAAACCCATGGCATATATTTCAAGCCTCGTGATTTTTTTCACATAATCTGTGAATGATTCAACTACCTTTTTCTAAATATATATTAGTTATCTCTCCATATTTGTTCAAAGAGTAAGAGGTGAATACATATTATGAAATATTTCCTTAATGGATTTATACTATATCTTTTTTATTTCATCCTTAGGATTGGTGTTATTATTCAATTCTCATACTTTATTTCATTATCCATCTAAATGACAAATTAATAGATTCACACTCTCCTTCTTAGAACAGTGGATGATAGAAAATATATTCTACAATTAGTTAACTCAATCATCCATGAAAAGTCGATAAGAAGATCCATTAAACATTGGTGGCCATTTCCACATAAAGAAATAAATCGATAGTTAATCATTATTTGCTGAAGGCCTACGTTCTACATGTTCAAGTTAATTTTCATAGCCTAAGAGATATGGGTAATAATAATCCTAATGTTTTTAAATGGACCTCCTATGGCATTGGGGATGTCATTTGGATGATCATTTCCTTATTCGTCACATGGATAGTTGGTCTAGTCTCTCCTAGATCTGATGATTTTCTAAAATATTAAAGTATTGATCAAATCAAAAGTCAAACATGAATAAATAGTTATTGTCTTGTTAAATTAACACTAAAAGAACATCTTATGGGATACCTATGTTTAACCTTGTCTAAAAAGAATATTCTAATAGTTTTTACCATTACATATACTCATACATATGGATCTCCATATTTTTTTTTCAAATCCAAATTCCCAAACTAACCAAATTATGCGCGGATACTAGATAAAACGAACCTACTTTTTAATTCATAACCATTACATAATTTTAAGATAAAAAAGATAATAAATATACAGATACAGTATCAAAGGGTTTTGTGTATTTGTAAAATTAGGATACAAAATAACATGTACATAATTAAATGTAGTCATTTATTTAAAAATATCATATTTATCCTTATAATCTCACATTCTCCTTAGTGCATGTAATCAGCTGAGAATAAACATCAATGAAAGGGGTCAGATAAAATACCTGTAAGAGTGTGAATAAAGGACATTATTTATTAAAACTTGGGTGAGCATAATCAAAATAATCATATCACAAGAATATGATAATTATCAACATATTTAGGGAAACATGTGATAGAGATAAGGAATGTGGAAATTAATCATAATGAAAAATCATTTCCTACTGGTCAAATACCAAACATAGTTTCTAACAATTCTAGTATAATGTTCACACATAACATATATGAATAATCATAACATCATCATTGTGAAAAAATATGGAATCATATTCACACATAAAACACATTATCTCATTAGATACATAAAATTTCCCAATTAATTAGAGGAAAATAAAATTCAAGTCCCACCCTTCAATTTAAAACATTTACAAAATCATGCATGCGAGATAAAATGTATAAAAATCATAATCATGAAATAACCAATCAGAAGAAACGAGTTTAATAAGGATTTCAAAAATCATAAATTTATGAAAAAACATTTCAGATTATAAATTAATAATAGATTCATATTTTTCGCAATCATTATCATTCATTACTAAATAAGAAACAAATCAAGAGGTGAAAATGATCTGTTCTTATAAAGATAAATTATTTTTGAATATCTTTGTAATTTTCATCAACTCAAGTAGGATACATGTATATACATGAAAAGAAAAGTTAATAAAAACGAAATTGTATTTTAGGAAAATTAGTGGATTATTATTATTTAATATTTCATGAAATATAGATAACCTATAGAAAATGAGTTTTGTAAGAGTATCCACTTACCTTAATTACATTATTATTTCAGTGCTTTAGCACCTCTTGAATAATAGACTTATATATATAAATATTAAATAATTGATATATATAAGTTAATTATAGTAATTTAAACATCTATTTATCAATTACAATCATTGGAATAAATTTCGTAATTTCTATTGATGAAATTGAAGAATTTTTATATCACGTTTTTCTTTAAAATATTCGGTTTCGCTTCTATTTTTTATTTTCATTGAAATTAATTTATAAAAAATTTTATTAACTCTATAAGATTGTAATATATGTAATTAATTATTAATATATTATATATAATAAATACTATGAATCCATGAAGGTTGTAATAAGAATTATATTGAAATTTTTTCTATTAGTGGTTAACCAACATTTAAGGGGATGTTGTTGAAAGTGTGGGAAAGGGAAGTATGAAATTTATATTTGTCTTAAATATGATAATTATAGAAGTTTAAAATCATTAATATAATTTTAACTTAATAAATCATTACATTTATATAATATGGATTTGAATGGAATTGGGAGAAATAACAAATAGAAGAATAAAATAGGGAACAATTATTAGAAACTTACTCTCTCCTCGTTGTAGCTTCTCTTGTATGACACAATAACACCTTTGGTGATTGATGTTATATTTCTCAAGAATGTTCCTAGGTATTCTAAAGGTATTTATAGGGAGTATTTTGGTCTATACTGGGCTCTGGAATGGGTGGGATGAGTAGTATACCATGGGAAGGGGGGGGGGGGGGTTATTTATACTTGAAGAGAGGAGTATTTTTAGAATATGATATTGAATAAAATAATATATCAAAGGTAAAACTTGTAATATTGAATTCATGAAAATACAAGTCATGTATCAATATAATATAATTGGGTTCAAAATTTAAATACACATTAAAATTCTAATTCCTTAATTTATTAAAAAGGAAAGTGCAAAAAGGAAGAAGTTGATATTTGAAGGAATAACCTTGGACATTAGGTTTTCGACAGTTCATTTTTTGGTTAGGAAACTATGTTTATTGTATTATAACGACTCTTTTAAAAAAAATAAAACATGGCCAAACATAAATTTCTCAATGTATTATGTCTTTATTAAAACATAAAATATGTAATCTAAGACACACTAGTTATGTGAAAAACTGTATTTTTTACTATTCACATAAAAATGATATATTTCAAAAATTTTCCAAAAATAATTTGTCAAATATTTTAATATTACAATTGAAAAAATAATATTGATTTTATAAAAACTATAATGCTAAAATAGTTAATATTCATTTTTAAAATAAAAATAATGATTTTTACAAAATACCATAAATTATAAAACTTTTTTATATTTTCATTGAATTTTTTAATCACGATATTTATGTTTTTTCATTATAATATTAATATTTACATAAATTAATCAAAATAAATATTATTCTAATAAAAATCAATTATATATGGGTAAAATTTATATTCCAACTATCATGTTACTATTCCAAAAGGACTGGTTATTATTCTCAATGGTCAGGTTACTATTGCAATAGTCACATAACTTTTCCAATAGTCACATCACCTCCTTTATATACGACTCAATTATTTTACTAAATATTCAACTCAATTCATCTCAATGATCTATATTTCAATTTTGTAAAATTTTGATTGGTTTACTAATATTTTGTTTCTTTTCTACAATGTTGTTTTGAAGAGTTATGATTTTAATAGATTAAGATGATTCATATTTTTCCATTTTAGAATTTATATGTCATATTTATTTTAAATTATAATTATTGGAATTTTAATCAGTTTTAATAGAGATTAATGTAATAGTTTTTTAATAATAAAATAACTCCTTTCGGTTCTTTTATGTGTATAATGCTGTGTAGTATATTAAAACACTCATTTATTTCTATATAAAAATATCATTTATAAACTCTAGGTTGTTATATTACACCATGGAAATAATAGGATTTATAATGATATATGTCCCCAATTCCAGTGTCCTAGAATTAGATGGGAGATATCTATATTGGTGACTAGTTTTATACTTGTCAATAGGTAATGGAAGAACACCAACGAGCAGTACTGATTTTTTAGCCATTTCCCATTCTTCTGTAGAAATGGGATGATGTTACTATTTAGTTTTAGATTTTATTAAATAGATCCCCTAATGGAAATGATGCAATATGGGTGACCTTCACCATGCCCATGACGGACTCTGACCTTTTACCTATTAAGGATACCTTTATATAGATGATCTTAGTAGGCTCTATTTTTTAGAGAGTATATGACTTCATAGATTCCCGTAGACTATTTTATCAATTTGGGAAACTCATTTCACTTCTAATTTATTTAAAAGGTCCATATAGGGAATTATTTTCACTGGTACTTTTGAGTACATTATACCTCCCTCAGATCGACAGGCAGTTTAAGCACACAATATATGTGTAAGAGGATATACATAGAGAACATGACCGTGATTTTTTGTGATTCATTTGAGAAATATATTCCTATATAAAAATTAAATTAAAATAAAATTATTAATTATAATATAAAATGGTATCCATTTGAGTAATTATATGGTTGGACATGTTGATCACCTTTTTGTTGGTTAGAGGTAGGGGATGTTGCACTACCTGGACCTCACCTCATTCATGATAATTCATAGCAGTTTAAGCTAATCAAGAAGAAAATATATGTCTGACAATAAATATGTAATTAATACAATTATAAATATGGAAAATAGTTGTATTTCAATGTTAGTGTTCAACAACTCTTTCACATTTTGACTTGATTGGGGCATCAACGGTTCTGGCGGCAAGGTAAGATGATACATTATTTTGAAAGAAATTTTGACATTTTGGAGAGGATCAAATAAGTAAATTATTTGATATAAATCAATTAGATATATATATATATATATAATCCATGTATTTCATGATTATAATTTATTAATTCTAAGAATCATCTCATGATTTTGAACCACATGAGGTGGAACTCGACATTGAAGCTTTTTTTAGGAGAACCCTATTCATATCATGAACCAGATCATGAAGGCTCTTAATGGTTGGTTAGTTTGATTTTTATGAGTTTTATGGAATAAAAAATGGGTACATGATGATAAATAGGAGCCAGAGGCTCATGAATGTGCCTAGTGGCCTAAACATTTTTTAGATAGTGTTTTATTAACCTTAGAAGCGATACTTAGTGATAAGTTATCATCCCAGGTTGAGGATCTATCATACCTTTTTTCTAAAACATATAAAACCATTCCATTCATAATTAATTCATAGGTTTGGTTATAATATAATTACAAATGGTTTAAGGATATTTTTTAGAGTGGATGTGGCTAGGGAAAAGCATAAATACTTGAGTTTTAATAGAAAACAGTGGGCCAAAGTTTAAGTTAATACCATGTACCCAAATCCACAGGGTTTGTTTAAATTATTTGGGGTGCATTAGAGCATATTAGAAGGACACACAACCAGATAAAAACAAAATTTCAGGATGTAGAGTAGTTTTTCATGGGATTTTCATGGTTAGTTTGAAAATTCTTATATCCCATGGGAGGGGGTTCTATGTATAGTGCCTATCACATGTTGGGTGCATGGTTTGGTGAACTGAAAAAAAACCATACAAACACTTTATGTGGTATGAATTTGTGACTTTTCCCTTATCAACATATTTTTAACCCCAATTTAATTTTATATGAAATGATCTCCCCAATATTCCTTTGAAGCTCATCAAGCTATCCAAGCAAGTATTTCATGGTTCAAGATTATTCAACCTTAAAATCATGTTTTTTCTATCATGTCAGATCTCACTAGTATGAGAATAAATATATTACATTATTTAATAGTTTATATCTCCATCTTCAGTGCTATTTTTTAGTGATATGATATGGAATATTTTCATGGTATTTATTTATTATTCAAATTTCTTCCGATTTAGAAAAATATAAGGGCTGATAATGGATGGGTACTCATCTAGTACCATAATGTAGGTTTTCCATAACTTTTCCATATGGTTTTTTTAATTTATTAAATTATAGTTGTTGTGAGACACACCAAAACGTTTATATATTTATCCTACAATTAATCAATGTCTTAAATTGATTTTCTATGGTATAATGTGATGCCCATGTGGCACTCTGACGTGGTTGGAAGTTGGGAATCTCAACATGAACCACCTCTATAGTGGGTTCATTCATCTACCTAAGGTAAGAACCACCAAATTGTGTGTGTGATCTTTCCACCCAGTTTTCAAAGCCTAAAGTAAATTAAATGAGATAATAGAAAATTTTAATGAGGTTATTTGAATGAAATAGATCATTGTAGCAGGACCTGGACACTAACATAGCCATAGATTTTAATATTACCTATTTCATTTGATATTATGGTATGTAACTGATGTTTATTAACATTATGGAATTAATCATTTTTTCTATATGGGACACATCATTGTTACAATATTTCACCAATTATGTTAGATTGTGGTATGGTACATATGAACTCCATATAAATTTATATCTCAATATATTAGGATGATATGAAATTTGCAACTGGGATCCAAAATCTTGTTGATTTGATATTATTTTGATCATACCTTGGACATGTTCATTGTACTCAATGTGGTCACCTCAGTCTATAACCGTGGGACCTAGCCCATGATGTTATAAAAATTTTAAAAATGTAGTTTATGATAAATATATCTTTTTCTTATGCACATTATATTAATTTATTGAAAGTCAACATTTATAGACTACTAGGGGTAACCACCTCTAGGGATGGACTTGATTTTATATTTCTGTCATTTTAAATCTTTAACTGTCATACCTACACATGGTTATTGATTTCATGCACTGGGTGGATTTTTTTAGATACCAGTAGTGGTTTCCTACTATGTATAACTTAAAACATGTTCAAGACACTAACTAGTACACAGATAAACTTCGAGGGGTACGTTGGGACAAGGGAAAGTTCCCGATCAAGGAAGTATGATTGACATAGAACACGAGATCTTGGGATCAAGAGACCAATCATTCACTCATGATGCTATTAGAGATAGTATATTTTTCTTCTTCGATCATTTGATTATGTTTATTGTATTGGATTACAACAAACATGTATGGATTCTTTTATATATTGATAAATTAAATATTCCTTAATATTTATATGATTCATATTTTCGCATGTTTTTTATAGTTATCTCTATGATTAAATTCTATTTCATGGATTTTAATTACTATAAATCCTTTATATATTCATTTTTTTCACCTCAGTGATACTATTATCATGAGGGCATGGTTTCCCCACTATACCACCCAAGACCATAAATATTAGTTGGAATTCCTGGGGATATGGGGAGGAACAGTTAAGGCCATGTGAACAACTATGTTCAATTACTTATTAGTGAATTGGTTCTGGATATATCCTGATAAGGGTTCAATAGGAATATACAACACCTTATAATAAATTTTATGATTGTTAGATCACGTCAAGATAAACTTTTACGAGGTTTCATGATAGATAGACAAATGTTTTTCCTAAGTTACACCTAATAACACCCAATCATATCCATCCATCACGTGTATCATCCTATAGCACTATATTAAAAAATCATTACTATGAAATAACTAAAAAATGTAATGATTGACGTAAAAGGCCAAGGAAGAATCCGAATCCTTCTTATCTCACCCCACCTATTCCCTTAGAATACAACCATCTCAATAATAAATAGGAGTTTACAATTAGTAGGTTATCAGTATTATCACTATTCTGAAAGAAGATGTATTCCCCTGAAATTTCTCTAACTAACATCAATTTAAATGTTGACTAATTACCATATTATTGGTTAATTTCAATCAATAATCTTCATCCTAGAAGATATCACTTGGGGAACCCCTAACATATATGTTGTGTTGGGAAAACTCAACTACAGGTTAATAAATCCTACTTAAGAGTATCCATTGAAACTATTAAGAATGAAAATGTTTACCTTGAAACATGTTTATGGAATACCTCACATGGACTGTTTCATACAACATGTACTCAAACGTTTTCATGTTTCCCTATCATGTGTTCTATATATTAAATAAAACATTAATCTAGAAGTAGAGGTAAAACTATTTTCATGAAAGAGTATTCTCCTTGATATTGTACTAGAACATTGTTCTCCAATGAAAAAATTTACATCATCGGAATCTACATTTAATAATGAAAATCAAGTCCTCATATATCCAAAGTTAGTCTGAAACATACGTCTCGAACTCCAGTGAATCCTCTATCACTAAAGTGTCACAACCATCAAATATTCATGTTTCCCCAACCATTATCACACCAAAAACATATCTAGCCTATGAAATGTGTCATCTAACATTGTATGAACTATAATATACTCTATAAGAGGTGTGTACAGTATGTACAAAGTGGGTGAAACAACCCCAAATAATGGAGAAAGAATGTTCCTCAATAAAGTCTTGAAATAAAAAACCTCATTACACACTAATCAACGGTGAGAGGAAAAACTATAGGAATATGTTCACCACAACTAGGCCTATATATTTGATCAATCTATTAGTGGGTATCACCATTTATTTGACTTGGTGAACCCATATTGATGATATTATATCTCTATGATATGAGAAAAGGAGGGTCCATAAAATTTAAACTCACCACAATATAAATCATGTACCAATATTCTTATTCCCCATAGTGTCATCCTTGTACTCTATGATAGCTAATAGATTCTCATAGTCATTAAGGTAGGATATGTCGACTGTTGCACCTATTCTAGTCACTTTAGTCTAATAACCAAACTCAATGTACCCTTAACATAATTCTCCCAATGTTACCAAACTAGTACTCACATGTGTTTTAATAGAAAACTCGATCCCTAGAAAAACCTTGCTCTGATTCAGCTCTAACATGACTCGACCAACCACAGACTCACCTGAACCATTATTAAGCAAAGATTAACCCCTCAATCCAACACCAATAGGCTAAGGGATAGTTACTAGAACCCATTAGGAACATCTCACAATATGTGAGGCCTAATCAAGTAAAAAATTGAAACATATACATCACTAATACAAATGATGTACCTCGAAAATTACCAGGATATAAAAATTCAACTATAGTGTATATATTACATACAAGATACAATAAACACATACACAACCCAATAAGTAAATATTACGGAAATTAAACAAATATCCTCTATCTAGGAGATAAATGTTTAAAATATCATCCACGCTCTATGTACACGTAGAGGAATCTCAAACAATAATGGGAACTACCAGCAACATAATTAAATATGATTTATCTACATCACTATGAATCACCATGTGTCATCTTTGAACTAGCCATAATGGCTCCACTTCTGTCAAACCCAGCTCTGGACTATTGGGTCATCTACACAGAAACCAAACATGTGTTCAAGATATTTATTTTGGTTGAGTATAAATATTTCTTCTATGAATCCATGAAAAAAATATAAACATATTTAAACAAATCATCTCAACTCTCAATATGAGTGGTGATTAGGAGGAATACAAAGAGAAAAACTAGAAACCAAGTTATCTCATTCTCTAACAACTAAAGAGTAATATAATAAATAAAAATTATGAATAATATTGATATTTTATATCATTAAAATGCATAGTGAGATAGATAAACCCTAACCATATCATCTCCAATCCTCAAAAGTCACACCACATTAGAAAAAAAATAATCTTTAAATATTGAAGAGACTATATTCTCATATATGAGATCCATATATAAATCAAATATCAATGGAAATCCGTAGGGAATTGATGAATCAAATTTCTTTTATATGTATATACTAAAATGAAATTCCAATAACCATTCGATAACCAAAAACCATTAAGGAGGGATTCTCATCAATAAATCATGCTTGTTTAAAATGGGAGAACTATATCATCACACATATCAATACTACTCCGGCTAATGTATCCTCTAATATATCCGTTGAAAACTACCCACATAATCTAATAACTACAATATTGGGGGATCCCTATCTCAAAAATGGATAATTGATGTTCATGTGGGGTACTAAAATGTTGGAGGACACACACCCCTATTAATATCTTAGGTTGTAGGATACCGAATTCACATATACAAGACCCATTTCCTAGGTGTGTTTGTGAGGATACAAACTCTATCTATATAAATATGTTTATACATATATTCCTCACTTGGAGGAAACCCAATTGATAAGATACTAAAAACAATATCACATTGAAGATCAGATAGAAACCCTGACAACTAACCAAAACTAACACGAAAAATTTCATAGACCACCGAACATCACTCCTCTAATGTAAAAATAAAATAACTTGTCACATTTGATTTGAAAATTCACTCAAAATATACTTCACACAAAACTAAATCTATTCCAAAACAATGAGGCATAGAATATGGGTAAATGATGAATAATTAAATGGTGTATGAGGTTGTACAAATGTTATGCAGATCCCAAATAGTAAATTTTATATGTACGTTTTATTTTTATCTCATGTAAAATAATGTTAATGAAAATTTCAAAAGGGAAGAAAATGTGTAGGTATATATGGTCACTCAGTATGTGATACTAGATGTACCCAAGTCGTGTTCCACCCAGGTTACATGGTGTATGGTCTTATACCACATGACACATCAAGTTAAATTGTTTTCTAGGAGTGTAATCCATATAAATTAAATGATATAAACTAGGGGAATCTGGTGCGTAAAATAATTTTACACACTATATGATATTTAATATTTCCAAAACCATAGATACCAAATCCTATGACGTAGAAATCATTTTTTCTTCCTAAATACACTCCATGTAGTCTAGATTATCTAAATATTATAATTAAGCACATGAAATATTACGTCAACCATCATATCTTCCACCAAAATCACTGAATCATTAAAAAACATGGTGACCTTAGTAGTAACATCCCCTCAATTTAGATTCCAAACACCGCTTCATATAAATGAGTGTCATCATTGATAATCAACAATCTAAATTCCAGAACTCATCAAAATAATATGCACCTTTGGATGTATGTGATATACCACTTTGTTTTAATCATATTGTGAACAAAGGTTTCCTTTAGTAATCACATTATCAAAATCCTAATGTTCGGTTTATTCAATATTTAAAAAGCACCAATATTAGTCAAATCGTATACAGAATCATGGATGACAAAAACTGCATGAATCAAGGTGAGGTAAATATATGAAATAATGAATGTGTGTAATTATAATGGACGTTATGATGTCAACCATCAATCATGTGTGAAAGAACCATACAATCAATGTAGAAAACAAAATTTCTACAATGAAATATAAAAAACCACAATTCAAAATATATTAGATCAATGAGACCATAAATAATTGATAGGAAAATATATTTAATACTAATTAAATGATCCTTATAAAACAACAAGGATATGGTTATTCCAACTATAAGGGAAACCCTACAAAAATAGAATAATAAACATTTTGGTTGAATGAATCAACATATATGCCATTTTTTCTTTTATGGAATCCTATATTAAATGATGAAATACCATTTTTTCCCATGCTAAAGATTATTTAATGGTTGAACATCTATATTCTATATTGTTTGATTTAATAGTTAGATATATTTCCTAACGTGGGGTTTAAATAGAGGTTTTCTTATTTAAAATACTAACTTACCAAATCAATTAATTATTTAATTAATATTTCTCTTACTCCACCCAGTATAATGAACCATTAAAAAACAAGATACAAGTGGGACATACAACAATCATGAGAGAAAGCCCAATTTTTAGATCAAACTATTATTTCACATTACCCATTTGATTCGTCATTCAAGAGAAAAAATATATTCATCACAAATTCTCATGGGTTAACTATTTCTTTTAAACATATTGAATTTTTAAGGCATCTCCATACACATAATCCTAGTTCAGCTTAACCGGAGAGTGGGAACTATGCCAAAGAAACTATGGAACCATTAGATAATATTTTTGAAGCCATTTTATCTTGTAAATTTTTTATTTTAACAATAGAGTAATCAATGATACCAATAATGAAAATTTAAAAACTCTTTTCCATGAAGAACATGGGTCTCTAGAGATATCATCCAAAAGAAGTGTTATTTTTTTATTAACTCCCCGATTGAAATTTATAATTATCAATATTGAAGGAATTTATATCAAGAGAAAAATTATCACTCTAATGTGAGTTTTCTATTGAAGTAGTAATTGTTGTAGATTCTTGCATATTTTTCTGATAAAAAGAATCATTTTTTTGAAAACATATATGTGAAAATGTATTTATAGAATAAAAGATTGTTCTACCTCCATATAATATAGAGTTTAAAGGGTTATTAAATGAAATAAATTCATGGGAAGGATTTTTGTAATTAAAAGTATCATTAAATAATTCACTATAATAATATTTATACATAATGTCCCTTTGATGTTTTCATTTTAATGTGTCTCAATAGGTACTGATAAATTAAAATATTAAGAAAATAAAAAATCATGTTTCTTTCATTTCTATATTTAGTTTAATATTTAACTATTTTTTCATATGATGAAAATCATTGAATCATTAAATTTAAAATTTTCCTATGTAGATAAAGGTTTACGACCTATTTTCGATATAAAAATTCATTAAATAGATGTAATTGAGTTTTTTCGTTGAAATTATTTTTAACATATAATTTGAAGGGTTAAATATATATGAATATCATGGATTTATGAAATTAGTTTAAAAAAATCACAAAAATTAGTACAATGAAAAAATAGAAATATTTTGTGTAGAGTGATTATCTTACCCAAAATCTCAATATTTTGGATTAATTCAAATTTACTATAGGAAATTAGTGTTTTTATATTAATTATCATATGAAAATGAATTTGAGTATATTTTACATTGGTAATCCCAATGTTTTGTTAACTAATATGAGTTTTTGTGGCTGATTAAACCAATTTTGATTGAAAATATTTATGGTGGTGAATTGTAATTATTTGATCCTTAAAAATGAAAAAATGGTTATTAATAAAATTATTTTGGATTTGAAAAAAAATTATTATTTTCAAAACATTTTTGGATTAAATAAAAAAAAATTATTTTTCAATTTTCATTAGATAAAAGAATTATTAAATTTATTTTCAAATTATTTATAATAAAATTATTGAGTTTGGTTTATATACAAATAGTTTTTGGAGAATTAATTTTATATAATCTAATGATTAATATTAAGGATAAAATATATAAATATAAGAAAATTTCATTAAATCCTCTCAAAAATAAAAAACAACCACATACAAAATATATTAGGCACAACAATAAATAAATGAGCATATTTTTTAAGACTTATAGTGAGTAACCGTGCTACATATAGTATAAAATAGAAACCATGGAGAGAAGTTCATAGTTATGGATTTTGTGATTAAATACGCATTTTTTGTCTTAAAAATCATTACTTTTATATATCATAAAATATATAGTTATAATTTTTTTGTTATGGAAAATGTTACCTTCCCTATATACATTGTAGAAATTGGTTTTTAAAATTATTTTATCATGTTTTAACACATAAATTACAACTCTAACCCCTAATTTTTTCATTAGTATTGACCTCATGTTGTTTTTTACCAAATAAATTTGTCAATTTACATTGACAAATATTCCTGTATAGATGGTTAGTTCAAAAAATAAAAGTTATATAAATAATTTTGAATTCAAATGATAAAAAATGAGTTATTCAAACTAGAAAGAATACCATTTATTCTGGGCCGAGTCCTATAAAAATTCATGGTTTTATTTAATTGTTAAATATTAATGTCAACATTTAATATGGATATTAATATATTTTTTCACTATAAATTTCTAGAACAAATAATGGAGAAATAAATTTAACAATTTAATAAATGAGAAAATAAGTTCTTAAATAAACAATAGTGTTGAAATAATTAAAATTTTCCAATGACCAATATAATTAATATTTAATTATAAAAATTTCAATATTTGGAAATAATCAAATTTCATTAATAATTTTAGAACATATCATTATGAAACACTTGTAATAAATTTTAATTGAAACAAGAAATAAAAATAAAAATAATGACATAATTTTCTATATAGAAGAGAAAACAATTATTATAAATAATAAGACAATTAAAATTGCTTTTTCAAATTTATAAAAAAATATTGAAATCATGTAAAAGATTGTGAAAAAATAATTATTTAATATCCATAAGATAATGTGATGAAAATTTTGAAAAGGAAACACCTATCAATTATATCCCCACCACGACTATATAAAATATATGAGAAATGAATGGATTATATACCATATAATCTACACTAAGTGAGACCTCCAACTATAGATTTAATTATAGGATTTTCATTATTTTAAATATCACTCTTAAATGTAATCTAAAAATGTTTTCATCTTAGTTAGAAAAGTTGAATTCCTTCTCCGAAGTCCCAGTTCATTGTATCTAGACCGAAAATATTCTAGAATTATCTTCATTTATACTGAAATATATAAAACCTCTCTCTTCCTAGACTGTATCTTAACTAAAAACATAAAATATATTTAAAAATTAGGTTCCTTGAACTAATAAGTAATATAAATTTAAACTCTATTGAAACGATCATATTTAACTTTTGAACTATAATAAACATGGACAAATTATCCTGAATGAATAAAATATAAATGAACCTATTATTATAAAAATAAAAATATATAAAAATAAATGGACTATATAATGATTAAAGGGAAATTTCTTATGTGACCCAACAACAATAGGATGTCATAAAAAATTAAGAAATTCAATTTAATGATAATTTAAGGAATGAATTGGTGTCTATGAAAAATATTATTTGATAGAAAAATCTATCTTAAAATAGTCTAAAAAAGAATATATTGTACTGAAATCATAACCACGGTTCAACAAAAATCATTTCAACTAAAAATACACATATATTTCTTCTACTAGAAAATTAACTTTGTATCCTCCAATCATAAAATTTAAATATTATCTAACAAATTAAATATTATGATATAAAATAAAATATTTCATTGATTATATTGGAACCAATGCTTGGTGAAAATAAAGAAAAGGTTTAATGGAATAATGTATAATATATGACCACTATACTAAACATATAATACATAAAAATATGTAAAAACATAAGAATATAAAGAATCATTTTCTACTAATCATAATCTAAATGACTATAATTAATAATTATTCATTAATTAATAAAACAAATCTTATAATGTTTTTTATAAATTGAAAAAATTAAAACAAAATAGAAATAATTAGTGAATAATAAATAGTATGAATAAAATTCAACTTAGAAATAAAGAAGTAAAAAAGTGAAACATGGAAATTATAACATATGGAATTTATTTTTATAGAATTTTATCTTTGATTAATTGTAATCCCAAATATATTAATTTACTATAAATGAGATATATAACATAAATATAATATATAAGAATAAACCCTAAAAAATATTACTATAAAATAATTTAATGAATGTCGATTATAAGAAAAAATATTATAGATACACTAAACATTTTACAATGATAATTTCACGAATTATTTGAAAAAAGACATTGCTTGGCTGGTCATGAAATGTGGAATAATTATAATATAAAAAAATATGATTTCATTGTTATATATAACTTAATCAAAATTTATCTAAATTGAAAATTAAATGAATTGGAAATAATTTTATTGAAATATTATATATACATAATTTCAATAATAAAAAGAATAAGGGATTAAATAAAAGAATAGAAAAATAGAAAATTAAAAATACAAAGTAAATTTATTTATTCTATGCATTTACATTAGATCCAAATTACATTAATTACATAAATCAAATTATTATAAAATTTCAAATATCAACTTACCTAATAGTAAGGAGTGAATAATAAAAAAAATCTAATAAAAATAATTATAGAGAATGAATTATAATGGAATAAAACACGTTTTTCCATCACAACATAAATTGAGTTTAAAATAAAAAAATAATAAAAACTCAATTTAAATCAAAACCTATTGAAAATAATAATAAAAACATATAAATTAATTTTAAATTAAGGAAATTATATATTTTTTATAAATAATTAATGATTATAACAAATAAATATTAAATATTTAAAAATATAAATATCAAAATGAATAAACAATTAAAATAATGAATCAGTTATAATTAAGACATTAAATATATAAAACAAAGGAAATAAGATATTTAAAATCCTATGGTGAGGAATTCTTGAGATTTGATAAAAATAATGGGAAGAATATCTGTTTAATAATAAAAAATGACTTAAATTATTAATCGTGATAATATAATTGTATAATATTTTTTTATTTTCATACGACGATTGAGAACAAAAATATATTATCAATACTAATTATTATGATGAATGGAAATGTCTTAAGTATCATAAATATCATGGAGTAGTGAAGTAATATTTTTATACTACTATAGCCTATGGGTAAACCATATGTACTAGTATCAACCTATCTATTGAGACTCCTCAAGGTTCTAGTAAATAAGATAATAAATCGTATAGTAGATACATGGATGATGTATTAGAAGTACAATGCATTATCTTATTATTTATTTCATATGAATATAAAAATTATTTTAAGGAATGGTATAATATTCTATAATATATTACTAGTAAGATCTATTTCATGATAATTCATGTTAACAAATATATAAAATCATTACAAGAATTTTAAATGCATGTTTTGAGAAATAAAACAAGATGATCCTTATATACTCACCATGGCGGGTTACATTTATCATTTATATAAACAAATATTCAAGATATATGTTGGTCTATCAAAAAAATTATATTTAAACTATATCATAGAAGTTCCATAATTTCATTGATATGTTCCATATGCATAGTATTTATAGGTCACTAACAAAAATTTCATATATGGTTTTGTAATAATATAAAATAATAAATAATGTCAAACCATCATTATTTATAATAATCTAGAATACGGACTATAAAATAAGAAAAATTCTATAATATATGAATATGATTACAGAAATCATTGGAAATACAATTTAAATAACATAAATAACAAGAAAAATGAAAATTTTTAATTCACACGCATTCATCAGTTTATATAAACAGTAGATTTAATTTCTTGGTTATTAGATTCATCTTTCATCCCACATTTTTTTTTCAAATATAGAAAGCGCAACGTTTCTATAATTTCAATAGTGATGGGGTGGATGTTCAAGTTATAGATGGAGTAACACTTTCTATATTAAAGGGAGAATATTAGAATATAATATTTATCATTGATGTAAAGACCCATAAATTTCAAGATAAATTTTTACTTATTTTATTTGGGATTTTACGAGTACACAGTATATGACGACACCTGATTCCACGGCCCGGTGTGCCGGGAATCAATTTCTGAAGTTTAGCTCGGGTACGTTCAGGGAACGAACGAGCCAGTTTTTATATCTTTGGAACCGGTTCTCGGAATCGAAATCTGAGGGCACCGATGAAACCGTAGCACTGGTAATTGCTTAATAAGACCTTTACTGGAGGTGCGTTTTCTCAGGAGGAGTTGTTAAAAATTTGAGGGTTAAATGTGAAGAAAATAAAAATTTGGTACAATTTTATTTTCTACTTCTATGTGGTTTAATCCTATTTGTGGGAGTTGGGGTGGGACTAACTAAATCCTAACTCCTCTTGTTAAGATATTTGTGAGGTGGGGCCCACATGATCCCCACCCCTTCAAATTCCATTAACTTGCCTTAAACGTCAGAAACCATTTCACATTCCAGGACTTCATAACTCCCCTTAAATGTGAGTAACTCTTCTCTCTCTCTCCCCCATTAATCTTGCCAACTTAACACTCCATTTAATTTGACAACTCAAGCTCATTTAATTAAATGCTTTAGTTTTTGAATTTTCAGTTTTTTAAAAGGCATGAAAAACATAATCAAATAAGGGGGATGCCTTATTTTATTAGTTAGTCTAGTTGTGTGAGGATATGGTGTAACACCCCAAGATTTCACGATACACGTCTCTTTCAATAATGCAATAGCTTTCATTGTACGCAAGTTCGAGATTCTAACACACCGCGACCAATCAAAGTAGCAGTTATGAATAGTAATTCCCACGTTTTGAAATTATATAAATTTAATATTTCAAAATGGACTTAATTTATGGATTCAGAATATCGAAATTAGCCTATGTTGAATTTTTGGTATTTTTCTAAGAACTTCCAATTTTTGATGAATAGTGAAAAATACTTAAAAACAAATTTTTTAATAAAAATAATTAATATCGATAAATTAAACTATTTAGTGGTTTTAAAGTATAATTATAATATAATTTTACCATTTTATCCAATGGTGTTAATTAGAATTAATTTCACTTTGAAATTGGACATAAATAATTGTCAATCTTTTGATATATATTATTTCTTAAAAACACGCTATTTGTTGTTGCAGTGGGAATTAATTATTAAATTAATTAATGCAACTTATATGTTTGGAATTTTTTAAAATAGACATCATTTTTGAATTCGGAATATCAATTATAGCTTAGGGTGAAATTTTGGCATTGTTCTGAAAAACATCAATTTTTGATGAATAGTGAAACCACTAAGTGATAGTTGAAAAATGATTTTTCATTTAAATGAAACATTACCACTTCTTTGATTTGATTTTCAAAAACCCTACATACATGGTTGTCATTAGGAAGTCAAATGTTGTTCAATGGGATTAAAATAATTTTTTGTAAATAGTAACTTTTAAGTTCTATTAATCACGATTAAAGGTAATTAGTGAAATTTAAGGTAAAAGTGATATTATAAAAATATAAAAATATCTTAACACTTGTGCTACAATTATTGGATAAGTCATGACCAAGCCAGACAATCCATGAGTCAACTTGGGGACCCCATGGAGCCAGTTGGTTAAGAAAATGACCTTAACTTTTTTATTTAAAGTAAAAATAAAATTGTCACAAACATGTATTATTTTACTAAGAAAATTATTACATGGGGTTATATAAGTTAAATTTTTGAATATAAATATTCATTGGAAAGCTAAAACGATTTCCTACATCATGATATTTATTATATAATTTGTATACATTAAATAAATTAAAATTTTTATGACACCATGATGATGCAGCGATTACCTCATTAATTAACGATTTTAATAAAATGGAAGGATAATGTAAAATCCAATACTTACACTTGTAAAAAAACTATTAGATGAGTATATTTTGAACCATTATCACCTTATAATATAAATATATCATTTTGGGACCTTTAAAATCCGAAAGGCATTTCATAATAATGTAACATTTCATGAGTTTCCAAGAGTGCCCCTTCTCTCCTCTTATAAAAGGACCCCACCTCTACCACATTATTCACATCTTTAAAGCCTTTTGGCTAGGACAACCTCTTCCCAAATAATCTCTCAACATTCCTCCCTTAATCCTTTATGTATTACCTTAGGCAGAAAGCTCTTCTAGAAACCATTTTGGTTCAAACTGAAGGGAGTTACCCGATTTGAAGGTAATGTCTTCTCTAATGTTGTTTTGTTTTATTTTTCTTCTCCAACCCCCTAAAAACATTTTAATATTTTATTATGTAACAACAATAGTATCTTTAATATACTAGGATGTTTTTATGATAAGTATTTTGTTTACACTTACACACACCTTCGTCTTATGGTTAAAGAACATACTATTTCCGTGGGTGGCGAATTACTGCCTCACGAAACGATGATTGTTCAATATTCTTTTAACACCTCTCATGGTGGCCATTATGATGACACTATTTTTTATATATGATATATATTATGTTTTTTTCCTTATTCCTATGTATTTTTCATTTATGTCACACCTTTATGATTTACATTATGGGTAAACACGATAATTTCATTTTACGAAGTGCGGACTACCACCCCCTCAAAGTGATTTGAATCGTTAATTCCATATGTGGGATGTGTAAAGGACGTGGTAAATTATATTATATATGATATTATAAATTAATTATAATATAAATTTATACATTGTGATTTCATTCCATTAAATATGAAATAGAAATGAAAGTAGCGTTCATGCGTGCGTACGACTTACCATCTCCATGAACGGTGTATTTAATTTCTTACCTCTAAATGTTATGTAATATTATAAATGAATGTATATACTGGATATGTATGATATATATGATATATACATCATGAATATAATTCTGGATATAATGGATATTTTACCACCTGAACAATTTGTAATTATAAGAAGTTTATTTTTGACTTAAGTACCAAAGATCAAAAAAATGACCGTTATTAACATAAATAATTACATAATGTTCATAAAATGGTAATAAGTGATATTAAAGGAATAATTAACATGAAAAAGGTTCTTAAGAAAGTTGAAATTAACTCTAGTTTATTATTCAGGAGGTTAAAGAATGGTCGAGTCAAGTCGGAGATGAGGTAAGGGAACTTCTTAACCCAGTTTTCCATTCTTTTGGTTAATATACTACTTTCAAATTATGTCATGATATTATTATGTCCTATCTTGTATTTATACTATATGTATGTGTACATATAGTGAATACACATAATAGAAGTATTTTATTTAAAAAAATGATCTTTGTAAGGGAACTTCTTAACCCAATTTCTATTCTTTGGGTTAATCTCCTACATTCAAATTATGTCATGATATTATTATGTCCTATCTTGTATTTTTACATTTTGTATGTGTAATTATATTGAATAAACATAATAGATCTATTTTATTTTAAAAAACTGATCTTTGTAAGGGTACTTCGTAACCTGATTTCCGTTCATTAGGTTAATCTCCTACTTTGAAATTATGACATGATATTATTATGTCCTATCTTTTATTTGTACTTTCTTTATGTGTAAATATAGTGAATATACAGAATAGATCTATTTTATTTCAGAAAATGATCTTTATAAGGGGCTTCGTCTCAATCTCCTTTCATTTAGGCATATTTTGTTTTATACACAACTTGCCTTTATACGGTGTATAATCCCCTTTGACTTTTAATTTTATTCAAAAGGAATATTTTTATACGAAGCGTTTTTACTAAATGACAAAAGGAATGTTTTGTCTTACGTATACGTCGACAACGACTTCTCCACCATCATGACAATTATTTGGGTTTTGGCTTCCTCTACAAGACATAACTTTTTTTAAAATGAAAAATAAATACCACGTTTTAATTTTCTTTTATTTTGGAATTGAAAATGGTTTTGATAATGTTTTTATTATATCAATGTGTTGTATTGATATCTTGTGATTGAAATGTGGAAATGTTATGTTTCCATTATGCATGTTTTATGTGATACGATTATGTTATGGTTTATGATATGTTTAAACCTGTTCATATGAGGAATGCATTGGACTTAACAAGTGACGGGTGGAGCCCCCTATAGCTCCTCGATGCATCAGTGGGTCTCATGAGACAAACTAGCATCTTGGCACGAGGCCTTGACAAAATCTTATTTGTAGTCTTGGCACGAGGCCTTGGCCACGTGGTTATGATAGTCTGGCATTATGCATTCCATCATTATGAAAGTGGTTACAGATATTGCATGTGATTATTTGACCAGTAAAATATCCATGTGAATAAGTAAATGGAATTATCTCATTTTAATTTTCCAATATTATGTTGAAGTTTAAGTTTAAAAGGCTTTTGTTTTAGTTATACATTGCCTAAAATGTTATTTTTATTTATGAAATCTTCCTCTATATTGTTATCCTTACTGAGCATCTGATCTCACCCCTTCCAATGTTTTAATTTTTCCAGGATGTGAAGAAGTATATTATGAATGACCTGCAGGGATAGTATGAGGGCATATGAAGACAAGATGTTGTTGTAGTTTTGTTTTACTTTATGATTTAATGTAAGACTTATGAATGCATCTAGTGTTTCCAAGGTTACTAAACTAATCGGTATTTCAAGACTTGTTCTTTTGTGATCATGCCAATGTTACGCAATAATGCACCGACTCTAGGTAACTGGGGTCGGGGTGTTACAGTTGGTATCAGAGGCAGTTTAGTATTAATCTTAGAAGCGGTATTTAGATAAACTCTGATTAAATCACATAGACCTAAGATAAATGTTGAGGATTAGTATAGAAGAACTCCCTAGAATTTTGGTATTATAGAGATTTTGTGAGTTTTCCGAGCAATACATCCCTGTCTGGATACGAGCAGGTAGAGGCAGCTCTGGCATAGATGTATCCAGGGGTAAAACCCGAAAACACCACTTTGAGCTAGTCTTGAACGGGAACTGGTGCACGACAACGGGCCTTTCTTCACTCTTGGTTATGACACTATCGAGGGATATGCTTAGGATAATTCTCATTTTCTTTACAAACCACTATGATGGGTTATGAGTATATACTTTCTCAAAGAATTTTTTTTATGATTATGGATTATATCCATAAACTGTTCAATTAATGTCAAGTTTTTTACAAGTATGAAGTTATGTATTTTGATTCATAAACTGATTGAGTTTATTACATTTTTTATAAATGGCGCCTAGTGGAAGGAAAGGAAACCGTATCATTGCACACACTCCATATAGAGATTTCCCTCCTACTCAAGATAATTATAGTGGAGCCGGTAATACAACTGGTGCTGATCATCTTATCACCATACTGGAGCAACTCACTCAGGTTATGAATAATAATCTTACTCGTATAGAGCACCCTAGTCTGCAACGTGGAGGATCAATGTTAGACCGCTTCATGAGGCAACAACCGCCAACATTTAATGGGGATAAAAATCCATTAGTAGCTGAGCAATGGATAAACCCCTTATAGAAAATATTCCATGCCTTGGGGAGTATCGAATGTGAGAAGGTTGTCATGGTAGTTTACCACCTCACTAGAGATGCCGATCAATGGTGGTCGCTGATTCAAAACACAAAAGAATATGAAGAAGTATCAATTATGGAATGGAGGGAGTTTAAGGAAATTTTATTAGAGAAATACTTTCCACATGACCATCGAAACGATATGGAAAGGAAATTTTTGAGTGTAAGGCATAAGGAGGATGAAAATGTTGCAAAGTTTGAGGCTAACATTACAAGGTTAGCAAAGCATGCTCCAGATTATTTACATAACCCAAGAAGTAAGATTGATTGTTCCTTTGATGTGTTAAAACTATCTCTCTGTTGAGCATTAGTCTCACAAACCTTCTCGTCGTACGAAGATATAGTCTCGTGTTCTATCAAGATAGAAAAGAAATTCCCTATGTTTTTTGACAACAAAGTAAAGCAAGAGAAGAAGAGAACGGTGAAGCAAGAGACAGATAAAGGGAAAAAGGGAAAGAAATATTTTCCATTATGTGATAATTGTGGGAATAATCAACCTAGTACTTGCCTAAAAGGAATGTGAGTTTGTTATAAATGTGGAGAAAAAGGTCACCAGGCTCGTGATTGCAAGAGAAAGAAAGAGGATATCAATGTTGAATGCTAAAATTGTAGGGAAATGGGGCATTATGCAAATGAATTTCCTAAGTATCAGGGAAACTTACCTCAGAAAAGGCAAAGAGATCAAGGAAAATATTATGCTATTACTACAGTTGAAGTGGAATAATTAATGTATTGGTGCTTTTGGACTCAAGGATTATATACTGGTTATAATAATAATGTGATATATATAAGGATTGTACTACAGTACTTGTTGTTTTCATTAAGGTTTTAATATGATGAAGGTAATCATATTTTTTTATGTGACAATAAGAGAAACTTTACTTTGTTTGAGGAATCTAATGATACAATTGATTTTGGAATTTAGAGACCTTCTAGAGAATGTCTGGATAGAGGTATTTTGGACAACTATAAAGGTTGGAATGGATTAAGTTGATCTTTGGATAGTATTGTTTAAGGTTAAAACATTTCTGAATATTATTTTTGAAATATTATAATAATATAGTTTTAGGAAAAGGACAACCTGTAGGTTGGTGGATGACTCGTCGCGTCGGACAAAGGTGTAGGAATCGAACCCACAACCGTAGTGCAATAGGTCTTTATTACCTACCACTAGCCTACAGGAAGTCCCTGGTTATTACAAAAACGTTTTCCTAATCTAAATGGTATGTGTTCATATTTGTAACCTTATAAAATTATGATAAATAGAATATTTTTGAGTTCGATTACCTTTTGGAGTGAAAGATGGGTTTGTGGTAAAAAGATATTAAAGAATGAAAGTCTACATGACAAGTAAGTATATTTCCTTACGTTCTTAGTAAATCTACTAAATAAATTCCTCAACTTTATGAAAGGTAACTTAAAACAAAAATGTTGTCGATTAACTTTTCCAATTAGGGAATCAATGACCGTTTAACAAATCACAAGTTTGTGATTTTCTTGTAGTTAACTTTATCCTAATCCCGTTTTATACAACTCTCCATTAGAACTAGATGGTTTGTTTTTCCTCCATATCCATATTTTCATAGAATCCTAGTATGGGCTATCTCGGGTGACCTTTGTACTTCTCTTTCTTTCTTTTAAAGTAACATTTTTGTTAACCTTATTTCTGATGTGAGTTTTCCACAAAGGTATTTTCTATTTTCAACCTTTTATTTTCGAACAACATTTTCAAATTGTGAGGATGCAATTGATTGAAGGAGAGGAAAATGTAACACCCCAAGCTTTCACGATACACTTCTCTTTCAATAATGCAATAGCTTTCATTGTACGCAAGTTCGAGATTCTAACACACCGCGACCAATCAAAGTAGCAGTTATGAATAGTAATACCCACTTTTTGAAATTATATAAATTTTATATTTCAAAATGGACTTAATTTATGGATTCGGAATATCGAAATTAGCCTATGATGATTTTTTAGTATTTTTCTGAGAACATCCAATTTTTGATGAATAGTGAAAAATACTTAAAAACAACTTTTTTAATAAAAATAATTAGTAGTGATAAATTATACTATTGAGTGGTTTTAAAGTATAATTATAATATAATTTTACCATTTTATCCAATTATGGTCATTAGAATTAATTTCACTTTGAAATTGGACATAAACAATTGTCAATCTATTGATATATTTATTGTTTCTTAGAAATAAGCTATTTTTTGTGACAAAGAGAATTAATTATGAAATTATTTAAAGCAACTTATTTTTTGGAATTTTGTAAAATAGACATCATTTTTGAATTCGGAATATCAATTATAGCTTCGGGTGAATTTTTGGAATTGTTCTGAAAAACATCAATTTTTGATGAATTGTGAAACCACTAAGTGATAGTTAAAAACTGATTTTTCGTTTAAATGAAACATTACTACTTATGTGATTTGATTTTCAAAAATCCAACATACATGGTTTTCTTTAGGAATTGAAATGGGGTTCAATGGGATTAAAATATTTTTGGGTGATTAGTAACTTTTATGTTCCATTAATCGCGATTAAAGGTAATTAGTGAAATTTAGGAAAAATGATATTATAAAAATTTAAAAATATCTTGACACTTGTACTACACTTATTTTATGAGTCATGACCGACCCAGACAATCCATTTGTCAACTTGGTGACCCCATGGAGCCACATGGGTAAGAAAATGACATTAATAACTTTTTATTTAAAGTAAAAATAAAATTGTCACAAAGTTGTGTTCTTTTACTAAAACTATTATTACATGGGGTTATGTAAGTTACCTTTTCTACTATAAATATTCCATGGAAATCTAAAACGATTTCCTACATCATGATATTTTTTATATAAATTTTAAACATTAAATAAATTAAAATTTTTATGACACCATGATGATGCAGTGATTACCTCATTAATTAACGATTTTAATAAAATAAAAGGATAAAGTAAAATACAATACATAAACTTGTCAAAAACTTATTGTATGAGTATATTTAGAACCCTTATCACCTTATCCTAGAAATATATCATTGTGGGACCTTTAAAATACAAAAATAATTTCATAATAATGTACCATTTCATGAGTTTCCAAGAGTGCCACTCCTCTCCTCTTATAAAAGTCCCCACCTCTACAACCTTATTCACACCTTCAAATCCTTTTGTCTCGGCCAACCTCAGCCCAAATACTCTATAAACATTCCTCCCTTCGTCCTATAAGCCTTACATTAGTAAGAAATCTCTTCAAGAAACCATTTTGGTTCAAACCGAGGGGAGTTACTAGATTTAAAGGTAATGTCTTTTCTAATGTTGTTTTGTTTTATTTTGCTTCTCCAACCCCCTAAAATATTTTTAATATTCTCTTTTGTAACACAAATAGTATATTCAATATACTAGGATGTTTTTATGATAAGTATTATATTTAAACTTACACAAACCTTCATCTAATGGTTAAAAAACATACTATTACTGTGGGTGGTGAATTACTGCCTCACGAAACGATGATTGTTCAATATTCTTTTAACACCTCTCATAGTGGCCATTATGATGACACTATTTTTTATATATGATATATATTATGTTTTTGTTTTCCTTATTCTTCTGTATTTTTCATTTATGGCACACCTTTATGATTTCCATTTTGGGTAAACGCGATAATTTCATTTTAGGAAGTGCGGACAACTGCCCCCTCAAAGTGATTTGAATCGTTAATGCCATATGTGGGACATGTAAATGATGGAGTAAATGATATTATATATGATATTATAAAGTAATTATAATATAGCTTTATATCATTGTGATTTCATTCCATTAGATATGAAATATAAATGAAGGTAGCGTTCATGCGTAAGTACGGCTTACCGTCTCCATGAACGGTGCATTTTATTTCATACCTCTAAATGTTATGTAATATTATAAATGAATTTAAATTCTAGATATGTATGATATATATGATATCTACATCATGAATATAATTCTTTATATAATGGATATTTTACAACATGAACAACATGTAATTATAAGAAGTTTATTTTTGACTCAAGTACCAAAGATCGACAAAACGACTGTCATTAACATAAATAATTACATAATGTTCATAACATGGTAATAAGTGATATAAAATGAATAATGAACTTGAAAAATGTTCTTAAGCAAGTTGAAATTAACTCTAGTTTATTATTCATGAGGTTATAAAACGGTCGAGTCAAGTCGGACACGAGGTAAGGGAACTTCTTAACCCAATTTCCATTCTTTGGGTTAATCTCATACTTTCAAATTATGTCATGATATTATTATGTCCTATATTTTATTTTTACATTCTCTATGTGTAATTACAGTGAATACACATAATAGATCTATTTTAATTAAAAAAATTATCTTTGTAAGGGAACTTCTTAACCCAATTTCCATTCTTTGGTTTAATATCCTACTTTCCAATTATGTCATGATATTATTATATCCTATATTATATTTGTACTTTATGTATGAGTAATTATAGTGAAAACAAAAATTTATCTATTTAATTTGAAAAAAATGATATTTGTAAGGGAACTTCGTAACCCGATTTCCGTTCATTGGGTTAATCTCCTACTTTAAAATTATGTCATGATATTATTATGTCCTATATTGTATTTGTACTTTATTTATGTGTACTTATAGTGAATATTCATAATAGATCTATTTTATTAAAAAAAAGATCTTTTTAAGGGACTTCATCTCAATCTCCTTTCATTGAGGCATATTTTGTTTTATTCACAACATTCCTTTATACGCTGTATAAACCCCATTAAATTTTACTTTTATTCAAAATGAATATTTTTATACGAATCTTTTTTACTAAATGAAAAAAATAATTTTTTTCTTACGTACACGGCGACAACGACTTCTCTACCGTCGTGACCATTATTTGGGTTTCGGCTTCCTCTACAAGCCATAACATTTTTTAAAATGAAAAATAAATACCAAGTTTTAATTTTCTTTTATTTTGGGATTGAAAATGGTTTTGATAATTTTTTTATTATATCAATGTGTTGTATTGAAATCTGGTGATTGAAATGTGGAAATGTTATGTTTCTTTTATGCATGTTTTATGTGATACGATTATGTTATGGTTTATGATATGTATAAACCTGTTCATATGAGGAATGCATTGGACTTAACAAGTGACGGTTGGATCCCGCTATAACTCCTCGATGCATCGGAAGGTATCATGAGACAAACTAGTGTCTTGGCACGAGGCCTTGTCCACGTGGTTTTGATAGTCTGGCATTATGCATTCCATCATTTTGAAAGTGGTTATTGATATTTCATGTGATTATTCGACCAGTAGAATATCCATGTGAATAAGTAAATGTCATTATCTCATTTTAATTTTTCCATATTATATTTATGTTTAAGTTTAAAAGGCTTTTGTTTTAGTTATACATTGCCTTAAATGTTTTTGTTTATTTATGAAATCTTCCTCTATATTGTCATCCTTACTGAGCATCTGAGATCACCCCTTCCAATGTTTTAATTTTTTCAGGATGTGAAGAAGTATATTATGAATGACCTGCAGGGATAGTATATGGGGATATGAAGACTAGATGTTGTAGTAGTTTTGTTCTACTTTATGATGTAATGTAAGACTTATGAATGTATCTAGTGTTTCCAAGGCTAATAAACTAATCGGTCTTGCGAGACTTGATCTTTTGTGATCATGCCAATGTTATGCAATAATGTACTAACTCAAGGTAACTGGGGTCAGGGTGTTACTATGGGGTGAGGGAGATCTCTTGTTCCTTGGAAGAACTTCATCTTTTCGGTGAAGGACGTCCCCACTTCAATAAAGAATGCTTTTCCTCCGAGGGAGAGCATCGACTTAGCGACTCAGTTTCTTCTGTCAACTTCTTCCTCCATGACCAAGGAGAAGGCACCATCGCGGAAACTCGCCATCGACATCACCATAAAATCTTCTCTCCGTGAAAAAGGAAGGGAGACACCGCTTCCTCCTCAGACGTTCTCCGTCGACGTATACATAGCTTCACCCCGTGACGCCGTTTCTCGCGACGATAATCGTTTGGAAACATGTGTCGAGGTGGGGGTAATTTTATGTTCATGATTAATTTAAAGTTCTTCGTTTAATAAATTGGCCGCTTGTTATCGACATAATGGGAGGAGATTGGACCACACAAACACTGCTAATCCTCCTCCCCTCTAGTTTTTTTATCTTTGTTGAACTTGCGGCGAAGGCAGCGTGGTGTCGTTGCACCGCGTGGGAATGAAAAGTGATCGTGTCCGGAGCGGGCCGCGGTGGAGGGGTGCAGCACCGTCGCGCCCTGCTGGTGAGACCAAAGGAAGCCACAACCAAGTGGGGGCGGTGGCGGAGGGGCGCGACGCCTTCGTTCCTCGTCAGTTGGATATAAGCCGCAACCTAAGGCCGCGACGACATCTCAAAGGGGAGGCCGGCTGTGCCGGCCTCCGACGCCACTTGGAGGCGGGACTCCTAGGGTCCCGCAGATTGCACAAGGCCGACCTTAATGGCCGACCGTTTCGGAAAATCCAGGGGATGAAACCCCTGGCCAGCGCAAGGGGCGGAACCCCCCCTTTGCACCCCGCTCGGCCAGCGCTGAACCGCCCCACTCGGCTGGCCCTGAGCCGCCCTCGCTGGGCTGGACCGCCTTCGCCGGTTCGGACCGCCCGCGCCGGGCCGGGCCGCCAGCGCCTGGCTGGGCCGTGCTGGCTGGGCCGGGCCGGTCTGTGACAAAATGGGCCGGACCCGGACCCGGGTTATGTTGACCCAGTTCGGGACGACCCAGGGGGTATCGGGCTAGGTCGGACCGGGCCCGAACCCCCTATTTTGGAAAGATCCATTCAAACACCCATAACATGGGCTACAGATGTCCGATTCATACACCATCAGTTGCGTAGCGATCCTTGGAATGATTCGTTCGTTTGGGTATATTACACTCAAGGCTTCAGTGAACTGTGGGTATGGAAGGTTTTGTTTGAACACGAAACCAATCGGGTCCTCGGAGCAGAAATTCTTATAACTCGAGCTCCGGACGTCCAATTGACGGGACGTTGACTTTTCTGCATTCCTCGTAGTGAGATGGTTCTTTTGACTTACTCCACTTGAGGTTGGGACGCATCTGGAGTATGGTAGGGTTGGTTTTAGCTTAAAAGACAACTGGGCCCCTAAGATGAAAAAGTCAATAACTCTTAGACCGGGCGTCTGATTGACGCGCCGTCAGTCGCATTGAGTTCCTATTGACGAGACAGAACTTTGGGATACATCAAATCCGGACTTCATGTCAGTTGATGTATCGACCCCTTTGGCTCGTGGAGCGGACCCTCCCGGAATCGATCAAGCTGTGTGCAGGAACCCTAGAGTTGGCTACGACTACGACGATGATGACGACTGCACATGGATCCAACGTGGGTTCAGCAGCGAAGATGACTGTACTTGGATTCTCCGTGGGTTCGACAGCGACGAAGACCGTACTGGGATCCTCCGTGGGTTCGACAACGATGACTACTGTTATTGTATCCTGTGTGGGTCCAGTAGTATTGACCTTTGTACTTGTATCCTATGTGGGTCCGGCAGAGTAGCTGGTCTTGTATCCTTTCTGGGTCCGACAGCTTAGCTGGTCTTGTATCCTATGTGGTTCTGACAGCTTAGATGAATCAGTGGCTACATCTGATCATCTCTATCGCCTTACTAAGTGTATACTAGTGTGATTTGAGTCATGACTTTCAATAAATATTTTCGATATGATTGACTTGCTATCCTGTGTGGATTAGGTTGTGATTTTCTATATGGAATGGGTTGTACTTTCCTGTGTGGACTGGGTTGAACTTGGGCTCGTTAGTTGGAGCAGAATTGGAATTTATGACTTAGGTATATGTATGGGAATATACCTAGGTGGAGTTAGTTGATACTTCGTTATTGTATCTTTCCTTTGTGGTTTAACCTTCATGGATTCCGGGAGACCTTCGGGAGTCTCGGGGTCCCTACTGAGTATCGTATACTCACCCCTGCATGGGCTATGGCTGCACTAAGTTGTGTTGGATGCAGACAACGGATAGAACTAATCGAGTTGGAGGCTCGTTGAGCTGGACGGTACCTGGAGGAGGATCACTAGACGGGACGTACACAGAGCGGATGGCTGGAGCCAAGGAGCTGAGGAGACTATCTGTACCCACCTTTCAGGTGGTATTTCCAGTGGACGGCTCGGTGTTTCTACATTACTTTACTGCTGTTGTACTTTCTTTTCAGTTGTACTTTACTTTCATTTGGGTTTGTATTCAGGCCCATTCACTTTCCAGCACTTACTTTCGTACTCAGATTACGTAGTGTTTACATCAGTTTGTGTACTCTGTGGTGTTTGTTTACTTTATAAAGGAAATAAATTCCTTTTTATCGGTATCTAGGACTTTGGTGCTAGTCACCAACCCCTGGCCTATGGAATAAAGGCTTGGGGTAGTCATGGCACATGCCCCGAGGACGAGTCGTGACAAATTTGTATAAGAGGAGTTCGGTTCTGCCGCAGAACTCAAGACTCTGATCTTTCTTCAATGTGAAGCAATAGTTTTAAGGGTATTGAGTGTGGTTATTTGTCCAAGGAGTCTAGTGTTGGTAAAGCGGCCGATGTATCCATACATCAGGACCATGAATTCTGATTTCCGACTTAGTTCACGAAAACATTGATTGCATGTGTGTTTCAATGTTTTCTTTGTGATTACATTGTGTCGGATTTCTAGGTATAATGTATTGAGCATGGAACACCTGTCTCTTTTTAGGAAGGCCCCACGATGGCAGCCAGCTAGGGTTCCAAGCTTTGTGCGAGATGGATGCCCACCGAGTGACGATGCCTTGGTGCAGGGCCCCATTACAGTGGAGGCAGCAACAGTACCTCTACCCGCCGACCCATCGATGCCACCAGCCCCATCAGCTGAGAGTGCACGTCTCCTTAGTGCACTACAGGAGTTTCAACGTCAGAGACCACCCAGGTTCCATGGGGATACGGACACTCAGGCAGCCAAGGATTGGCTGGAGGCTGTTGTTCGAGTCTTTAGATAAATAGGGACACCGGCTGACCTCATGGTGAATCTTGCAGCGAGTCTCCTGTACGCAGAATCAGGTAGATGGGGGAGCCTGATGCTCTGGGTGAACGAAGAGGAATCTCTTCTTATGTCATAGTTTGAGAGCCTTTTCCGCTCGGAGTTCGTTCCATCCACCCTCCATGCAGTGTGCATTCAGGAGCTACTACAGCTGCGGCAGGGCAGCATGACAGGAGCCCAGTACTCGGTGAAATTTACCGATCTCTCATGCTACTCCATGGACATGGTACGAGACCCATTATTCCTGGCTCAGACCTTTGAGCAGGGAGTGAGGAATGAGATCAGGGCATCGATGATCTCCCTCAGCATTCAGACACAGGCAGGAGTACTGGAGTGAGCCCTCCTTTTATAGAGCTTCCTTGCTGAGCCTACACCATTAGCGATACCTACTGCAGGGCGACATGTAGCAGAGTCTTCTACAATTGGCAGTCGACGAATGTCATAGGGGTCCAAGCGGACCAGACCATCTAGGGGACGACCTCAGGACACTGGTTCGGAGGTGTGGGGAACACACAGTAGAGCCAGTCAATCGAGAGGAAGACAATGCAATGCATGCAGCAGGCAGGGCCACATGGCTCATGACTACCCAACTCGCCATGCAGAGGAGCAGCAGACGGTTGAGGGACCACCCAGGCAGAGGCAGAGGTTCGACCGTGGCAGTCCGCAGGGAGCAGGCGGACGTGGCAGAAGAGATGGTCGAGTAGCAGGTGGTGGGAGACGCTTTGAGGATCCAGCACCACCACCACCAGGAGTTCCACCCCAACCACAGGGAGCTAGCGGACCGAGGCAGGCTCAGCTTTAGCCAGTAGAGGCCTACGACCATGGCGACCAGAGAAGATTCGATGTACTATCTGGGTTTACTCCACCCTTTCTGTAGTTCTTATTGACACAAAGGCGAGTCATTCTTTCATTGTCGCTGCCTTTGTTCGGAGCTCGGATATTCCGACAGAGCAGTTGGCTCGATCCTTATGGATAGAGACTCCTACGGGAGGAGACTCGATGATTACGCACTGGTGCCGGTAGTGTGAGCTTACTATAGGAGGCGAGAGATTTGGCTGGGATCTTCTAATAGGGGCGTCGAGGCCTTACAACATCATCTTGGGCATGGATTGGTTATCTATATTCCATGACCCGATCCACTATATTAGGTGCAAGGTGCAGTGTGTCCGCATTGATGGGAGTAGGTTCACCTTAACTAGTGAGAAGGGAGCCTTTTCAGCGCAGGATGGACTCACTCAGAGGAGAGGATAGCCGATCACTCATCAGTTGGCTAGTCTTATCCTGGGAGCAGTTGATGTGAGGAGTCCAAGTTTTCCTGTTGTGGTGGATCATTATGCAGACGTTTTTCCGGATGACGTTCTAGGACTACCTCATCATAGAGAGGTAGAATTCTATATTGAGATATACCCCAGTAAAGCTCCAATATCGACAACGACATATCATATGGCTCCCGCTGAGCTTCGAGAGCTACGGGTACAGTTGGAGGACTTGCAGGGAAAGGGATTCATCTGACCCAGTGTTTCACCCTGGGCTTCCCCGATATTGTTTTCCATGTAGGCTGGCGGGAGCTTGTGACTGTGTGTAAATTACCGTCTCCTGAACCAGGTGACCGTGAAGAACAAGTATCCACTTCTGAGGATATATGACCTCTTTGATTAGCTACAGGGAGCATGGTGGTTCTCGAAGATATACCTTAAATCAGGCTATCACCAGCTCAGAGTTCGAGACAAGGATGTGGAGAAGACGCCTTTCAGGTTTCGGTATGGCCACTATGAGTTCTTGGGTACTCATTTCGGTGTAACCAACGCTCCATCAGTGTTCATGAGTGTAACAGCCCGAGATTTTATGAAAAATATTCTTTTTTAATGTCTTGTGTTGTACGCTACACCAAAAGGAGCTTTCACAACACACATCCTTGACATGCCTTGCATTACACGCAATCACGACCTTCCTCGATAGCGTGTGTCGTACGCAATACCGAGTTTCACTAAACAACGATATGCTATTAAAATATTATTATAACTAGTAGTTATGAATAGTAATAACCACCTTTTTAAATTTTAGAAAATTTAGCTCTCAAAATGGACTTTATTTTTGGATTCGGAGTATCGAATTTAGTCTAAGGTGAAATTTTGGTACTTTTCGGATAACTTTCATATTCTGATGAATAGTGAAAATTACTAAATTATAATTAAAAACAAATTTTTTAATCGAAATAATTAATTGTGATAAATTATTAATTTGAGTGGTTTTAAAGTATATTTAGAATATATTTTTACAATTTAATACAATGTTGGTCATTGGTTGTAATTTCACATTTAAACCAGACATAATCAAGTGTCAATCTTTTGATATATTTTGTTTCCTAAAAACACGCTATTTATTTTAACAGCGGGATTTAATTATAAAATTAATTAATTCAACTTCTATGTTATGAATTTGGTAAAATAGATTTCATTTTTGAATTCGGAATATGAAATATATCTTAGGATGAAATTTTGGCATTGTTCTGAAAAACATCAATTTTTGATGAATAGTGAAACTACTAAGTGGTAGTTAAAAAACTGAATTTTTCATAAAACTTAATTTTACCGCTTCTGTGAATGGAATTTTGAAAATCCGAGAGACACGGTTGATGTCAGTAAGTAAAATGTGGTTCAATGAGATGAATGTTTTTTGGTGAATAGTAACTTTTTACTTTTATTTACCACAGTTAAAAGTAAATAGGGTAATTAAGGGTAAAAATGATATTAATATTACCCTAACACATGTCCTAATTCTATTGGACAAGTTTATCTCGACCAAAAACAACCTTAAGTGTAAAATATTATCATTTAGGCCCACTTGGATTAGATTAGGACATTTATTATTATTTAATTCAAAGAAGAGTTAAAAGAGTTAAAATCAAAGTTTATTTACTAAAACATTTTTAATATGGGGTTATACATAAGATAAATTCGACTATAAATATTCATTAGAAAGATAAAAATATTTCCTACATAATGATAGTTTATTTATAATTTTTAGACTTTAAATAAATTAATTTATTTATGACACAACGATGATGCAGTAATTACCCTTTTAAGGAAATATTAACATAATTGATGTTATAAATACTAAAATGAATGTAATTTAGACTTTTTATGAATTCCACTAATTTTCTAGGTTACTATGATATATTAGTGTTGCTTTAATCAACTCGGTTCGAACATATAATTCTGTTATGACTTTCACAAAAATCATATATCAAATAGTGTCAAAATTGACACAAAATAGTTTTTAAATCAAATATTATATTATTAATTGTTATTTTATTCCTAAAAATCTAAGGTTCGGCCAAATGACTTAGATAAGGATATATATATTAATAATAAACAATTTGGGGTTCGTTTGGCATGTTATAGTAAGTGTATTAACCATATAGTGAAAGAAAACAAAAAGACACGGTAAAAGTTAAATTATTTAACTTAGAGTTAAATCTAATTGATAAGGTTAAAATAATACCCTAAACTTGTCTAAATCATATTTTTTGATAGGCGTTTGACCCATCCCCACTTTAGATTCGAAATAAGACCCTTTGGAACCATTATAAACCGATTTTGACATTAATATAAAATAATATTTTGAGGTATTCCTAAGGTGCCCCTCTCCTCCCTTATAAAAGGACACCTCCTCCCCCTCCTCCTCACACCACATTGAGCACTCAAGCTCGGACAACCCCTGCCAAAATATCTTCTCCACTTCCCTAGTAACATCTTAGAGGTTCTGGTCTTCCTCAAAGACCAATTTTAGTTCCCTAAGAGGAGGTCTCAAAGAGGCACTTCAAAGAAGAGGTAATTACCGTTACCAATTCTTTCATCTTTATTTCTTCTTCCACTTCTTTTTGTTAGGTTGTTTCATTATTAAGTAATAACATCAGTATCACTCATATACTGATATGTTATTTTAAGTATTAAACAACCCTATTTCACCATCTATCCATCCTACGGAAAAAGAAATCACCGCGCATGCATACATATGGAATACCGTCTCCACGACGCGATGAGATTCATTCTTAATGATTAACCATTCATGAATGATTATAAAGTATATATAATAAGTACTAATGAAATATATGACATAATAATGATACTGGATTTATCTGTATATATATATATATGTATGTCATCTACTTACTTCCATTCAAGACAATAAGGAAAGAAAAACAGCGTTCATGCGTACGTACGGACTACCGTCTCCATGAACGGTGTTTTCATTTCATTTATCTATATATTATATATATATATACTGAATATATATGATATATAAATCATATTTTATATTCTGGAAGTAAGTAAATAATGATATAGGTAATAATAATGTCAAGAACAACAAGTCAAAACACCTACGATAAATGAAACGATTTTACCCAAAACGCTTCTTTAAATGGCATTTACAAAAGAACGGGTAATATAATGTCATAAGTGAACCATATATGATATCATAACAATGAATATGATTCTGTAATAAGTCAATGATATTATTTAAATCATTATACAGGAGGTTCGGACACATACGAAGCAAATCGGACCTAAGGTAAGGGAAATATCACAATCTCATTTTTATCCGAGATTGTTTATACTTTAGTAATTACTGGGGTGTATTTTATCATCCACATCCATATTTCCTCAATATGTTATATTATTTCCATCCACCTACAATTGTTTAAATCCAATTTTACCCTTCGGTGTGTTTTTAGTAAAAGATATGAAAGGAATCTTTTGTCGTTTTTCGTACGAGGTACTTTTTTGACTTTTCCGACAAAAGTACGAGAAGAATGTTTTTTTAACTTATACGGCATGAATGGATTTTTAAAACATTATTTCCAAGAAACTTCCTTTACAAGTTTTCAAGTTTATTTTTAATCAACTTCTTTTATTTTAAAGTTGTATGACATGTTATGAAAGGAAAAATGTTTTTGAAGAAAAAGGGATATTTTCCTCAAGAATGGAGTTCAACTGTTTTATCAAAATTATTTTCCATCTAAGATAATAAAGGGTTATGTTTTTATCCCTATTATTACATTGATTTGATCATGTTGTGATGTAATTATTTTTATGAATTCCTTTATCTTATATGAATTGATTTATGATGTCATGATGTTTCAAGAATTCCATTTTTACATGTGTTATGCGATGATGTATGATTTATGATTATGTGGCACACATAAGAAAGGATTCATTATAAGATGGGTGGGACCTATATCTCCCTCCAATGCATTGGGTAAAGATTTTATATCTCATGAGATAGACATGGCTGAAATGGTAGGTTATACCGGTTCAGTGAAACAGGACTGAAACGAGGGTTACTCGATTCAGAAAGGGACTTTGTCCACTAAGATAGTCTTGGAAATGTGTCTTGACTAACAAGAAATGATTCTCTATGATTATGTGTGTATTCCAAGAAGTTTAATGTTTTAAGTTATGATTATTGGGATTTTATTTCACTACTATGATTTATCCCATGTTATGAAATTATGCTCTCTTTTGCAGGTTAAGATTTCAAAAAGTTATGTTCTTATGAATATGATGTGATTGATTTATATTTTGTTTACCCTTACTGAGAATTTGAGATCACCCTTTTATGTTTTCTTTTCCCCAGGATATAAAGAAAGGTGTTAGGTAATAAAAAAAGAGGAATATCTTTATGGGATATATTGAAGATCTTTCACCAGGATTAGAAGATTATACTCCGAGTTTCCAAAGACACTAAACTATTACGATCCTTGTGTGTGTGTTTTTGTTATGTACTAAGTATTCCGCAAATGTAATGTAATGTCAAAGTACATCAGGTACGGGTCTCTACAGTTGGTATCAGAGGAAAGGTTTAGTCAACCTTTGGAAACTAGGATGCGAAAACGTTAGTGAGATCCCTAGAGATATTTCTACGGTATGTCTAGGGATGTCCCTAAGGTTAAGTATACGTATAGGTTATAGTAATAGAACTACGCTAACGATCATAGAATTAAACCTAAGATGTTAGATATTGAAGGTACTCCCCCTTTATTATGTTGTTTTCCCTAGCATGATTTTTTCCACTCACACTATTCTTTTTGGGTTTTAGAAAATTGCTGGAAACAAGATGATTCACGATAATGGAGGATATGATGGACAATTGAATGATATTCTTTATGAGCAACCAAATGAAATGGGATTTGGAAGTCCAAACATCATTATTATGCCGAATCAGCAATCTCATAATATGATCAATAAAGTAAAATTTGGTAAGTTTCCTGACTCAGCTAATAAGAGAAAGATGGAGTTTCATGATGATCATAGAGGAAAGAAAGTTCAATTTACCCTATGTAAATCATGTGGGAAGAGGCATCAAGGAGAATGTTTCAAAGGAACTAGAAGATGCTTTGGGTGTGGAAAAGAAGGACACAAAGCAAGTAAGTGGAAAGGAAAAGGTTCAGTTAACACCATGGATGAGGATAATGGTATTGCTACGACATCAACAATGGTTATATGTTTTAAATGTGGAATGTACGGGCATTATGCAAAACAATTCCCTAAGGGAAAGTCTCATGAAGATAATCAGTATGGTCGTATGGGAAGTATTTATGTTGATGATGATGAAGAGACTACAAATGATATGTGAGATGAAAGAATTATTGAAGCTCGGTCAATGGTTTAAGAATGTAGTGGAATGATTACATGTTTATCATGTGTAATGTTGTATAAGTAATCTCATGGTACTGTAGAATAAAGAGACATGTAAGGATTGTTACACTGTTTTCTGATTAATGTTACCAGTATCCATGAAAGGTTATTCAGATATTTTTGGAATGTAGATGATAAGCGCATAATGAAGGGATAAGGAGAAAATTAAATGTTTGATAGTATTCATGAGCTCATGATTGATATAAGGACTAAGTGATATCATGGTTTGAGTATATAGAATTTTGAGGATTTTGGTATGTGGAAAGAGTTAACTTTTAATAGAATTCATGTTTTCAATAAGGTTCAATGGGTATTCAAGAGAGTACAAGATTAAGGCCTTTGAATGTTTGGAATGTGACCAACAAGATATATCTTATGATATATGGGGATCAACGATGGTATTAAATCTCTGGTAATCGTTTTCACTATGTTATGAGAGTGGACTGCAGTATTATGGATAAGCCTAAAGATTGGAATGGATTATGTTGGACATAAGTTAGTATTGTTTAAGGATAGAAGTTTTTTCGATATTATTGATGGGATGTTTTAGTAATATAGTTTTAGAAAAAGGAAAACCTGCAGGACGGGAGACATCCCATCGCTTCGGACAAGGCTGTGGGAATCGAACCCACAACCGATGGGCGACTGGCCTTTATCGCCTACCACTGACCTACAGGAAGTCCCAGTTTAGTAGAAACTAGTTTTATTATATTAAGCAGTATGATATATGAAGTATAAGTCCATTTTAGGAACCATATGTGATTAATCTCACTATAGATCGACTTATGTATACAATTTTTGCTAACCTTTTGTTTGAGACAGATGGAATGACCTGTCATACTAACACTTCACGAATAACAAATTCAACTTCATTTATTTAAGAGATGAAGTGGAAATTGTTCAACGCATGAACAACAGTGAGATTGTACCAAAATAAAGAAAGTATTTATTCTAATTCAAATTTTCAACTTTAGGGAAATGATCTTGAAAACGAAAAATGTTGTCCTAGTGATCTTATACCCAATGAATCAGATGTTACCCTAGATCGTCACCAATTTATGGCTTTTTGATTGCTGGATTTTCCATAGCCATGTTCTCTACCACTCTCCATCAGAACATGATGGTTAGATTTCCCTTCCATATCCATATTTTCACCTATGTGGAAACCCAGTGATTAGTTTATTTGGGTAACCGTTACGTTTCATACTTTTGTTTTTAAAGATAAGTTTTGGTATTCCTTTTTACGATATGGGTTTCTATTAAAGAAACTTTCGAATAGTAAACCAATTATAACCCCGACGAATTTCGAGAACGAAATTCATTTTAAGGGGGTAGAATGTAACAGCCCGAGATTTTATGAAAAATATTCTTTTTTAATGTCTTGTGTTGTACGCTACACCAAAAGGAGCTTTCACAACACACATCCTTGACTTTCCTTGCATTACAAGCAATCTTGACCTTCCTCGATAGCGTGTGTCGTACGCAATACCGAGTTTCACTAAACAACGATATGCTATTAAAATATTATTATAACTAGCAGTTATGAATAGTAATAACCACCTTTTTAAATTTTAGAAAATTTAGCTCTCAAAATGGACTTCATTTTTGGATTCGGAGTATCGAATTTAGTCTAAGGTGAAATTTTGGTACTTTTCGGATAACTTTCATATTCTGATGAATAGTGAAAATTACTAAATTATAATTAAAAACAACTTTTTTAATCGAAATAATTAATAGTGATAAATTATTAATTTGAGTGGTTTTAAAGTATATTTAGAATATATTTTTACAATTTAATACAATGATGGTCATTGGTTGTAATTTCACATTTAAACCAGACATAATCAAGTGTCAATCTTTTGATATATTTTGTTTCCTAAAAACACGCTATTTATTTTAACAGCGGGATTTAATTATAAAATTAATTAATGCAACTTCTATGTTATTAATTTGGTAAAATAGATTTCATTTTTGAATTCGGAATATGAAATATATCTTAGGATGAAATTTTGGCATTGTTCTGAAAAACATCAATTTTTGATGAATAGTGAAACTACTAAGTGGTAGTTAAAAAACTGAATTTTTCATAAAACTTAATTTTACCGCTTCTGTGAATGGAATTTCGAAAATCCTAGAGACACGGTTGATGTCAGTAAGTAAAATGTGGTTCAATGAGATGAAAATAATTTTTGGTGAATAGTAACTTTTTACTTTTATTTACCACAGTTAAAAGTAAATAGGGTAATTAAGGGTAAAAATGATATTAATATTACCCTAAAACATGTCCTAATTCTATTTGACAAGTGTATCTCGACCAAAAACAACTTTAAGTGTAAAATATTATCATTTAGGCCCACTTGGATTAGATTAGGACATTTATTATTATTTAATTCAAAGAAGAGTTAAAAGAGTTAAAATCAAAGTTTATTTACCAAAACATTTCTAATATGGGGTTATACATAAGATAAATTCGACTATAAATATTCATTAGAACTATAAAAGGATTTCCTACATAATTATATTTTATTTATAATTTTTATACTTTAAATAAATTAATTTATTTATGACACAACGATGATGCAGTAATTACCCTTTTAAAGAACTATTAACATAATTGATGTTATAAATACTAAAATGAATGTAATTTGACACTTTTTATGAATTACACTAATTTTCAAGGTTACTATGGTATATTAGTGTTGATTTAATTAACTTGGTGCGAACATATAATTCTTTTATGACTTTCACAAAAATCATATATCAAATAGTGTCAAAATTGACACAAAATAGTTTTTAAATAAAATATTATATTATTAATTGATATTTTATTCCTAAAAATCTAAGGTTCGGCCAAATGACTTAGATAAGGATATATATATTAATAATAAACAATTTGGGGTTCGTTTGGCATGTTTTAGGAAGTGTATTAACCATATAGTGAAAGAAAACAAAAAGACACGGTAAAAGTTAAATTATTTAACTTAGAGTTAAATCTAATTGATAAGGTTAACATAATCTCCTAAACTTGTCTAAATCTTATTGGATGATATGATTTCGACCCATACCTACTTTAGCTTCGAAATAAGAACCTTTGGAACCATTATAAACCGATTTTGACATTAATATAAAATAATATTTTGAGGTATTCCTAAGGTGCCCCTCTCCTCCCTTATAAAAGGACACCTCCTCCCCCTCCCCCTCACACCAATTTGAGCACTCAAGCTGGGCCAACCCCTGCCAAAATCTCTTCTAAACTTACCTAGTAACATCCTATAGTTTCTGGTCTTCCTCAAAGACCAATTTTAGTGCCCTAAGAGGAGGTCTCAAAGAGGCACTTCAAAGAAGAGTTAATTACCGTTACCAATTCTTTCATCTTTATTTCTTCTTACACTTCTTTTTATTAGGTTGTTTCATTATTAAGTAATAACATCAGTATCACTCATATACTGATATGTTATTTTATGTATGAATCAACCCTATTTCACCATCTATCTATCCTACGGAAAAAGAAATCACCGCGCGTGCGTACGTACGGAATACCGTCTCCACGACGCGATGAGATTCATTCTTAATGATTAACCATTCATGAATGATTACAATGTATATATAATAAGTACTAATGAAATATATGACATAATAATGATACTGGATTTATGTATATATATATATATATATATGTCATCTACTTACTTCCATTCAAGACAATAAGGAAAGAAAAAAAGCGTTCATGCGTACGTACGGACTACCGTCTCCATGAACGGTGTTTTTCATTTCATTTATCTATCTATTATATATATATATATATATACTCAATATATATGATATATAAATCATATTTTATATTCTGGAAGTAAGTAAATAATGATATAAGTAATAATAATGTCAAGAACAACAAGTCAAAACACCTACGATAAATGAAACGATTTTACCCAAAACGCTTCTTTAACATGGAATTTACAAAAGAACGGGTAATATAATGTAATAAGTGAACCATATATGATATCATAACAATGAATATGATTCTTTAATAAGTCAATGACATTATTTAAATCATTATACAGGAGGTTCGGACACATACGAAGCAAATCGGACCTAAGGTAAGGGAAATATCACTATCTCATTTTTATCCGAGATTGTTTATACTTTAGTATTTACTGGGGTGTATTTTATCATCCACATCCATATTTCCTCAATATGTTATATTATTTCCATCCACCTACAATTTTTTAAATCCAATTTTACCCTTCGGTGAGTTTTTAGTAAAAGATATGAAAGGAATCTTTTGTCGTTTTTCGTACGAGGTACTTTTTTGACTTTTCCGACAAAAGTACGAGAAGAATGTTTTTTTAACTTATACGGCATGAATGTATTTTTAAAAAATTATTTCCAAGAAACTTCCTTTACAAGTTTTCAAGTTTATTTTTAATCAACTTCTTTTATTTTAAAGTTGTATGACATGTTATGAAAGGAAAAATGTTTTTGAAGAAAAAGGGATATTTTACTCAAGAATGGAGTTCAAGTGTTTTATCAAAATTATTTTCCATATAAGATAATAAAGGGTTATGTTTTTATCCCTATTATTACATTGATTTGATCATGTTGTGATGGAATTATTTTTATGAATTCCTTTATCTTATATGAATTGATTTATGATGTCTTGATGTTTCAAGAATCCCATTTTCACATGTGTTATGCGATGATGTATGATTTATGATTATGTGGCACACATAAGAAAGGATTCATTATAAGATGGGTGGGACCTATATCTCCCTCCAATGCATTGGGTAAAGATTTTATATCTCATGAGATAGATATGGATGAAATGGTAGGTTATACCGGTTCAGTGAAACAGGACTGAAACGAGGGTTACTCGATTCAGAAAGGGACTTTGTCCACTAAGATAGTCTTGGCAATGAGTCTTGACTAACAAGAAAAGATTCTCTATGATTATGTGTGTATGCCACGAAGTTTCATGTTTTAAGTTATGATTATTGGGATTTTATTTCACTACTATGATTTATCCCATGTTATGAAATTATGCTCTCTTTTGCAGGTTAAGATTTCAAAAAGTTATGTTCTTATGAATATGATGTGATTGATTTATCTTTTGTTTACCCTTACTGAGCATTTGAGCTCACCCTTTTATGTTTTCTTTTCCCCAGGATATAAAGAAAGGTGTTAGGTAAAAAAAAGAGGAAGATCTTTATGGGATATATTGAAGATCATTCACCAGGATTAGAAGATTATACTCCGAGTTTCCAAAGACACTAAACTATTACGATCCTTGTGTGTGTGTTTTTGTTATGTACTAAGTATTCCGCAAATGTAATGTAATGTCAATGTACGTCAGGTACGGGTCTCTACAATGAGTCTCATGAACATGATATTCCAGCCTTACCTCGATCGAGTTGGCATATTCTTTATCGATGACATATTGATTTACTCAACTACTAAGGAGGACCACGCCTACCACTTGTGGGTTGTACTGGACACACTCCAAGAGAACCAGCTTTATCGTATGATCTTGACGTGTTAGTTATGGATTTTATAGGTCCACTTCGTAGGACACGCCATCTCTGTGGTGGGAGTTTCAGTGGATCCTGCGAAGATCGAGGCAGTGCTAGCTTGGGAGCCACTCAGGAGCGTGATAGAGGTGCTGAGTTTCCTAGGTCTGGATGGGTACTATCGGAGATTTGTGCCAAACTTCTCCAGAGTTGCAGAACCGCTTTCATCTTTGACGAAGAATGGGAAACCCTTTATGTGGTTAGATAGATGTCAGCAGAGCTTCCAGGAGCTGAGACAGAGATTGACTAGTGCACCCATCTTGAGGCTACCAGAGGAGGGCGTAGGGTACGTAGTTTACTGCGATGCATCAGAAAACGGACTCAGGTGTGTCCTAATACAAGAGAATGCAGTGATCTCTTACAGTTCATGAAAGCTTAGGTAGCATGAGCCGAACTATGGTACCCATGACCTGTAGTTGTTAGTAGTGGTCTTCGCCCTGAAGATGTGGCATCACTATCTGATGGGCAAGCGCTTTACAGTCTACTCCGACCACCATAGTCTCAGGTACATCTTCTCACAAAAGGACCTGAACCTGAGACAACGACGATGGCTCGAGTTCCTCTAGTAGTATGAATTTGATATAGTATATACTCCTAGTAAGGGGAATTTAGTAGCTGATGCTCTCAGCAGGTGGTCGGGAATCCAGCTACATGGAGAGGTGACAGAGTAGTTTGCCGCTTTACTGATATCCTTCATGGATAGAGATGGGATAGCCTTTCTACAGTCGCTCATAGTCACTCCTCCACTTCTTTAGTGGATCAGAGAGGCATAGAGAGGGGATGTTTACTGTGATATGCGACATGCACAGATATCCTCAGGACAAGAACCTGATAGATTCTCTGTATGAGGAGAGCACGTCGTCCTTTTCAGAGGACGTACCATGATACCAGCTACATTACATGAGGAGGTGCTGAGAGTGTTTCACACTTCCTCTCTATCGGTACATCCAGGAGTATCGAAGATGTACCAGGACCTCAAACGACAGCACTGGTGGCCAGGTATGAAGAAGGTTGTGGCAGAGTTCGTTTCACGATGCCTCACCAGCTAGCAGGTGAAGGCAGAGCACTAGGTACCAGCAGGTGTGGTACATCCTCTAGACATCCCGGAGTGGAAGTGGGTTGGGATATCCATGGATTTATGGACAGGGATTCCATGTACTTTCAGAGGATACGACTCCATCTGGGTGATCGTAGACCGACTCACCATGTCGGCCCACTTGTTACCCATCATAGAGCAGGGCTCACTGGAGAGGTTGGGACTCCTTTATGTTCAAGAGATCGTACGGCTTCATGGTGTTCCATTGACTATCATCTATGATAGAGAAGCTCTATTTACTTCCCTTCTTTGGAAGGGGTTGCAGGAGGCATTTGGGACATAGTTTCGCCTGAGCACCGCCCTTCACCATCAGACGGATGGTCAGACGGAGAGGACCATTCAGACTCTCGAGGACATGCTTGGTGCATGTTTCCTCATCTTTGGTCGCAGCTGGGAGGATCACCTACCCTTGGTGGAGTTTGCGTACAATAATAGCTACCACTCCACCATCGGGATGTCACCATACGAGGCATTTTACGACCGACCTTGCAGATCACCTCTGTGTTGGACTGACCATGGGGAGTCAGCACTCGTAGGACAAGAGATGGTCCAGGACACGATGGAGAAGGTACATGTCATCCAAGAGAGGATGAGGACTTCAATGTGCCGACAGAAGTCCAATTCTGATAGGAGGCAGAGACCACTAGAGTTCTTGGATTGCGACCACGTTTTCATATAGCTCTCACCCCGATGCGTATTACAGAGATTTGGCCAAGGCAAAAAGTTATCTCACTGCTTCATCGGACCATTACAGGTTATCAACAGGATAGGAGAGCTTTCTTATCGCCTGTCTCTTCCACCTCAGTTGCACCGGGTTCACGACGTCTTCCACATATCCTAGCTGAGGAGGTACATGCATGACCCGACACATATCATTGATCATGGGGAGATGGATATCGATGATGGGGAGACTTTTCCGGAGGTCACGGTGGAGATCGAAGATCGATAGGAGCGGGTCCAATGTGGACGGTTGATTTATCTAGTGCACATCAGGTGGCAGCAAGAGAACCTCCAGGAGAGCACATGGGAGCGGGAGGTTCAGATGCGTGCTCAGTACCCTAATTTGTTTCCCTAGTTTGTGATGTATCATTACAAGGACGTAAATCCATGAGGTGGGAGTAATGTAAAGATAATTAAATTTCAAGGAAATTTTTTTCTTATTATTTTTGGGATTTTACGAGTACGCAGTGTCTGACGGTACCTGATTCTGAGGCCCAGTGTGCCCGAAATCATTTTCCGAAGATTAGCACGGATACGTTCATGGAACGAACGAGCTAGTTTTTGTATGTTTCAAACTGGTGCTCGGAATCAAAATCCTATGGCACCAATGAAACCGTAGCACCGATAATTTCTTAAGAAGTCCTTTATTGGAGGTGCGTTTTCTCAGGAGGAGTTGTTAAAAATTTGAGGATTAAATGTGAAGAAAATAAAATTTTGGTACAATTTTATTTTCTAATTCTAAGTGGTTTAATCCTATGTGTGGGAGTTAGGGTGGTACCCACTAAATCTTAACTCCTGTTGTTAGGATATTTGTGAGGTGGGTCCCACATGATCCCCACCCCTTCCATTTCCTTTAACTCCCCTTAAATGTGCATATGCTTTTCACATTCCTTAACTCTATAACTCCCCTTAAATGTGAGTAACTCTTCTCTCTCTCTCTCTCCCTCATTAATCTTGCCAACTTAACACCCCATTTAATTTGACAACTCAAGCTCATTTAATTAAATGTTTTAGTTTTAGAATTTTGAGTTTTTGAAAAGGCATGGAAAACATAATAAAAAAAGGGGTAAGCCTTATTTTATTAGGTTGGATAGTTGTGTGACGATATGGGGTGAGGGAGATCTCTTGTCCCTTGGAAGAACATCATCTTCTTCTGCGAAGAACATCCCCACTTCAATGAAGAATGCTTTTACTCTGAGGGAGAACATCGACTCAGCGACTCGGTTTCTTCCGTCATCTTCTTCCTCCACGACCAAGGAGGAGGCGCCGACGCAGAAACTTTCCATCGACATCGCCATACAGTTTTCTCTCCGTGACAAAGGAAGGGAGACACCGCTTCCTCCTCGGACGTTCTCCGTCGATGTATATGGAGCTTCACCCCACGATGCCGTTTCCCATGAAAATCATCGCTCGACAACTTTTGTCGAGGTAGGGGTTATTTTACGTTCATGATTAATTTAACATTCTTCGTTAAATAAACTGACTGATTGTTATCGATATAATGAGAGGAGATTAGACCGCACAAAAACAGCTGATCCTCCTCCCCATTAGTTTGTTGATCCTTTTTGAACTTAAGGTGAAGGCGGTGTGGTGCCATTGCACCATGCAGGAACGAAAAGTGACCATGACCAGAGTGGGCCGCAGTGGAGGTGCGCGACACCGTCGCGTCACGCAGGTGAGATCAAAGGAAGCCACAGCTCTGAGTGGTCCATGGCAGAGTGGCGCAGCACCGTCGCACCCCACTGGTTGGACAGAAGCTGCAGCCTAAGTCCGCGACAGCTTCTCAAAGGGGTTTCCGGCTGAGCCGGCTGCCGGCGCCACCTGGAGGCGAGACCCCTCGGGTCCCGCGGATTGCACAAGGCCGACCTTAATGGTCGGCCATTTCAGAAAATCCGGGGGTTGAAACCCCCGGCCAACACAAGCGGTGGTGCCCCGCCCCCCCTTTGCACCCCACTCGGCCAGTGCCAAGCCACCCAATTCGGCCAGCTCCGAGCCGCCCACGCTCGGCCGGACTGCCGGCGCCGGGCCGGGCGACTAGGGCCGGGCCGGGCCGCGCCGCCTGGGCCAGGCCGGGCCACGTCGGCGGGGCCGGTCAAGGCCAGCTGGGCCGGTCCATGCCCAAATCGGCCAGACCCGGACCCAGGTTGGGTTGACACGGTTCGGGCTTACCCAGGGGGTATCGGGCCGGGTCGGACTGGGCTCGAACCCCCTATTTTCGGACAGATCCATTCAAACGCCCATAACATGGGCTACGAACCTCCAATTCCTAATCCGTCAGTTGCGTAACGATCCATGGATCAAGTCGATCGTTTCAGTATATTACACTCAAGGTTTTGGGGAAATTAGGGTATGTCTGGGTTGGTTCGAACATGAAACCAATAGGGCCCTCAGAGCGAAAACGCTTATAACTCGAGTTCAGATGTCTGATTGACGTGCCGTCGACTTTGTTGGATTCCTATTAGTGAGAGGGTTCTTTTGGATTACACTTCATGAAGTTTGGACACAGCTGGAGTATGTTCGGGTTGGTTTTAGCTTAAAATTCAACTGGGCCCCTGGGACGAAAACGCCAATAACTCTCAGACTTAGCGTCCGACTGACGCGCCGTTTGTCGCGTTGAGTACTATTGACGAGACGGAACTTTGGGATACATCATCTCCGGACTTCATGTCAGTTGATGTATCAACCTCTTTGGATCGTGGAGAGGACCCTCCAGAAATCGATCATGCTGTGTTTGGGAACCCAAGAGCTGGCTGGGACTGCGACGACGATGACGAATGTACTTGGATCTTATGTGGGTTCGGCAGTGAAGACGACTGTACTTGGATCCTCCATGAGTTCGGCAGCTTCAACGAGCATACTGGGATCCTCCGTGGGTTCAACGATGATGAATATTGTTCTTGTATCCTATGTGGGTCTGACAGTATTGACCTCTATACTTGTATCCTATGTGGGTCCGACAAAGTAGCTGGTCTTGTATCCTTTGTGGGTCCGACAACTTAGCTGGTCTTGTATCCTATGTGGGTCCGACAGCTTAGATGAATCAATGTATATATCTGATCATCTCTATCTCCTTATGATTTGTATACTTGTGTGAGCTGAGTCTTGACTTTCAATTAATATCTCCGATATGATTGACTTGCTATCCTGTGTGGATTGGGTTGTGCTTTCCTGTGTGGACTGGGTTGTACATTCCTGTGTGGACTGGGTTGAACTTGGGCTCGTGAGTTGGAGAAGAACTGGAATTGAAGACTTAGGTATACGTATGGGCTTATACCTAAGTAGAGTTGGTTGATACTTCGTGATTGTATATTTCCTTTGTGGTTTATCCTTCGTGGGTTTTGGGAGACCTTCGGGAGTCTCAGGGTCCCTACTGATTATCGTATACTCACCCTTGCATGGGATACGCCCGCACTACATTGTGTTGGATTCAGACGACGGACAATGCTGATTGGGGTGGAGGATCGTGGAGCTGGATAGTACCTTGAGGTGGATCACTGGATGAGACATACACGGAGCGGATGGCTGGAGCCGAGGAGGTGAGGAGACTATCTGTACCCACCCTTCAGGTGGGATTTCTAGTGGACAGTTTGGTGTTGTTGCTTTACTTTTCTACTACTGTACATTATTTTTCAGTTTTACTTTACTTTCAGTTGGGTTTGTATTCAGGCCCATTTACTTTCCATAACTTAATTTTGTACTTAGATTATTTAGTGTTTACTTCAGTTTTTGTACTCCGTGGTGTTTGTTTTCATTATAAAGGCAATGTCTTCCCTTTTATCAGGATTTATGCCTTTCGTGCTAGTCGCCAGCCCCTGGCCTATGGAAGGCGGGTTTGGGGTAGTCATATAATGGGCCCCAAGGACGGGTCGTGTCAATTGAATTGAATCTGGTGTTGGATATCTTTTATTATATCCATATTAATAAAATGATATTTTTACCATATAATTTAATAAAAATATTTTATTCAATATAATAAAACGTCTAAATAATTTCTTAAATATATATACTCAAATTAATATTGAAAATTTAACTCCATAATGACGAATAAAAAATGAATTGATTTATATTTCACTTTATAATGCCTTTTCGACATCATCATGTAATCCGGAAACACTTTAAAAAATTTAGCATTGATGATATACAGTTTATTGAGTTAAATATATAGATATATGACATGTTTTTATAATGTTAATAGATTATTTAAGCATAAATAAACAATATTTCATGATCTATTCTGATTTTTGAATCTGTCCACAATGGTCTATGTAGAACAAGGGAATTAAAATGTAATATTTGACTCATAGTTAAATACATTAAGGAAATCTTTAGTTGATATATATATATACACAATTGATATGTAATAATTATGATTACACTAACAAAAATTACATTTAAACTTTTTTTAAAGAATCAATATGGTAAGATGTTAAAGATTCTATGATCCAATTGAGGTAGATAATAACATAATCAGGAGATAATTGATTATATTAAGTTGTTGTAGATAATATTCCAACCCAATCTATATCATGCTAGACATGTTTATGATTTATAATGATTAATGTAATTCATTCATAATCCACTTGTGAATTTTTATTAATCATGGATGAATCCACACATAACTATGTATTCCAATAAATATTACAAATGTTATACCATATGGGACATATTATGGGAAGAATCATGTCCTACAAAATATTTATTTTATAAAATGAAAAATGATTTTTATGGATAATCCTAATAAAAATTAAATCATTAGACAATCATTGTATTTCTTTATATCATTGTAATGTATAAAAAGGTTTATTACCTATAAAATACAATATATTGAAATTTAATTGTAGTAAAAGTATAAAATATTTCATTAATTTTATCATATATCCAAATGAGATCTAGGGATAATGATATACTTTGATAAATACGAGACTAAATATGTGAGAGATTTTTTATATGAACAATCTTTAGAAGAACCCATGGAATAAAATATCAAAGACACAAAAATAATGTTCAGGTAAAATATTATAGATAAATAATCAGGCAAATATGTTATTTATTGATGAATGATGAGACAATATACATTGGGAAAAAAATACCTATTTTTTAAAAGTATGAAATAAATAGTGACCTACATGGAATATGAAATTTGGTAGAAGGGGTGTAAAAAATCATTTCCAAGGGAAAAATGCTAGAATATAACTATATGAAATAACTAAGAGCGGTTGTGACATCATTATTATTGAGTAAATTATTAAATTAGGAAATATCTAGGATGATAGAATTGTTTATTGAAGGCCCCAACTTGGTATGGTTATTTTGAAAATGTCATGGGTTTTCTTGGGATTCACAATGATGGGTTGAGTGTCACCACATTATATTAATGGTAATATTCATGAAATTGTAATTACATAGAATAATTTGATAGTTCCATTGATCTTCTATTCCAACAGATTTATTATTACGTTATTCATCGTATGATGAGACTTTTTTTGGAGTTTGTATGTATCACGTTATTGTATCAATGTTGAACATTTATAAATGTTATTTAGATTAATTTTTCAATAGGTAGCATGTTATACGTGTTTATTTAACTCTCAATTAGTATAAATAAAATATTTTATTTACATTACGGATTATGTAAATTTTTTTGCTTCCTTAGGTGAGAATGATTCACTCATGGGAGCTCCATGAGGCAAAAATTCTTCTTACTCCTATTCACTTCCACTATTAAACATTATTCTAATTGAACCTGGAATAATAGGATATTATATGTAATCATAGAGTGATTTAAAAAATCATGGATACTTCTATTTGAATATGTCCTTCGGTAATATCTCAATAATTTTGGTCATGCTCCTGTGAAAATTTTTAAGGATCTGTATCAACTAGTGTTTGGAATTTCTATGTTATAATTATTTATTTATAACACTATTTTATTGGATCCACATTGATTCATATGTTAAATTTCCATTTTAGTTTATCATATTGATGGGTTATTGTTGGGTCGGAAAACGACGAGGAATGATGGCAAGAGGGGGGGTGAATTGCCTTTTTAAAAAAAATGATTAACAATTTAAAATCAAAGTGAAAGTGGAGCGGAAAGTAAAGAGGAAAGACACAAGAAATTGATAACGGAGTTCGGCCAAAACCCGGCCTACGTCTCCGCTCCCAACTCAACCGTTGAGAGATTCCTACCGCTTTCTTTTCAATGGTTTTAGCAAGAAACCCACTAGGCTTTGAGGTAGCACTAGGACCTATTACAGCTTTCTTTTTGTGGTTTAGCAAGAACCCACTTGCTTTCAATGGAATAGCAAGAACCCACTAGCCTTTTTAACGGGTGAAGTCTAGCTCACCGAAACACAAGCCTTTTAAAAGGAAAGGCTTGAAGAAACCTCTTCACACCTTAATGGTGGTGTGATAACCCAAAAGAAAGGGGGAAGAGAAAAGGTGTTGGGGTTTGTAGGCACAAACCCAAAATTAAAGCTCAAAAAGATAAAACAATAAAAACCGTATTGTTGAGAAGCCTTGGGCGCCAAAGGATGAATGGAGTTGAAGACGTGCACTCCCAAGATTCTATGGTGGTGCTCCTTGGATTGGAAATGGATTGGAGCAGTTGTGGTTCCCTTGGATCAATTCGCCGGAGGTTTGCCAAATGAGGAGAATTGTGTTCGTTGGCTTCACAATGCTTAATTATGGTCCGGCAATTGTTCCGGGGCTTCAAGGTCCTTTATTTATAGAGGGGGAACCCTCATATGGCCGTTGGAGGCCTTTGGAGCCGTTGGAAAGGCTTTCGGAGCCGTTGGGAGGCAAGTGGAGCAGCCTGGTCAAAGCTCCAACGGCTAGTTTGACTGGATCCACCGGCTGGCCGGTACAGTCCCACCGGCTGGCCGGTGTGTGCAAAAAGGCATAGGATTCTTGTCCAGGGGCCACCGGCTGACCGGTGCCAGAGCCACCGGCTGGCCGGTGGCAAGACAGTAGCTTGCCACTCTGTGCAGGTGCCACCGGCTGACCGGTGGAGGAGCCACCGGCTGGCCGGTGGCAAGACAGTAGCAAACACTATTTGGGCTGGATGCCACAGGTCGACCGGTGACAGAGCCACCGGTCGACCGGTGGAACCTGGCAGTGGGCAATGCCTCTGCCAGTTCCACCGGCTGGCCGGTGCTATCACACCGGTTGGCCGGTGGACTGAATTTCAGTCCACTTGATGTGCTTCATGGCCCATTTCCTTGGAAATCTTTTTCCTATAAAACAAAAACACTTAAAACAATGTTAGATAAACATGAAAGTGATTGTGATCATGAAAATTAAACCACGAGGGGATACGAGAGGTACAACAATCTCCCCCTATTTTGATGATCACAATCACCAAAACAATTAATGTAAAAAACTGAAATTGAAAGGAAATGCTAAGCACGATGAAAAGGATTCTCCCCCAATCAATCAAGAAATTTCTCCCCCTTTGTGATTATCAAAATAGCGTGGGGCATAAAACTTGATTGAGGGAAATTTTGAAAAACAAGAGATGGGATTTTAAAATCAATTGAAATTTTGGAAATTGAAATATTTGAATCAAAAATTGAATAACAGTTTGAATTGAAAGTTTTGATTCAAAAACCAATTGAATTTTGAAATTTTAAACCAAGAGTTGAAATTGAAAGTTTGAATAAAATTTGAAAATGAAAAGCTTAATCAATCCTAACTCCCCCTAAATAAAAACAATAAATCACCGGGGAAAGGAAACTATTTTTGGCCCGGAGAGACTCGCAAGAAGGGATTTTTCAATCCAAACTTGTCTCATAGCGGGTCTTCTCCTATAGAATTCATCGGAAAAGAAAAAAGACTTGGGTTGGCCGTACCGGGCATTTTTGCAATCACACTCATAAATGAGGTGCCCGGGTTTTTTACAATAATTGCAAAATTTAAAACTAGAGCTCCCCCTTACAAAAACAGTGGGTGCATGGGAGGAGGAAGCTATATTGGTATATCCTAGCCCTTGGGTGGTTCTAGATATACGTTGGGAACCTAGGAGATTGTTCAAATTTTTTTCCCCTTGGGTGAACTTAGCTAGGGTCTCCCTTAGGTCTTTGATGGTTGATTCCATGGAATCAACATTTGGAAAATTTTGGATTTTAAGGGTCAACTCTTCCTTCTCTTTGAGAAGTTGTTCTTTTTCAGAAGAGAGTTTTTTGAAAGACTTTTTCAAAGAAACAAATTTAGAAGAGAGTTCATGAAAACCTTTTTCTAGTTGGTCTCTAGCGTATTGGAGATCCTCATAGGATAAATGATTTAAAGAATTTGAATTTGAAGAACAAGAGGATGAGGAATCGGAAGAAGTTACCTCATGGAATGCCATTAGGCATTTTGTACCTTGGTCGCTTGAGGAGGAGGAGGAGGAGGAGGAGGAGGTGTCACTCCATGTCGCCTTGAGGACCTTTTTCTTTCCTTTTTCGTTTGGCGTGGCCCGTTTTTTGTTGAGTGGGCAATCGGGCTTGTAATGGCCCTTTTCGCCGCACCCGTAGCATTTTACCTTGGGCTCGGATCTTGCGGTGGGTTCTTGCTTTCGATGCTTGCGGTATTTCTTCTTCTTCTTGTGCATCTTCATAAACTTGTGCATTTGGCAGGCAAGATTCTCCATTTCCGAGTCGCCGCTTGATGAGGAAGAAGATGAGGAGGAAGAGGATGATGAGGAGGTGCTTACTTCTTTTTGTACCTTGAGGGCAATGTTCTTTGGTGTCTTGATTGGTGTGCCCTCCTTTTGAGCTTGCCTCCTCATCGTGATCTCATAAGTCATGAGAGATCCGATGAGTTCTTCTACCGGCATATTTTTGACGTCCTTAGCTTCTTGGATCGCCGTCACTTTTGGTGCCCATGAGCTCGGAAGGACCCATAAGATCTTCTTGACCATCGTCTCGGCTGAAACATCATCACCAAGAGATTTCCTTCCATTGCACACGTCAGTAAAGCGAGTAAACATATCGGAAATAGACTCATTTGGATGCATTGAAAATGACTCAAAATCTTGCCTATACATATCCAATCTAGTGTCTTTGACTTTATTAGTGCCCTCATGAGTTACTTCTAAAAGTTTCCAAATTTCATGTGAGGAGGTGCAAGTAGACACTCGATTGAATTCATTTCGGTCAAGGCCGCAATGAAGAGCATTCATGGCTTTGCCATCAAGCTCAAAATTTCTAATGTCGGCTTGGGTCCATTTGGATTCATCGGGAGAGGAGAGGGTGTAACCTTGCATGACTATTTTATAAATGGGATAACCTATACTTCTAATAAAGGTAGTCATGCGGGTTTTCCAATAATTATAGTCGGTCCCATCAAAAAATGGAGCCCGACCCAATGAGTAGCCCTCGGGGGCGAAAGAGGTAGATGCCATCAAAAAATAGGATCTTTAATTTGAAACCGTTTAGGGAATTATTCAAACACGTGCTCTGATACCAATTGTTGGGTCGGAAAAAGACGAGGAATTATGGCAAGAGGGGGGGTGAATTGCCTTTTTAAAAAAAATGATTAACAATTTAAAATCAAAGTGAAAGTGCAGCGGAAAGTAAAGAGGCAAGACACAAGAAAATGATAACGGAGTTCGGCCAAAACCCGGGCTACATCTCCGCTCCCAACTCAACCGTTGAGAGATTCCTACCGCTTGCTTTTCAATGGTTTTAGCAAGAAACCCACTAGGCTTTGAGGTAGCACTAGGACCTATTACAGCTTGCTTTTTGTGGTTTAGCAAGAACCCACTTGCTTTCAATGGAATAGCAAGAACCCACTAGCCTTTTTAACGGGTGAAGGCTAGCTCACCGAAACACAAGCCTTTTAAAAGGAAAGGCTTGAAGAAACCTCTTCACACCTTAATGGTGGTGTGATAACCCAAAAGAAAGGGGGAAGAGAAAAGGTGTTGGGGTTTGTAGGCACAAACCCAAAATTAAAGCTCAAAAAGATAAAACAATAAAAACCGTATTGTTGAGAAGCCTTGGGCGCCAAAGGTTGAATGGAGTTGAAGACGTGCACTCCCAAACTTCTATGGTGGTGCTCCTTGGATTGGAAATGGATTGGAGCAGTTGTGGTTCCCATGGAGCAATCCGCCGGAGGTTTGCCAAATGAGGAGAATTGTGTTCGTTGGCTTCACAATGCTTAATTATGGCCCGGCAATTGTTCCGGGGCTTCAAGGTCCTTTATTTATAGAGGGGGAACCCTCATATGGCCGTTGGAGGCCTTTGGAGCCGTTGGAAAGGCTTTCGGAGCCGTTGGGAGGCAAGTGGAGCAGCCTGGTCAAAGCTCCAATGGCTAGTTTGACTGGATCCACCGGCTGGCCGGTACAGTCCCACCGGCTGGCCGGTGTGTGCAAAAAGGCATAGAATTCTTGTCCAGGGGCCACCGGCTGACCGGTGCCAGAGCCACCTGCTGGCCGGTGGCAAGACAGTAGCTTGCCACTCTGTGCAGGTGCCACCGGCTGACCGGTGGAGGAGCCACCGGCTGGCCGGTGGCAAGACAGTAGCAAACACTATTTGGGATGGATGCCACAGGTCGACCGGTGACAGAGCCACTGGTCGACCGGTGGAACCTGGCAGTGGGAAATGCCTCTGCCAGTTCCACCGGCTGGCCGGTGCTATCACACCGGTTGGCCGGTGGACTGAATTTCAGTCCACTTGATGTGCTTCATGGCCCATTTCCTTGGAAATCTTTTGCCTATAAAACAAAAACACTTAAAACAATGTTAGATAAACATGAAAGTGATTGTGATCATGAAAATTAAACCACGAGGGGATACGAGAGGTACAACAGTTATGACATAATAGTTATAAATAATGATAATGTTTTATATTAAACGAACAAATTCACACCATAAAGCACACATATTAACCATTTTAGGAAAAAGAAAAATCTAATGAAAAATATAGAAAAATAGATGATACTATATTCCATGATCTGTAGGATTCTAGACCATGGATAAGATTCATCAAGTGGCTATTATAACATAGATCGTATCATTTCCATGTTTCGACCATTGAATCCCAAAAACATGGAGAACCAAAATAAGGACCTCAAAAAATCCAACTTCCATGGACTGAGAATGACTCAATAGGAACAAATAATTGGTTTTTGGATCAAGAAATATCTATATGGATAATATGGAATATAATATATAGTTGTGAAATTAGTTATTAATATAACATTGAAGGAATTTTTATGTTTTTTTAAATAATTTGAAACTATTTCTAGTGTAGGCTAAAAGCAGTTTTGAAATATTTAATCATTATTGGAAGATTTACATAGATAATAAGATATAATATATTTATAAATAACATAGTTCTAAAATGATGGTTTTTTTATTCTAGATCATTTATAATATATGAATATAGATTGTTTATAATAAGGACATATTTTTAATTTTATTTGAGCTATTCTAAATTTATTTTCGGATGATGAGTTATTCAATGGTTCAAATTAAATCAATTATGTGATATTTAATATTTCTAATTTTTTATGATAAGAATGAAAAAGGATTATTACATGATAATATGTGTTTTTATATATTGTCTCATAATACTAAATATAATATCTAGGACTTTGTGGAGGAATATATTTGTTTGAATTTTTGTTTCCATCTGGTGTTTTTGGTTTATTAAATTCTTCTTGAGAGTATGAGGGGCCCCATGGTTGTTCTGGGTGTTCGGTACATGAAAGGATGGAAAATCGGGCAAATCTAGGCGAGGCACATGATTTTCTCACAATTATGTAAATTGTGTGGCATTCCCAAAAAAACTATGAAACATTGAACACATTGATTTTAAATTGGTGGCGCTAGTTTAGTAAACCATGTGGAGCTCCCAAGGTAACTATAAGACCTCAGTCACTATAGATAGTGGATTTCACACAATTTTCACTTGGTTTAGGAAACTCTGCGGTTAAGTTATGTGCCCCATTAAAAGTTGAAAACATTATAGGTTTCCATCTGAAGATTTGCTGTATCCCACCCAATTTTTACCCCATTTATTCTCCTGTCAACTATATTGGAAAACATAATCCTCCCATGATTCCAAGGGATCGATATCCTATACTTTTACGCCATTTGGAGTGATGTTGGTTGTTAATCGATGATCTAGGTATGTCTAATCCTCTCATGTCTTTTCTTTTTTGGATTAGTGGTCGAATCATGGGAGATCTCCTTAAAAATCCCTAAAATTTTATTTTTTTAGATAGAGTCTAGGATGAAACATAAAAGGGTATTTGGATTGGGATATTAGGATATGATTTAGAGTGAGTTAATCAATGGATTCTAGGTAGGTGGTATACCAATTATATCTTATTGTTGTTGTGTTGATTTGTAATGGTTTGGTTGCATTCATGGGTATCCCTAGTTTTTTTGAATACCTTGGGTGTTATTTGGTTAAATAAACATGTAAATTAGTATTTTAACTCATCATTATCCTCATGTGATGCATTGGGTATGACTTAACTGATTTAGGTCCTTCCTTAAGTTGTGTCATCCTACCCAAACATGGTTAGCAGAAACACTAAGTGTGAAATTGACTTCTGATTAAGTAGATTCCATAATGAACATATAAACATGTTAATGTTAAGATTAATAATGGATTATTGATATTTGTATCTAGATTTGGATAATAATTAATGGACTATTTGGATTGGCATGAAAAATGGGTCAAATGGGATTAATTGAAATGTGCCATATGAATTGTGTTAGGTACTTGAAATGCATAAGTGGTTTAATACATTAAAAATAATGAACAGTTTATGTGATTTAACATATGAAAAAGGTTTGACATGTAAAATTGGTTAATTTATGGGGACTAGTGAATATTATCAGAGAGTTAGTGATAAAATAGGATAATTCAACTAAATGACTGTGTAATGTAAATGGTAAATGTGTTAATGAATTATAGAGTAATGTAAATTCCCTTGGTGATTGTTGTGGATAATGTTTTCTATCAGCATTGGTTATTTTTTGTTGTGATATTGTATATTTATGGTGAATGGATAAATAAAAATGTTCACATATCTTGGTAGAGTGGGGTATTGACATGAGTTTCTACACCCATGGTCATGTTAGGCTGAGGCTCTACACTCCACCCCAAAATGAATGGTCTAGGGAAGGGGATGGATTTATTTACCCTAATGTATTCATTCAATTAGTCCACATGGACCACGTCATCATGGTTAGTGTTTTGTATTTATGATGATGCGTTTATCCATAGTGAGATAGAGAATTTTGTTTTACTTTCCTTATGTATTATGAGTATTCGCAATCTATTAAATACATGATGAATATAAATTATGTAATGAAGATGGTATATGGATTGAGATTGGAAAAAAATATAGGAATGATTTAAGTGATTCTTATTAACTAATGGTACATGAACTATCTTTTATCAACTTTTCCTTTACGTAGTACTTGCACACACAATATGTTTAGACATAATATTTTATAGAGGCCATTGGTGGTGGAATAATGAGTTGTAATAACACCGCACTCAAGATAACACTAGGTACCCGATCATACATCAAGGTTGTAGGTTATGATATTGGAAAATGAACTATGATTAGGAGTTGGGTCAGGATTGGGAGGTACATGGATAAGGTTCTAGACTTGGAGTCTCGACCATTTTTGGATTTCGATATTTTACTTTATTTTGGTTTCATCTCACCTATAACTGTTATCATGAAACGCCATTTACTATTGGCTGTGTTTTATACCCTACATTAGGAGATGTTTGTTTATGCATGTTCATTGGTTATTATATATTATTTCCACTATTTTATTTTTTTTCTGTAGATTACTCTGGTAAGGAAGGTATATTCTCACCATGTGACCTTTTATTCCCTAAATACTTGTTTAAAATCTCTTGCATATAGGGAGTCACACTTGTGGTCGTGTGGCTAATGAGGTCGGGGAACTGGTTTTGTGGCTCCTAGGTTGGGGTCATTATAATGTGGAATCATAGGAGGTTTGTTTCTATGGACTTACAATTTGGAATGCTAGAAGGGAGATTAGGAATTTTTAAGAGTTTTAATGGAGCACATTCTTGGGAGTATCTATCCCACGTATTAGGGAAAACCCTAGTCACCCCGGGTGTGAATTGTTGTTCATATTGTGCGTTGTTACATATAATGATTTTCACCACTAGGTGATGCACTTATTATGTGACGTGAGTGTTTTATGATATTTAGCACGTTTCTATAATTGAATGAGATTTAACATTCGTGCAACATTGTAGGCACCCAGTTAAATATGTGACACACATATTGATAGGAACACACATGATGGGTGTTTGGGGTATGAAAGGCAGGATGATTTTTGATCCATAAAAATTTAGAGAAAATGGTTTCAAAAAATGGTAATAAAAAATTTTAAATAACAAATAACATAGGGAATCGATAAAGAATCATAATTAATAAAAGGTTTTATATGACCTAAAATGATAGTTTTAACATGTTTTGAAAAGGGAAAAGCATCTATGAGGTAGATATAGGATGAAAAAAAGTGAAAATTTGTTAGAAATAGGGCTTCTAATGAATTATTATTATTTTAGATAGTTTGATAAACCTAGGATGACCATGTATCATTATAGGAATTGTATAGGGTATTATAAAAAATGAGATGACATCCATTAGGACAGTTTATGTGGAGTGGGTTGGTTATGGTAGGTAGTGTACATTCTGTTGTGGTCGATACTGACTTTATTTTCTATGGAAATTTTGTTGATGGAGATTTTTTGAATTATGAATTCAAATAATAAGGGGGTTTCTAAAATGATGGTTAAATATAAAATTCAATATTATAAAACATTGGACTTTCAAAATGGTTATGTTAATTATGAAGGAATGTTTAATGATAGACCATTAGTGATGACCGGTATGGAGTAGTCCATACGTTGTTTGACTGGCCTTTGGGCATGGGTGGGCTTGTAAGTGAGAGTTCCCTAAGATGAGACCTTGGTTAAATTTACAGAGACCTCGATGAGTCTTGGTGCGTGGATATTGTGGTGTTCCATGTTATTCGTTCGATAGGTTTGTGACCATGAGGTTTTTAGATGTTGCCTAACAATGTGAAATTGGTAACACTTATAGGTTATGAGTTTGTAAGTTTTACACTGCACATAAAAATGTGTTTATTAGTTAAGGAATTATTAATTATGGGTTTTGTTATCCATGAACGTTCAGATCATGTTTGTTGTTTTTGGTCCCTAGAGGGGGTCTTTAGGCTCATGGTGCTATGTATGTGCAACAATTCTTTGCGTAAAACCTAGGGTGGATGTTTACCAGGGTGATTTTAAAGTAGTGTTCCTGAAGAAGAGTAGGAGATACAACTGTGAGTGGATAATTGTTGAGATATTGATTTATATTGTCACGACCCGCCCTCGGGGTCCGTGCCGTGACTACCCCAAGCCCGCCTTCCATAGGCCAGGGGCTGGCGACTAGCACCAAGGCGTAAATCCCGGTAAAAAGGGAAGGCATTGCCTTTGTAAAGTAAACAAATACCACAGAGTAAACAAGCGGAAAGTAAACACTAAACAAAAAGCAGAGTACAACTGAAAGTGCGGAAAAAAAAGGGCCAGAATACAAACCCAAACTGAAAGTAAAGTACAACTCGAAAGGGAAAACATCAACTGAAAAGTAAAAGCCGCTACTCCGAGCTGTCCACAGGAAATCCCACCTGAAGGGTGGGTACAGATAGCTCCTCTGCTCCACGGGTCCCGCCGTCCGCTCCGAGCACGTCCCGCCCAGTAGTCCACCTTCGGGAACCGTCCCGCTCTGCAAGCCTCAACTAAGGTCAACGCTGTCCGTCGTCTGCAACCAACACAACGTAGTGCGGGCAATGCCCGTGCAGGGGTGAGTATAAGCTACTCAGTAGGGACCCCGAGACCCCTGAAGGTCTCTCAAATCCACAAAAGATAAACCACGAAGAAAAGTACAATCACGAAGTAACAACCGACACTGCTTAGGTATATGCCCATACATATACCTAAGTCATCAATTCAAATACGCTCCAACCTCCGAGCCCAAGTACAACTCAGTCCACACAGTAAAGTAAACGTATTCCACACAGGAAAGCAAAACGTAATCCACACAGGATTGCACAACACAATCCACACAGGAAAGCAATAGGATTCAGCTCACACAGGTATACTTCTTCAAGGACGATAAAGATGATCACTGATCCATCTAAGTCGTCGGACCCACGAAGGATCGATAGGTAACTAACCCCCGCAATGACCCACACAGGATCGGGCCCACACAGGACCTGTAGGCGCTGGCTCACACAGAACCGATGAGCGCAAGGACCCACACAGGATCGGGCCCACACAGGACCTGTAGCACTGATCCACATAGGATCGCTGAGTGCTGTAGTCGTCGTCGACGAATCCACACAGGATCTCTGTACTGTCGTCGTCGCAGTCACAGTAGTAGTCGTAGCAGTAGTAGTCACAGTAACAGTCGCAGCCAGCACTAGGGTTCCCGCACACAGCAAGCTCGTTCGGAGGGTCCGCTCCACGAGCCGAGAGGCTGATACATCAACTGTCACAAAGACCAGAGTTGATGTATCCAAAAGTTCCGTATCGTCAACAGGAACTCAACGCAACAGACGGCGCGTCGATCGGACGCCCGGTCTGAGAGTTATTGGCATTTTCGTCTCCGGGGCCCGGTTGGTTTTTAAGGCAAAACCAACCCGACCATAGTCCACCTGCGTCCAAACCTCGGGCGGAGTATGCCAAAAGATCCGTCTCACTAAGAGGAACACAACACAGCTGACGGCACATCAATCGGACGTCCGTAGCTCAAGATATGAGCGTTTCCGCTCCGAAGGCCCGGTTGGTTTCGTGAACGAACCAACCCGGCCGAACTCAAAGTAATCCGAAACCTTGAGTGCGATATACCGAAACGACCGTCTCGATACAAGGATCGCGTTGCCGTAGACTGTTCATCAATCGTAGGTCCGAGGCTCAAGATATGGCCAAGAGACCGGAAATGGTTCGAAACGGGGGGTCCGGGTCCGGGCCGACCCGGCCCGACCCCCCCCCCCCCCCCCTGGGGCGGTCCAGCCGGCCGGCAGGCCGGCGGCGCTGGGGCGCGGCGGCGCGGGGGGCCGCGGCGGCGCGGGGGACCGCGGCGGCTTGGCGCCGCGAGGTGGCTGCACGCGGGGGCTAAGCCCCTGCTGATTGAATAACGGCGCGGCTTAAAGCCGCGCCCCTCTTTGCAAAACCGCCCCCCCACGTGGGGGGCTTGATTGGCAGGAAACGGGGGGCTTTGCCCCCCACAATGAAACCGCCCCCTCTTAAAGAGGGGGGTTTTTATGCGCTGGCCGGGGGATTAATTCCCCCGGTTTAACGTTATCCGGCCGGCCAGCTGGCCGACCGGTTTCCTCCAACGGGACCGGAAATTCCGGTCCCCTCTTCGGCTTCCGACGCCGGCGGCCCGGACGCCGGTCTTCTCAACCCGCCGCGGCCCGGAACCGGTCGCGGTCTCCTCGTCCCGCTGCGGCCTGGAAACGGCCGCGGTGTTCGTCATCCGGCGCGGTGCGACGACACTGCGCCCCTTCGCCGTGCCTTGATTCCTTTCAGCGCGGCGCGACGGCGTCGCGTTCTTGAAGATTCTTCCTCGGCGAGGCGCGACAGCGCCGCGTGAAATAATTGCACGATTATCCGCGTGGTGCGACGGCACCACGCCACTTTGCTTCCACCCGCAAGAATAAACAACATGAACGATGGAGGGGGTTCGGCCGTGTTCATGCGGTCCGGCCCCCTCACGTTAAGCAATAACGCATCTTAAAATAATCCAAATCCACACGTTAGACTTGCTAAAATTCATGATCAAAAATAGAATAACTAAACAATAATCAACAACCCCTACCTCGGGTATAAGGTTCGAAGATTGTCAACGTTCCGCGGAAGACGACGTCGTGGAGGTCGGGCGTCGCGGTAGCCGTTCGTCAAATCCGATGACGAAGGGATGCGTCCGAAGAGACACGTCGTTGGCGAAACTTCTTATGTCGACGAAGGGAATCCGAGGAGGAAGCGGAGTTCCCACTCGTTGACACGGAAGACGAAGAAGAGAGGAGCGGCGTTCTTCGTCGGGACTTGAGCGTTCTTCGTCAAGTTGAGCGTTCTTCGTGATCTTCGTCAGAGATGAAGAAGAAGAAGAAAAATCTCTCCACCTCTCAAGAAGACAAACAATTAACCAAAATAAAATAAGACAACATCTTATTTTATTAACACATAACACACTAGAATTTCAAAAGTTTGAAATTCAAAAGTATTAACTCCCATAATTAAATAAGTAACTCAAGTCATTTATTGAGGCGTTAAGGGAGTTGAGAGAATATGAAAGGTTTAGGGGTTCGTGTGGGCCCCACCACACTTAATCCTCCCAAGGGAGGTTAAGTGGGTGTGGGTCCCACTTCCAACCCCCTTTGGTAGGTTTTATCAAGTTATAATAAAATTTGTTCTTCACAAATTTTATTTAACTCAAACTAAAAACCCCAAAACTAACTTTCAACCCGCAACAAACGCAACTCCCGAAAAGGCCTCTTTAAGAGAATATCGGCGCTGCGAGTTCATCGGTGCCCTCGGATTTCAATTCCGAGCACCGGATCAAAAGTTAGGAATTCCCGCTCGTTCGTTCACTGAACGTACCCGAGCCAAACTTCAGAAATTAATTCCGGGCACTCCGGGCCTCGGAATCAGGTGCCGTCTGAAACCGCGCTCTTTTAGAATTCTAAAGAAAATTAAGAAAAAATTTCCCCTGAATTTTACGGGTCTTTACATTACTCCCACCTCAGGGCTTTACATCCCCGTAAAGATACATCAAAAATTAGGGAAACAAATGAGGGTACTGAGCACGCATCTGAGCCTCCCGCTCCCATGTGCTCTCCTGGAGATTCCCGTGCTGCCATCTGATGCGCACAAGAGGAATCGATCACCCACGCAGGACCCGCTCCTGTCGATCCTCTATCTCCACCGGAACCTCCGTAAAAGTCGCCCCATCGTCAACGTCAAGCTCCCCATGATCAATGATGTGCGTCGGGTCGTGCACGTATCTCCTCAGCTGGGATACGTGGAAGACGTCGTGCACGCGGTGCAACTGAGGTGGTAGAGCCAGGCGATAAGCCACCTCGCCAACCCTGCTGAGCACCTGGAAGGGTCCAATGAAGCGCGAAGATAACTTGCCGCCTCGGCCAAATCTCCGAATACCACGTCGAGATGAGACCCGCAAGAAGACGTGGTCGCCATCCTCGAACTCTAGTGGCCTCCGCCTCCTGTCAGCATATGACTTCTGCCGGCTCTGAGCTGTCCTCATCCGCTCCTGGATGACCTGGACCTTCTCTGTCGTGGCCTGGACCATCTCCGGTCCCACCAGTGCTGACTCTCCAGGGTCTGTCCAGCACAAAGGAGATCTACAAGGTCGGCCGTACAACGCCTCGTACAGTGCCATCCCGATGGTGGAGTGGTAGCTGTTGTTGTACGCAAACTCCACCAAGGGTAGGTGGTCCTCCCAGCTACGACCAAAGTCGAGGACACATGCGCGGAACATGTCCTCGAGTGTCTGAATGGTCCTCTCCGACTGACCATCCGTCTGAGGGTGAAAAGCAGTGCTAAGACGTAGCTGCGTCCCGAACGCCTCCTGTAACCCCTTCCAAAGCCGGGAAGTAAAGCGGGAATCTCGATCGGAGACGATAGATGATGGCACGCCGTGGAGCCGCACAATCTCCTGAACGTAGAGACGTCCCAAGCTCTCTACTGAGCCCTGCTCTCTGATGGGTAAGAAGTGTGCCGACTTGGTGAGTCGGTCAACAATCACCTAGATGGAGTCGTGACCTCTGGAAGTGCGTGGAAGTCCAGTCACGAAGTCCATAGATATGCCGTCCCACTTCCACTCCGGAACCTCCAAGGGCTGTACCAAGCCCGCTGGTACCTAATGCTCTGCCTTCACCTGCTGGCAGGTGAGGCATCGAGAAACGAACTCTGCTACTGCCTTCTTCATGCCCGGCCACCAGTGCTGTCGTCTGAGGTCCTGGTACATCTTCTCCACTCCAGGATGTACCGCCAAAGAAGAAGTGTGAAACTCTCTCAGCACTTCCTCTCGCAAAGCTACTAGTACCATGGTACGTCCTCTAAAAAGGATGTCGTGCTCTGCCTCAAGGGAGAAACCATCAGGTGCCTATCCCGAGGATATCTGTGCACGCCGTGTCTCATAGTCAGCGTCCCCACGCTGTGCCTCCCTGACTCGCTGCAGTAGTGGAGGAGTGACTGTGAGAGACTGAAGGAAGGCTGCTCCATCTCTATCCACGAAGGATATCTGCAAAGAGGCTAGCTGCTCTGTCGCCTCCTCAAGTAGCTGAATGCCCGTCCTCCTGCTGAGGGCATCGGCTACTACGTTCCCCTTCCCAGGAGTATAGACTATCTCAAAGTCATAGTCCTGGAGGAACTCGAGCCATCGTCGCTGTCTCAGGTTCAGGTCCTTCTGCGAGAAGATATACCTGAGACTCTGATGATCGGAAAAGACTGTAAAGCGCTTGCCCATCAGATAGTGTCGCCATGTCTTCAGAGCGAAGACCACTGCTGCTAACTCCAGGTCATGGGTAGCGTAGTTCTGCTCATGCGGCCTCAACTGACGTGATCCATAGGTGATCACGGCCTGCTCCTGCATCAGAACACATCCGAGTCCGGTCCCTGATGCATCGCAGTAGACTACGTACCCTACTCCCTCCTCAGGCAACCTCAAGATAGGTGCGCTAGTCAATCTCTGTCTCAGCTCCTGGAAGCTCTGCTGACATCTGTCTGACCACACGAAGGGTTTCCCCTTCTTCGTCAAAGCTGTGAGTGATGCCGCAACTATAGAGAAGTCTGGCACGAATCTCCGATAGTATCCAGCTAGTCCCAAGAAACTCCGAACCTCAGTCACGCTCCTGGGTGGCTCCCATGCTAACACAGCCTCAATCTTCGCGGGATCCACTGCAACTCCCGCCTCAGAGATAACATGACCCAAGAAGTGGACCTCACGTATCCAGAACTGGCACTTCGAGAGCTTACCATAAAGCTGGTGCTCTCGGAGTGTGTCTAGTACAACTCGCAAGTGATAGGCGTGCTCCTCCTCTGTCGTAGAGTAAATCAGAATGTCGTCGATGAAGACCACGACAAACCGATCGAGGTATGGCTGAAAGATCCTGTTCATGAGAGCCATGAACACTGCTGGAGCATTGGTTACACCGAAAGGCATAACCAAGAACTCATAGTGGCCATACCGACATCTGAAGGCTGTCTTCTGCACATCCTCGTCTCTGACTCTGAGCTGATGGTAGCCTGACCTGAGGTCTATCTTCGAGAACCACCGTGCTCCCTTGAGCTGATCAAAGAGGTCATCAATCCTCGGTAGCGGATACTTGTTCCTCACTGTCACCTGGTTCAGGCGACGATAGTCAACACAAGTCGCAAGCTCCCGTCCGCCTTCTTGGCGAACAATATCGGGGAAGCCCAGGGTGAAACACTGGGTCAGATGAACCCCTTGCCCTGCAAGTCCTCCAACTGTACCCGTAGCTCTCGAAGCTCGGCGGGGGCCATCCGATATGCTGGAGTGGATATCGGGGCTGTCCCGGGGTACAAGTCAATATAAAAGTCTACCTCTCTGCGAGGAGGTAGCCCTGGAACATCGTCAGGAAAAACGTCCGCAAACTGATCCACCACTGCAGGAAAACCAGGACTCCGCACGTCAACTGCTCCAAGGATGAGGCTAGCCAACTGATGAGTGATGAGCTGTCCTCTCCTCCGCGGAAGTCCATCCTGTGCTGCTAAGGCTCCCTTCTCGCCGGTGAAGGTGAACCCGCTCCCGTCGGTGCGTACACATCGCACCTTGCACCTAAAACAGTCAATCTGTGCATGGACCGTAGATAGCCAATCCATGCCCAAGATGACGTCGTAAGGCCTCGACGCTGCTACAAGAAGATCCCAACCGAAGCTCTCGCCTCCTAGAGTAAGCTCACACTGCCGGCACCAGTGAGTAATCGTCGAGTCTGCTCCCGTAGGAGTCTCTAGCCGTAAGGATCGAGCCAACGGCTCTGTCGGAATCTCCGAGCTCCGAACAAGAGCAGCGACTACGAAAGAGTGACTCGCTCCTGTGTCTATAAGAACTGCAGCAAGGGTGGAATAGACACAGATAGTACCTCGAATCATCTCGGGTGCGCCGTGGTCGTAGGCCTCTGCTGCCTGGAGCTGTGCATGTCGCTGCCCGCCAGCTCCCTGTGGTCGGGGTGGACCTCCTGGTGGTGGTGGTGGTAGAGCCTCAAAGCGTCGGCCACCACCGGCTGCTCGTCCAGCTCCTCTGCCTCGTCCGCCTCCTCCCTGCGGACCGCCACGGTCGACCCTCTGCCTCTGCCTCGGTGGTCCCTCAACCGTCTGCTGCTCCTCGGCACGGCGGGTCGGGCAGTCACGAGCCATGTGGCCCTGCCCGCCGCACGAGTAGCACTGTCTGCCTCTCGTAAGACTGGCTCCGCGCTGTGTGCCCCGCACTGCTGAGCCAGTGTCCTGAGGTCGTCTGCCCGAAGGTCTGGTCTGTCTGGACCCCTGAGTCATCCGTCGACTGCCTGCTACAGATGACTCTGCCACGTGTCGCCCTGCGGTGGGTCGCTGTGCTGGTGTAGACTCAGCAAGGAAGCTCTCGATCAGAAGGGCCCGCTCCAGTACTCCTGTCTGAGTCGGTATGCTGAGGGAGATCAGCGATGCCCTGATCTCGTGTCTCAAACCCTGCTCGAAGGTCCGGGCCCGGAAGAATGGGTCTCGTACCATGTCGGTCGAGTAGCGCGAGAGATCGGTAAATCTCGCCGAGTACTGAGCGACCATCATGCTGCCCTGCCGCAGCTGTAGAAGCTCCTGGATACGCACCGCACGAAGGGTGGATGGGACGAACTCCGAGCGGAAGAGGCTCTCAAAGTCCGTCCAAAGTAGGGATGCCTCATCGTGCACCTGGAGCATCAAGCTCCACCATCTTCCTGCTGCTGCGTGTAGTAGGCTCGCAGCGAGGATCACCATGAGGTCTGCTGGTGTCCTCACTAGCCTAAACACTCGAACCACTGCCTCCAGCCAGTCCTCTGCTGCCTGGGGATCCGTCTCCCCGCGAAACCTGGGCGGTCGCTGGCGCTGAAACTCATGCAGTGCGCTGAGGCGACGTGCATCGTCAGCGGCTGCTGCTGGAAGCATCGGGGGATCGGCGGGTAAAGCTACCGCCGGTGCCACTACTGGCAAAGGGCCCTGCACCGAGGCCTCATCGCTCGGTGGGCTGTCGTCTCGCTCGACTCTCTGAACCCTAGCTGGCTGTCGTCGTGGGGCCATCCTGAAAAGGAAACAGGTGCGCCACGGTTAGAACAATATACCTGGTGAGCTGATATAAGTAATCACAAAGAAAACTTTGAAACACACACGCAATCAATGTTTTCATGCATTAAGTCGGAAATCAGAAGTCAGGGTCCTGGTGTACGGATACGTCGTCCGCCGCACCAACACTGGACTCCCTGGACTGATAACTACACTCAATACTCTAAACATTATTTCTTCACATAGAAAGATCAGAGTTCGCGGTAGAACCGAACTCCTCTGATACCAATTTGTCACGACCCGCCCTCGGGGTCCGTGCCGTGACTACCCCAAGCCCGCCTTCCACAGGCCAGGGGCTGGCGACTAGCACCAAGGCGTAAATCCCGGTAAAAAGGGAAGGCATTGCCTTTGTAAAGTAAACAAACACCACAGAGTAAACAAGCGGAAAGTAAACACTAAACAAAAAGAAGAGTACAACTAAAAGTGCGGAAAAGAAAAAGGGCCAGAATACAAACCCAAACTGAAAGTAAAGTACAACTCGAAAGGGAAAACATCAACTGAAAAGTAAAAGCCGCTACTCCGAGCTGTCCACAGGAAATCCCACCTGAAGGGTGGGTACAGATAGCTCCTCTGCTCCACGGGTCCCGCTGTCCGCTCCGAGCAGGTCCCGCCCAGTAGTCCACCTCCGGGTACCGTCCCGCTCTGCAAGCCTCAGCTAAGGTCAACGCTGTCCGTCGTCTACAACCAACACAACGTAGTGCGGGCAAAGCCCGTGCAGGGGTGAGTATAAGCTACTCAGTAGGGACCCCGAGACCCCTGAAGGTCTCTCAAATCCACAAAGGATAAACCACGAAGAAAGGTATAATCACGAAGTAACAACCGACACTCCTTAGGTATATGCCCATACATATACCTAAGTCATCAATTCAAATACGCTCCAACCTCCGAGCCCAAGTACAACTCAGTCCACACAGGAAAGTAAACGTATTCCACACAGGAAAGCAAAACGTAATCCACACAGGATTGCACAACACAATCCACACAGGAAAGCAATAGGATTCAGCTCACACAGATATACTTCTTCAAGGACGATAAAGATGATCACTGATCCATCTAAGTCGTCAGACCCACGAAGGATCGATAGGTAACTAACCCCCGCAATGACCCACACAGGATCGGGCCCACACAGGACCTGTAGGCGCTGGCTCACACAGAACCGCTGAGCGCAAGGACCCACACAGGATCGGGCCCACACAGGACCTGTAGCACTAATCCACGTAGGATCGCTGAGTGCTGTAGTCGTCGTCGTCGAATCCACACAGGATCTCTGTACTGTCGTCGTCGCAGTCACAGTAGCAGTCGTAGCAGTAGTAGTCACAGTAACAGTCGCAGCCAGCACTAGGGTTCCCGCACACAGCAAGCTCGTTCGGAGGGTCCGCTCCACGAGCCGAGAGGCTGATACATCAACTGTCACAAAGACCAGAGTTGATGTATCCAAAAGTTCCGTATCGTCAACAGGAACTCAACGCAACAGACGGCGCGTCGATCGGACGCCCGATCTGAGAGTTATTGGCATTTTCGTCTCCGGGGCCCGGTTGGTTTTTAAGGCAAAACCAACCCGACCATACTCCACCTGCATCCAAACCTCGGGCAGAGTATGCCAAAAGATCCGTCTCACTAAGAGGAACACAACACAGCTGACGGCACGTCAATCGGACGTCCGTAGCTCAAGATATGAGCGTTTCCGCTCCGAAGGCCCGGTTGGTTTCGTGAACGAACCAACCCGGCCGAACTCAAAGTAATCCGAAACCTTGAGTGCGATATACCGAAACGACCGTCTCGATCCAAGGATTGCGTTTCCGCAGACGGTTCGTCAATCGGAGGTCCGAGGCTCAAGATATGGCCAAGAGACCGGAACTGGGTCGAAACGGGGGGTCCGGGTCCGGGCCGACCCGGCCCGACCCCCCCCCCCCCCCCTGGGGCGGTCCGGCCGGCCGGCAGGCCGGCGGCGCGGCGGCGCGGGGGCGCGGGGGCGCGGCGGCGCGGGGGCACGGCGGCGCGGCGGCGCGGGGGGCCGCGGGGGACCGCGGCGGCTTGGCGCCGCGAGGTGGCTGCACGCGGGGGCTAAGCCCCCGCTGATTGAATAACGGCGCGGCTTAAAGCTGCGCCCCTCTTTGCAAAACCGCCCCCCCCCCCCCACGTGGGGGGCTTGATTGGCAGGAAACGGGGGGCTTTGCCCCCCACAAGGAAACCGCCCCCCTCTTAAAGAGGGGGGTTTTTATGCGCTGGTCGGGGGATTAATTCCCCCGGTTTAACGTTATCCGGCCGGCCAGCTGGCCGGCCGGTTTCCTCCAACGGGACCGGAAATTCCGGTCCCCTCTTCGGCTTCCGACGCCGGCGGCCCGGCCGCCGGTCTTCTCAACCCGCCGTGGCCCGGAACCGGCCGCGGTCTCCTCGTCCAGCCGCGGCCCGGAACCGGCCGCGGTGTTCGTCGTCCGGCGCGGTGCGACGGCACCGCGCCCCTTCGCCGTGCCTTGATTCCTTTCAGCGCGGCGCGACGGCATCGCGTTCTTGAAGATTCTTCCTCGGCGAGGCACGACGGAGCCGCGTGAAATAATTGCACGATTATCCGCGTGGTGCGACGGCACCACGCCACTTTGCTTCCACCCGCAAGAATAAACAACAAGAACGATGGAGGGGGTTCGGCCGTGTTCATGCGGTCCGGCCCCCTCACGTTAAGCAATAACGCATCTTAAAATAATCCAAATCCACACGTTAGACTTGCTAAAATTCATGATCAAAAATAGAATAACTAAACAATAATCAACAACCCCTACCTCGGGTATAAGGTTCGAAGATTGTCAACGTTCCGCGGAAGACGACGTCGCGGAGGTCGGGCGTCGCGGTAGCCGTTCGTCAAATCCGATGACGAAGGGATGCGTCCGAAGAGACACGTCATTGGCGAAACTTCTTATGTCGACGAAGGGAATCCGAGGAGGAAGCGGCGTTCCCACTCGTTGACACGGAAGACAAAGAAGAGCGGAGCGGCGTTCTTCGTCGGGACTTGAGCGTTCTTCGTCAAGTTGAGCGTTCTTCGTGATCTTCGTCAGAGATGAAGAAGAAGAAGAAAAAGCTCTCCACCTCTCAAGAAGACAAACAATTAACCGAAATAAAATAAGACAACATCTTATTTTATTAACACATAACACACTAGAATTTCAAAAGTTTGAAATTCAAAAGGATTAACTCCCATAATTAAATAAGTAACTCAAGTCATTTATTGAGGCGTTAAGGGAGTTGAGAGAATATGAAAGGTTTAGGGGTTCGTGTGGGCCCCACCACACTTAATCCTCCCAAGGGAGGTTAAGTGGGTGTGGGTCCCACTTCCAACCCCCTTTGGTAGGTTTTATCAATTTATAATAAAATTTGTTCTTCACAAATTGTATTTAACTCAAACTAAAAACCCCAAAACTAACTTTCAACCCGCAATAAACGCAACTCCTGAAAAGGTCTCTTTAAGAGAATATCGGCGCTGCGAGTTCATCGGTGCCCTCGGATTTCAATTCCGAGCACCGGATCAAATGTTAGGAATTCCCGCTCGTTCGTTCACTGAACGTACCCGAGACAAACTTCAGAAATTAATTCCGGGCACTCCGGGCCTCGGAATCAGGTGCCGTCTGAAACCGCGCTCTTGTAAAATTCTAAAGAAAATTAAGAAAAAATTTCCCTTGAATTTTATGGGTCTTTACATATATAGCCTAGAGAGAGTGTCTAGTGACTTGTTACCGTCAACCGTGGTTTGGGAATTTGGTATCATTAGATTATCGAGAGGGACCCATGAGGGTGGTCATCTATTTTATAGTGATATTTGATGCGTGTGGTAAAAATGAATGTTTTTTATTTAAAAAGCGGTATATTGGCTTATAGGGATATGTTGGGAGGTCAATGGTTTTGGGAGACAAAGAATGAGTTCTGACCCAAATTTGATAGTGTAGGTGAATGTTTAGGATGTCATCGTGGGAAGTCAACCTAGTGATGCTTGTGAATCAGCATATGAAGCATGTGAGAATCTTAAAAGGTGTAATAAATGCATAATGAGTAACACAAAGTTTTGGGAAATAATTTTTTGGTGCCCCATTTCTTTCAGAAAGGTGCCTGAATACTGGTAGTTGGTTCTATGGTCAGTTTCAGAGGGTTCTATCACATGGATGTCTGACCCATCTATCATGATGAAGATTAATGGAGGCCTCAATGTTGATTTTGTGAAGAAAGGACAAGGGTGACCAAATAGTGGTGAGATGATTTAATTATAAAAGTGACTACTGGGGTGGGAGTGGCCATGTGGGTGGCCTTATTGTACAAATTTTTTTATTGGTGTGTTTGATGTTTAGAATATATCACAGTAGATGGGGTTAAAAGATCATAAGTCATGGTTAAGTTAAGATAATTGTGTATATCTAGGATTTGGTGATGTTTGGTTAATGTTATATAAATTCAATTTACGTGTGTGGTCTTAGGAAAATTCAATACCTTGAGGGATATTCTGTGGTCCAAATGTGGAAACGTGATTCTTAGGAATGAGTCTATTTAGGATGGGTGAACTGGTGAATTGGGATAAGTACATGTTGATCATTGTGAAACTAAAGTGGAATGCATGGTAATATGGGAGACTATAGGTTTGGATCGCTAGGGAGGACTACTCAGTTTCAGTTGCCAACTGTTAGTATTTTTATAAAATATAAAATGTGGTGTGTTGGAAGAAGTTTCAATGGAAACATTGGTTCACAACTACATCATAGAAAGTTATGAAGCGGGGGTGAGCTGGTTCGTAACCCCCCATGAGTTGTGGTGGTTGGGTGTGGATGAGACATTATGGGTATAGAATCCAGATACTATTAATAGTCCATAGTTTCCCTATGGTGGGAGGTGACATCATTGGGAATAATTTATGGTGGTACTCTTTGAAAACATCATTGAATACTTCTAGCAAATGATGATCATGCACAATATCTTGACGTCATCTCAAGTATATTAAGAAAGCTATAGATTTTATCCTAGTGAAACGAATGTCTTATGGTTGGCTATATAACCTGATGGAGTTTATTCTAAAGGGGATGTATATGTAGGGATGGATGGTGGGATTTCCACCACCGACCATTTACAGGTGAGTTCCTAAGAATGGAATGGGTGTCAAAAAATGTTGTGAGTGTGATACATAGAGGATGGGATCGAGTATGAGTGATTTGTTGAATAGGGTACTTCTAGAAGGACCCATTATAGTTTTCGGGGTGTTATCAAGACCAAATAAATGGATTTGGTTGTTTAAATATATTGATAAAATCAATTATAATAAAACACCTATGGTGGGGAGTGATAAGTGATTTCTGGATGTGTCAAGTAAAGCATGGATTTGATGTAGTGGCTTTAGGATGACAATGAGACAATAACCAGGTGCATGTTGGGTCTATCAAAGACTCTATGAGGGCCTTGTTTGTCATGGTTTATTGATTCATACATTTTATTTGTGCTCTGGGTGGTTCTAAATTAAATTGTAGTTTCCTATGCTAATGTTGCTGAAGGGAATGGTAAGATATGAAAATGATTTTTGGTGAGGACGATTGGGTTCAAGGACTTCATTGGTGGTGAGTTATGGACTCTTGTGGGTATTATTGGTTGACCATAGAGTTTCCTTAGGCGTAAAATCATCTTGCTCAGGCAAGGTAGTGGCATACCAATATTGAATCTGAACATCTACAGGATGAGTCAGTTCAGAATAGCTCAACATGGTATGCAACAAAGAGTACATTTCAAATTTTGGAATGGTATTGAGCAAGGACCTAGGTTTCTTTATTTAGTGTTTTTGGAATAAGTGTTATTGTGTTGGGATTGTTGATGGGTGTGATGAAGAATGAGGATGGTTTAGAAGGCAATGGATTATGTGACGATTGAGTCCTACTGGAATTTAGGGAACGACATTGATATAAGTGTTGGATGTTAATGATAATAGATAAGTCATTAAGAAACATAAAAATATAGAGGGGGTAACATGACAATAGTGGATGATGGATGTTCGAGGACAATCTAGTCAAGGGGGGTCCAACACATTAACTTGAGAAAGGAATGGATGTTTTAATTTGTGACCCACATTCAGTTTGATGTTCATAGTGACAGGTGAGTTTTGTAAAAGATGTCAAGCTTGGGAAAGGTCAATTTGTTCATAGTATGTGAATGGCTGGTAAATGGATGAAATTTCACATGGTTTTGATGGTGTAGATGATTTCCTTATGGTTGAGGCCCTTATGGGTTTTCTGGCACAGTGATGTGGGAACACATCAGGTGTGTTGTAAAAGTTGAGTGGGGGTTCTAATGGTCTTTTCCGATAGTAGAGGTCAAAACCATTGGAAGATTAGGGGGTGAGATAACGAATGTGGTAAAATTAGCACATTTAGAAGTGGTCTATTGGTGATTTGAATAGTGTTTCAAGATGAAGCGACTTCAGAATGTACAATTTTACTATTTTGGCCTTATTAAGGAGTGTTGGTATTGATTTTGATCAGGTGAGTCCCCTGAGGGCTATGGATGTGCATTGGATGTTATTATATGAAATGTGACAATTGGATCTGATATTTTAAATAGATGTATGTTTGGATTTATAATTTCTAGAACTGTTTGATTATTTTAGTGACATTGATTTTGGGGCACTGTTAGAGTTATTGAACTATGATAAAATAAGGCAAGGATATTTTTCCCATGAGTCGTGAGGAGAATCATATCGAAGGGATTCCGATTGGATCATCCCTGAGGGTTTGATGATTATTGTGATGTTGTATTATTTTGTTATTTAGGAACATTTTTTAGGATTCCTTATGGATATATGATGGACAATGTATTGGATAATGTTTTTTTTCATTTGAATAAAATACAGTTCATTTTTTGGATCATAATGAGAAGAACGTGTAGAGAAAGGTTGTTCTATTAGTTCTTGTTTTGTGATAGTATAGTAATTTTCAAGTGAAAAATCAATAAAGAATGATGGATATGTTGGTATAGTGACCTCAACTCTTTTATTGGATGTTCATTTATGCTCAGGTAGAGCGGATCAAGGATGTGACATTATAAGTTTGGGAGGTTGTAAGATCTTATACTTTGTAGAGGTATGTACTTATTTAAATTTAGTTTTCAATATATTTTTGATTGGTTTATGAAATTATTCTTAGGTTATGAGGGTCTCAGAGGTGTTTCAGTTGTGTGGGACACTAAATTAAGGAATATCGGGCCAATCTGGGAAATGCATCCATTTGGTGCATGATTAAGTAAATTATCTCACCTTCCTAAGAAATTCATGCATCCTAAGGAAATAGAAGTATGCACGGTTTGAAATTTTTTTTAAGCCAATAAGATCTCCCTAGGTAACTGGGAGACCTCTTTCACCATAGAAAATGTCTTAAACATGGGGATCATATCATTTGTAAAACCATGTGTGTAAACTGTAAGCCCCTTTAAAAGATGAATACAAGTACGATTTTCATATCTCGGGATTTTATGTATCACACTGAAATTTCATTCCATTTCTTATATTATAAACCATGTTGATGAATATAAACCTCAAAAGACTCCAAGGGATCAATCTACAATAATTCTAGGCCATTTGGAGTGTCATTGGCTGTGAGTCCATGATCCGGGTAAGTCTATTCCTCTTAATTATTCTGTTTTTGGGATTAGTGTTTGTATATTATAAAATCACCTTCAAAATCCTTAAAAACTATTTTTATAGAAGAGCCTAGGATGAATAATTAATTGGTGTATGTCTTGGGATCATAAGCTATGATTAAGAATGTGTTTGTCAATGGGTACGAGGTAGGTGGTCTAAAAGTCATATCCTAAAGTCGTTATGTTGATTTCTGCATGTTTGGTTGCATTCATTGGTTCCCCTTATTGTGATATGAATACCATGGGTTATATTTGGTTAAATTAACGTCTAAATGAGTATTTCAACCCTGAAACAATCTCTATAGGATTCATTGAGGATGATTTAACTGATTTAGGTCCATCCATGGGATGTTCCAACCTTCCAAAACATACTTAAAAAAATGTTAAGTGTGAAATTGAATTTCCATTAAGTAGACCCCATTAAGAACTTGTAAATTAATTAATATGATGATTAGTAATGTAATATGTATATTTTTATTTAGATATGGATAATGGATAAGAGATTTTTTTGATTTTCATGAAAAATTGGTTAGATGGGATTAATGGGAATGTCCTAAATGAATGTTGTTAGGTACTTGAAATGGTTAATTTGGTTCATACATGGGAAATGATGAATGAGTTATGTGAGTTAACATATGGTAATGGATGAAAATGTTAAATGGGTTAATATATGGGTCTAGTTAATATTCATAGTGATATAGACTTAGGAAATGGGAACTGGGTGGAATGACTATGTAATATAAATGATAAATGAGTTAATAGTTTGTGGAATAATGTAAATTCCCATGGTCATTATTGTAGTTTATTTTTTCAGTTGGAATTGGTTATGTTTGGTTGTGATAATTTATATGTGTTTGGAATGGATAAATAAGAATTTTCACATGACTTCATAGAGTGGGGTATTGAAATGAGGTACTACAATGATTGGTTTAGTTAGAATGAGGCTCTAAACTCAAGAACCAAATTCATGGGTTAGTAATGATGATGGAGTTTTTATTCCCCTAATGTTTTAATTTTATGAGACCAATTTGACCAATGATTAAAGGTGAGTTTTTTGTACTTGTGTTGTCTTGTTTATCTCTGGTGAGATAAATAACTTGACTTATTTCCCTTATTAATTGAGTTTGAAGAGTATTCTTAATCCGTTAAACATGTGATGAAAGTAAAATAAGTAATGAAGATGGTATAAGGATAGAAATTGGAAATAAGTATACGAATGTATTGAGTGAATATTTTTAACTAAGGGAACTCAAACATTCTTTTATTTACTTTTCCATTACTTTATACTTCCATAAACTACCTTTTTAGAATAGATATTTTGTAGACACCATTGGTGGGGTCCTACTCAGCTATAATCCAACCCTTATCAAGCAACCATTGTGTACCTGAGAAGAATTCAGGGTTTTAGGTCAGGATAAGGGTAAAGGCTCCATGTTTGGGAGTTGGATTAGGCTTATCATGGATGTGGATAGGGTTCGGGACATTGAGAAGGACCATTTAGAGACTATGTGATTTTTATTTTGTTTGATCTTTATTCACATGGTATTATCATAATGTCATGATATATTTTTCATTTGATATGTTTTGTACCTCGTTTTAGTAGATGTTTGTTTATGAATGTTCATTGGTTATTAAATATTATTTCCTCTATTTTATTTATTTCTATTACAACATACTTTGGTGAATAAATTATAATCTCCCCATGCGACCTTTTAGACCCTCGCTTATAGTCGGCAACCTCTTGTGTATGGGGATGCGCAATCAGGTACTGTGGCAAACCAGATCTAGGAATGTTTTTAGTGGTTCTCAGGTTAGGCACATTAAACTAAATCAAAATTTTATGATATTTGTACAATTTATTTAATAATTTTAAAACATCATATTCTATAAAAGGGAACATTTTGTGTTTATCAATGTCTAAATTATAGTGTTTTATTACAATGATTAGGATTTTTTTATAAATTAAATATCTCAGGATTCTATATATGAATATACCATTTCATTAGATATTACCACCTTTATTATAAGATATTTTGTTTTAAATTATATATTTTAATTTCTTCCATAGTTTATAATGTTAAACTGATTTTATGCTTCAAAACATGCATTTTATGGAGTTAAATGATAGGTGTGATAAATAGTTTTGTTTTGTTCTACCATGGAATTCTTTTTTTATTAGGTAATTTACATAAATGATGACGTTGATTATAGATTTATACATTTTTTGTTTGTTTTAAAATTGTGATTGAACAAAAATATCTCTTATGTAATGCATCCCTATATTGAGTGATTTGGATGGACTCTTCACTAGCATCAAGTATTTTTTATTATCTATAAGTGTTGAGTTTTGGTTCCATTTTATCTTAATATAGTGGAAAATTTTGACTTCATATCATTATATAAAATATTATAATTGTGTTACATGTACCTTATTCATGAAATTAATTTTATACATTTAAAAATTATTGGTTTTTAATTTTTATATTAGTTTTCGGATGACTTAAGTATCAATGTGGTTTTTTTACATTCATATTTTACAAGTAATAATGATTCCAAACTAAATAATTATAATAATTTAGATATGTAGTGGGAATACATCAAAATATGGTGAGATTAAATACAATATAAAAATATTATGTGTCAGATTACATTCAATGTGACACATATGAGTTCCTTGATTATACAATTGGGTTGGACATTTAAAATATTGGTACTAATAACTTATTTTATTAAATGAATATGTTTAATTTGGTTATCCAGTCTATTAGATGCATCATTTCTTTTGGGTTATACTTAAATGGTAAACCCAATCCATTAGTATACCATAATAATATATATTATATTATTTATATGATTGATTATGGTAATGATTTATTCATATATATTTTCTGAATTTAATTATTTTATACTAGATATAATCATAATCTATTTTCATACATTACTTGTGTAATTCCTCATGAAGCATGGGTCCTCCATATCTCTCAATCAACCTTACCCACTCCCTCCCTCCCTCCCAACCATCTTACTTTCCTCCATCCTTAACTCAAATTCTCTCACTCCCTTGATTCTATGTTTCTCTCCGATCGTTGATTCAGAGAAGGGAGCTTGATGTATAGGTCCTCTAGTATTGACTCCACCTTCTTAGTTGATCTCATCATCAATCATCCACTTCTCCCATTCGATTGTGTTTATGGTTTTTTAATTTAAACTCAAATATTTTTTATCTTTTTTCTTTCTATGTTATTATCCTTCATTGTTTTTTTATTTTTTCCTTTAATTACCAATATCTTATCCATTTTTTATTTCTATATTATTGATTCCAACTCTTTCTATTACTTTCTTACCATCTTTGGACCCTCTTTTTGATAATTTCATGGTTTGTGAGGTTGTGAGGATCTCATCCCTATGTGGTTTTTCGGCACAAATCAACCCAGACCATATATTTGATTATGTCTATAACTGTTGGTGGATGGTTTTATAACCCAGAGTAGTTTCAAATAGTCTAAAATTCCAGTGAGGTGTCTTGTTTACTGGAAAAATATTACTGTATCTTAGGATTAATTTTCCTAGTATAGTTCCAAAGCCGATGGTTCCTAGAAATGTTCTTTTTTTGTTGTATTTGATGGTTTTTTACTCATGGAGGTGAACTTATAGCCAAATTAATATTACCTTTCATCACTAGTGGAATTGTCATGTTAAACTTTATGTGGCATATTCCTATATATATTTCTATTTCTCATAGTTCAACTATGATTCATGTAGATGATTTATCTTTGGGGTAGATCTAGTGGTATCATAGTAATGTAGTAATCTTGGTGTTGATATAAGATGGTTTTGTGGTATTAATATTGAATCATGGTGTACATGTATATATTTTTGTTTTTATCATCAATTATGAAGCTCCTATTTTAATAAATCTTTGTTGTCTAATTTTATTATGATTTCATGACTATATTTTTTTACGTATATGTTAGGTTTATTATTAATCTGGTATGATCTTATTTATGATAATTTATTTCAATTTTTTTGATATCTATTAATTTCTGTTACACCTCAATATATTATTGTTTTTCTGTTTTTAAATTGAACTTCTTTGATATCTTACATTACATAAAACAACGTGCATAAAGAAATTATTAAATGTTATTATTTAATTATGATAGTTATCACCAATGTATTGGAATGGTAGGAATGGAAGAGATTATGTAAATTATGAAAATATATTTTATACATGCTTCTAAAATGAATTCATTGGTAACTAATTAATTAGAAAAGAAAATAAAAACCAATTCAATATAAAGGATATATTTTTATAAAAAATCTAATTTTAGGATGAAAATGGAATTTTTTATTAATAAGTTAAAATAAGCACTATGAGTGAACTATATTGATGAAATTTATATTAAAACTATTCAATCAAATGTTTTTAAATTCATCATATAATTTTTATTGGCTTCAGAATAGAATAAATATAATTTTAAGCAATAACAATATTTATTTTCTAAAACGAAATTTTACCACCTTTTGATGGAATATTAATTTCAAATAAGAATTTTGATAGTTTTATAAATTACATTTAAACATTTAATCTTCATTTTTAATATATGAATTCCAAAATTAGAATCTTGTGTATTTTTGGTACTTTTTAAAAAATATTCATTTTCTAATGATATGTTGAAAAAACCCAACTTTTATAAAATTGTATATTTTGATTTTAAAATCATGTGAATGTAATATAAATACTATTTTTAATATATAATATAATTAATTTAATTTTAATAATAATTATACCATATTTTTAAATAAGTACATTTTGTGCTCAAAAATACATTCTGAAGAAAACTATTTTACTTGCGTTTTATTAGTTGAATTTTTAATTAATTTCTAAAAATTATATGGATTTAATTTTTAATAACGAATTCCATTTGTTTAAAATTAAGGCATATTTTTTTGTAAATATGAACTTTTAATTTTGTGACAATATAAACAGTAAATTTGCTATATTTTATTTTGAAGGTTGTGAGTAACATGGGTAATTTAGGTAGAAAAGAAAATGATAAGAACTAGAAAATTACCCCAAAATTTTCCAAATATCATTGAATGACTTATATTCCACCTTTATCACCTAATTTCATAATTTGAGTTAATTAATGGAAACATTCCCATGAAAACGACCTTGATATTATTTAATTTATTGAAAATCACAAGATGTTACATTCAGAGTTTTAATCTTTATATTATTTTCAATATAGAGATATTAAAAATATAATTTTGACTATATATGTTATTTTAAAATATAAAAATTTATCTACATAATGGTATGTTTTTAAAATTATAATGAAGGAATATTTACCTTCAATAATTATACAACATCGATGCGAAAATTATTTTATTAATGAAGCAATAAAATAAATTTTAATTTTAAGTAAATATTAAAGTTACATATTTAGAAACTTTTTTCCCAAAAATTTATTCCATTTTTAACTATACATTTCAAAAACGTTAGGGTGATCATTTTGATTTTTTTTTAAAATTGTTGATTTTTTATGAATAGTGAAATAGGATAATTTATTGTTTTTAAAATCAAAACCCAATTACATGATTTTTTAAATCATGGATGATGTTAGGATCCTTATTTCTAACTAAGAATAATTATTTAATTAATTAGTCACAATAATAAATATTATTGATAGTCTTGAACCAAAAAAATAAATTAATGAATAAAATATTCCTACAATACCCCTATCCAACACTGTAAACACAAACCCTCACCACCTCATATAATCACACATTATAATCTTTGGATAAATCTTATATTGTATCCAATTGATCTCAAAAACCTATTCCCTTTTTCTAGGCTTTACCATCTCATTAAAATATCATTTCCATGTTCCTTTTGTAGGTTCTCTAGGAGATGAGAATAAAGAGGTAAAACCATCCTTCTTTCTGTTTTAATTTTTTTTCAATCCTATACTCACCTCCCCTTTTTAATATAGAATTATTACTCAATTATCACATAGATACTATAATTTTATTTTTATAATGAAATATTCATCATCAAATCTAATATATACTTTTTTTTATTAAAATGAAAACATTATTCTCGATGCATCGATTCACCGCCTTCGTAGACTACACGTTTTCATTTTCAATTACCACCTTCAAGGATGATTATAAAATAAATTTTATAGTTATTTAATATTTTAATATACATATCATAATCTATAAAATTTAATGGAATAATTATATAACCATAATATTAAATAAAATGACACAATTTCATGATGGTCTAAAAAACCGCCAAAATGAATTAAGACATTTTCATTAACATTACATCTAATGAATAATTCTTATAACATATATCATAATGATATAAGAAACCAATTTAATGGTTTTAAGTTCATTAATACTAAATAATTTAACTTATAGAGATGTTATTCCCATTTGACAAGAACTCCCATATTTATACTAAAGGGAACCAACCAAAAAACCATGAAATGAATGCACCTAGAACAAAGAAATTAAACATTATAACCCACAGACATGGAAATAAATTTTCTTAATAAAATTATAATAAATAATATATATGTTTAATTGGTTATTAATCAATTAATTAATATAATTTGGTTATCCAGGTCATTAAGTACATGTAAATAACAATTTCATACATAAGGTAACGGTATTATCATCTCACTTTTATTTATGTGAGATATGTATTATTCACAACTTATTAATAATGTGTGTTTCATGTATATTTCTCATTGATAAATGTTATTTTGATTATATTTATATTTATTTTATTCTATGATTCATTTTATGATTATTAAATTTACAGGGTATACAGTTCGATAGTTTTCATATTGGTGTGGGAATTCATTACCTAATTTTCATTCATTATTTTAAACATATTCTCCAAAGATTATTTCATTATATGATTATGTGCAAATTAATTTTGTTTAATTTATGTTATATTTACATTTTTATGGGTATTTTTTTCTAATAAATAGAATTTATTAATTTGGATAACTCTCACATTTCATTTTTAAAATAGTTTTTTAAATAGGTTTTAAAATAAAAAAAATGTTTTGTTTAAATTATGAAACATGGGTAGATATTACTGATTTCATGAGGAATTAATGTCATTAGGAATATTGTAAATGTTTAAGTGGTTATTTCAAATTAAAATTCTTTATTTTATAACTATATAACAATTTAAATAACTCATTTCAATGTAAAAATGGTATTTATATCATGAATTTTTCTTTGATTTCATTAGAGTATTTATATATATATCAACACTAGTTTCCATATATTTCACTTAATTGAGATTTATATCTTAATATATTATCTACCATATTTTATTTAACTATTTATGATCATTTTTAATTAGGATGTATTGTATTGATACCATTGTTCTTATCACTTGGGAGAGTTTATGTATATGTTTACTGATTGGGGAAATTTTTTACATTCCATATTTTGGTTTCACTATTTATGTGTATATTAATTATATTTCATCAATTTCATATTAATAATGAATTAGACTTAGTATGTGTTAGGTGGGGCCTGTTATAGACCCTCGATGCATGAATAGGTCTCATGTGAAAAACTAGGATGGGTTTTGTCTGAGGCCTTACCCAATTATGTAGACTTATTGGCTGAGGCATTGAAGGAATTTTTATGATGTCCCACATTATTCATTCCCTCATTATGAGATTATTTATTGAAAATCCATTTTCTTATTCGAATAGTATAATATCTAGGGTTATGTTTCATTTTCATGTAATTATTTATGTGGAATTATTTGATCATGTTTTATTCCTACCATATTATGATAAGCATTAGGTTTGAGTGGAATATGTTTTTAGTTATTCCCCATAAATTATTTTTTATGTTTATTTATTATGTCTATCACCATATGATTATTCTTATTGAGCATATAATCTATCCCGCTTCTTCAGTTTTATTTCCCCCCAAGATTACATGATATTTACTGTTATTGATATGAATGGGTACACTATAGTGAATAATTTTGTTCTAAAAGAATATGTTTTCTATTATGTGTCTATTATGAATATTTAATTTAAAATATGTATCTAGTTTTCCATGACAACTAAATTATTCAGATCTTTAGGATGCAATTCCATGAGTCATGCCAATCTAATAAATTAAGGCACCATCTCTAAGCTATATGGTTCAATTATTTACATGTTAATCATCACAATGAGGGTATGAAATTACACTATTATTATATATATCTTCTTAATATAATGAATAATAATATTTATTTTCAAATGTATTAAAATGCGTCATGCATAATTTATATATGGTTTAATGTGTATTGTGTTGAAAAATAAGGAGGTTCCATAAAAAATATATACAGAAAATAAACATTAAAGTTTTATAGGTATGATATTTTGGGGTTTTAATTGATAATGATGGGTAATGATATAATATATACATATATTATGGATTGAATAACTCAAAAAGTGAAGTATTAAATTTCTTTTTTATTTATATTACTATTTTATCCCTATCATTTTAAATAGTTATTTGAATGATAATTGAGGGAACAATAAATAATATATTTACTATTACCCATCCACAATCCATGATATTATCCCTAGATAAATATATATATCATTATTGTTTTTCACAAAATAGGTGATCATAAATAATAACAAGAAAGGTTTCATTAACCGACATGTTTGTGGTGGGTTTTCTTTAGTAGCAGCTATATGAGTTTCACTTCAGTATTCTATTTCGGAGATATTTATTTCTATATAAAATTTATAAAAATTATTTTGTGTATTGTTTCATATTTATTGATTTAATGTAGTGGAATTTTTGTTTTATTTATTTCATCATATTTTTGAAACAAATGTCTCCCATAATTTGATTTTATACCCTAAGTGTTATCCACAAACCAATAAATTATTAGAGGTGGTATTTGGGGTTATAATTATCCTAATTACTTGATGAATAAATATTTATATTTTGGGAGGTTCATGAATTAGTTGTATCAAATATATGGATGTAGTTTAGAATGGATATTGGTGTTTTACATTGGTGTGGACTACATGTTGTTTTTCTAGGAATATTTCATTAATCGAACATAGCATATGTTATTGAAAGGGCGTCTGACTAAGAAATTGAAATTCCAATCTACATTTAATATGGTGAATTTACTATAATATTACTAAAAATTTAAGATAATATGACACTACTTGTTGGGTACAGTTCTATGTGTGAAACATGCATTATTGATGGTATCACTTTTAATAAAATTGGGGTGATTTTTTATGAAATTCAATGGAATATAATTAAATTAAGTTAAATGAAACTCCACATTTCAAGTAATATGAGTTACATTATCTTGTAGTGTATATATGGACAGTGGGAATAATCTATGTGCGATTAAGGTGTGAAGTTTCTGTAATATACTTGTTGACCATAAGAGGGATGAAAAGACAATGGGGGAATCATTTTTGAAGAAGAAAATGTGTGAGTTCTAAAAACAATGCATGGACAAGTTTGAGAGGACTATCTCAGGTCATGAGATAAAGTAGTGACTGTATGTTCTTGGTATTTATTTTAGAATGATCTGTTCATAGATAGATAATTTGATCTTACAATTTATTATCTTAATGAGAGGTTCTTCTCATCTATAATTGGATTAATTTTTTTATTATCATGTGGATTTATATGTATCATGATATTAATTTTCATGGGAGTTTTATATATTTTTTGTTTCATTAGTTATGATGATGGAAATTAATATTGGTGTCTATTTGGTTGATAGTGGTAAATAAATGTGTTGGATTATACGGTTTTGTTAAAAAAAATAATTCAGTATTCCCCAAATAAATCATAAATTATGAGGCTATAAATTCTCATTTCTAATACATGCATACTCAGCAGGGTCCTACAAATTAATTTTCTAGCAACCATTGAACAATCATAGTAACACCCCTGTGAAAAAATAATAGAACCATCTGAGACCTATATATGGTTCTCTAGAATGTATCAGAATAATGTGATATGGAATGTGCTGTAGAGTTGGAATCATTCCCAAGATATGGAAATTATATTTTCCCATACAAATTGAATGAGAATCCATACAGTCTAGTGTTGAATAAAGGAGTTTTCCATGCCTTTTATGGATATTTGAAAAATAAAACGACAAGTTCTCTTAAAGTTGTTCCACCAAGACCAGCTGGGGATCCTTTTAAAAATGCAAGTTTCGGACTTGTTGAAATTTTGTTTATGGTAAAGTGAATTGAAACTGATATTGTTTAGTTTAACATTGTTCAAAATGGACTATCTTCTTCAGAATTTAAATTCATTAAACCTGGACTACTAGGTGAAATGTGTCTTATAATGATTAGTCTCAATCATATTCATGGAAGAACCAATCCAGTTCATATGCCCTTTTGGTAACTACATATAAGTGAATATGATTTCTAAATTTTCCTTATAGGAGGAACATGATTATTTTATATTATCGATGGGGAATTGGAATATGATTATCAAAGAAGATATGGTTAGAGAAACCTAGTAGGAGGCTCATATATGCCCACCTACTCTCTTTCTATTGACAACTAGGAGATTCATGATAAATTATATAATGTGGAATATTTCTTAATGAGTAAAAGTTGAGGATTACAAAAAAAGGGGCTGATGTGTTCATCCATGGTAATTGAAAAATCCAAATATTCTGGACAAGATTCTTGAGGGTCGTGAATGTTTTCTTTGGTATCTAGGTGAAGTATCCTTAGACTGGGGGTTTCACTGGAGATCGTATGATATAAACCATAAATTTAAATAGAATACATTGTTGTTAATTACCTTATGGCCCTATTGGTTTGATAAAAACCTCAATAAAAAGACCTAATTGGAGGTCTAATACGTATTATCGAAGGAATACAAGATTAAGGGGATAACATTAGAATTCATAAGTCATCCATGTAATTATAGAGGCCATGGAGGAGAAATAAATATATGGGTTCCCCTATCAACATCATTGAAAAAAAAGGTTCCTATGTAGGTGATCTAGATGAAGAGGTTCTAAGGTAGGTGACTTGGGTGAATAGAGGACATATTAATATGATCTTGGTATGGATACTATAAGAGGTATTTCATGCAGCACTAATTATGGAGATAAATGAACAATATTACAGAGATATGAAGGTTCAAATCCACTTCCTCTCTTGTAATATGAGAGAATGGTTTCATATATGGGAAAGATATATGGGACAGATATGGTCCCATAATGAAGACTAAGGTGCATCAATTTTTTTATATATGGTATTCATATATGGAATGTCCTAGTCTCTTGGATGACCCTCATAAATTGGACCCCCACTATAAATATTAAGATAACCTAGGAAATTTATTATTTTAATGGTAATATCAATTAAAAAATTAAAATACCATCTATGTACTTTGTTTTCCACATAATTTATTATTGATACTCTCTTAAAGCAGTGCTTGAGGGATTTGGGCATGTATTCTTTGAGGTTCAGTTCTTCATGGTTTCTTATTTTTAATACTAGGTGTCAAATTTGGGTGTCTAAGAGATATTTTAATGGCATGGAGTTCTATGTTTCCTATTAATATTTTGTACAAACTCGAGAATACTAGATCTTTATGTATGAAATACACTGTGTAAATGTAGTAAGAATGGGTGTGTGGTTAAACAAGTCACAAATTAGGATAGTAATATTTATTGGATAAGGAACGAAGGCTCTACATGAGGCTGGATATGGGGATCTTGGGTCAAATCCAGCTTCATTCCTCATAGGATTCAATCATCTCAATGTACGGTGGAATTATTCCTTTTCCCAAATATGAATTCAAAAAAATTGAAGTCTAGGTTGATACTATTAATATCATCCATTTAAAATTAAATATTTTACCTATTAAATTTAACAAGGATGTCAAATCATGGTTGTTTTATGAAACATGATGTTCCCCCAATTTAATTACCAATTGAAATAATTGGGGGACAATTATGCCCTAAAATATATACCGTCATAAATAAAAGGTTCTAATTTTCAATTAAACTTATGTATATATTTTATATTTTATGAACAACATAAATATAAAAATGAAAACAACATGACATGATTCATTTTTATAGTGATTCTAGTTTATGAAGAAATATCCAAAACTTCACCTCTAAAATACACAATATAAGTTTGGTGTCTTTATTCTAGGTCTTTTAATTAGTGGATATTTATAGTTAAGTAAATATTTTTAAAATTTAAAATTTTAGAAGATCAGTAAACCTAATCAATATCAGAAAAAATATTTCTTCAAATATTAACATAATACATTGTATAAGAAGTATTCCATTCAAAATAATTGAAATTTTATTTTTAGAATTCAGAGTGAACTAAATAGTTGGGATAATATAAAATTGATTGAAAACAATATTATGAGTTACATGTAATCAAAATACGATAATCACTATTATTGTATATCAATATCCAGTCAATAATTATTGATGTATTTAATTACAAAAAAACCTAATAAAAATCATTTTTTGAACTGTATCTTTAACACCCTAATATTTCATAGTATGTTATTTTCTTTAATGTAATTCAATAGCTTGTGCTACACGCAACACCATGTTTGAGCGCACCATGAATTACAAAACATGCCATTCAAAAAACGGTTATGAAAACTATCAACTAAATTCTGAATTTTATATATTCCACATAATTTTAACATCCATATTATACGTTTATTAGACATAATATGAGAACAAATTCAATTTTTTATATAAAGGAAGTATTTTTCAGAAAATAAAGTTTTACCACCTTTTAATGGAGATCCTTTTTTAAATTTAATATTTCACAATTTTATGTATTAAATTTGACAAAATAAACTTCTTCCATTTAATTGGGACATAATAATTTAGTTGCGATAATTTGTTTTGTGTTTTTTCTTATAACATTAATAATTTGGTGAATAGTGAAAAATACAAAATTTTAATTGAAAACAAGATTTTTTAATCAAAATAATTTATAGTGTTAAATTATACATTTGACTGATTTGGAAGTTTAAGAAGATTATATTTTTATCATTTAATACAATGTAGGTCATTATAAGTAATTTCACATTTAAATTTGACCTAAACACATGTCAATCTTTTGTAAGTTTTTACTTTATAAAAACCATCTTTTTGGGTTTTGGAAACGAGAAATGATTTTATATTAATTAATGAAAATATTATGTTTTTAATTTGGTAAAATATAATTCATTTTTGAATATATCATATCAAAATAAGCTTAGGATTAATTTTTGGAATTTTTCTGAAAACTTTCAATTTTTGATTAATAGTGAAAAACACTCTGTTATTATTTAAAAATCAACTTTTTATTTAAATATATATATATATTAATTTTTTTTATTATTAAAAATAGATATATAATAACTATATTAGTTTATTTTAATTCATTATAGTCATTTTATAATAAAATTATATGTATAAAATTTTATTGAAATGTTTAACGTCTTTTACCCACCTTCTAAGCACCTTAGAAAATTTGTATAAAACATAATTTTACCGCTTCTATGTATTAAATATAAAAAATAAAAGAGAAATGGTTTATATTAGTATGTAAAATTTGGTTCAAAAAGATAAAAATAGATTTTGGCGAATAGTAACTTTTGACATTTATTTACCATGGTTTAAAGTAAATAGGATAATTAAAGGTAAAATTTACATTATAATTACTCTAGCACATTACCTAATTCAATTAGAGAAGTTTATTTCGTCCAAACCCAATTTTTGAAATAAAATATGATCCTTTTGGCCCACATGAATTATATTAGGACATTTATTAATATTTTATTTAAATAATAGTTAAAAGTGTTAAATTAAATGTCTAATAACTAAGCCATTTTAAATATTGGGTTATATATAAGATAAAATTGACCATAAATACTCATTAGAAATCTAAAACTATTTCCAAAAAGCTGGTATTATATTTATATTTTTTAGAAATTAAATAATTAAATTTAATTATGACAAAATGATGATGCTGTAATTACGTTATTAAAGAAATATTAAAATAATTGAAATTATAAATATCAAAATAAATGTAAATTGAGACTTATGATGAATTCCAATAATTTTTTTTGTTAATATGACATTTTAGGGTTGATTAAATAAATTATATTCAATGTAATCATGTTTTTAGGACTTTAACAGAAATAAAATACCAAATATTGTAAATATTGACATAAAAGAGTTTTTAAAAGAAATACTATATTATTAATTGATTTAATATTCCTAAAAATATATGGATCCGTAAATGGGCATATATAAGAATATATATATCTATAAAGAACCACTTGGGGTTTGCTTGGATTTTTATAGCAAGTTTATTAACCATTTATTACAATAATACAATAATACATGGTAAAAGTTAAACTATTTGACAAAGAGTTGAATCTAAAACATAAGGTTAATATAGTGACCAAAACCTGTCTAAAACCTATAGTATGATATGTTTTCGACCCATCCCCACCTTTTCCTCGAAATAAATCCATTTGGAGCCATTAGACACCAAAAATGTATTTATAATAAAATAATATTTCAAGGTTTTCCTAAAGTGACCCTCACCTCTCTTATAAAAGGGTACTTCCCCTTCGCTTAATTTAACACCTCCCAAGACATTTGGATCTTCCCAACCCGGGAAAAATATCTTCACAACTACTATAAAGACATCCTAGAGGACATCCTTTGACCAGAAATCCAACTTAAGGAGCCCTTTTTATCAAATCAAAAAGGAAGCACCAGAAGAAGATGTAATAATTTCGTCACCTCTTTCAAAGTTATCTTCTTCTTCTACGTACTCTTTCATTGTCGATTACATAACAAAATTATAAATCTTGTTCTATCTACATTCAATGATGTTATAATAAATATGGTTCAATAATATTCATTATTCTGTCTATCCTATGATTGAAAAAGTCACCATACATGTGTACATAAGGCCTACCATCTCCACATCTTTGTGTAGTTGTTATTCAATACTTCATTATTTGGATGGGTATTGTAACACCCCATGTATATAAAGAATATGAAATTTTTATATTTATCTATATTTGTGAATATAATGTTAATATTAATTTAAAGGAAACACTATTCTCGATGGCGTACCCAATACGCAACAACGAGTTTCTTAGAAATCTTATGTTGCACTCTAATAATAAAATAATGTTATTTTAAATGGTAGTTAACGCCTAGCCGTTGTAATGGTGGGAATAAACAGAAGTAACTGCAAAATGATTATATATATTTGTCAAATATTTTTACTTTTATCCAATAAATGGTAAAGGCTTAAAATGCCAATGAATCCAATTTTAAGTGTATATATTCTAAAATTCTTTTAAAGGTAGATTAACCGCCTTTTCATGGCGAACCCTTTTTAAATCCACTTTTTGAAAATTTTATCTGTCATATTGGACTAAATAAAATCCTTCTTTAGAATCGGGACATCAAATTTTACTTTATGTATCTTTTTGGTATTTTTTTGACAAAGTTCATTTTTTAATGAATAGTTAAAAATGTTGTATTTTAAGTAAAAAATCCTTTTAATCTAATTTATTTATATGTTTAGATTATCTTCTTAATTTGTTTTAAAGTGAAATTAGAATATATTTTTACCATTTAATCCAATGGTGGTCATTGAAATTAATTTCACTTTGAAATTGGACATAAACAAGTGTCAGTCTTTTGATAGGTATTGCTTCTTAAAAACACGCTATTTGTTTTGAAAACGGGAATTAATTATAAAATTAATTAATGCAACATATATTTTTTGAATTTTTTAAAGTATACATCATTTGTGAATATGGAATATCAAATATATCTTTGGCAGAATTTATGGTAATTTTCTTGAAGAACTTCAATATTTGATGAATAGTGAAACCACTAAGTGGTAGTTAAGAAAACTAATTTTTTGTTGAAATGAATGTTTACCACTTATGTGTATTGAATTTAAAAAATATGACATACATGGTTGTAATTAGTAAGTAAAATGTGGTTCAATGGGAATAAAATAGTTTTTGTAGAATAGTATCTTTTGAGTTTTGTTAACCGCAATTAGAGGTAATTAGTGTAAATTATGATAAAAATGATATTATAAAAATATAAAAATATCTTCACACATGTCCTAAAATTATTGTATAGGTCATGTCTGACCACAAAAATCCATGGGTCAATTTGTGGGACCCCATGGAGCCACTTGGTAAAGATAATTACATCAATACCTTTTATTTAAAGTAAAAATAAAAATGTCAGAAACATGTATTGTTTTACTAAAACAATTTATAAATGGATTATATAAGTTATATTTTTGGCTATAAATTCTAATTATAAAGCTAAAAAGATTTCCTAAAACATGGTAATTTTTTCATAATTATTTAGACATCAAAAAGATAAAATTATTTATGACATGGTGAAGCAGTGTTTACGTCATTAATGAATGATTTAAATAAATAAGAATATAATGTTTACAATAATATCCATCACTTGTCCAATTCTTATTGGATGATTTTATTTCGAACATGGACCACCATAGCTTCGTCTTTAATGATTTTGGTAGCTTTATAAACCGAATTAAATTTTATAATAAAATAATGGTTTCAAGATTTCCAAAAGAGCCGCTCCTCTCCCTTATAAAAACCCCACTCCCTACCCATCTATGACACTTCTCAAGCCCTTTGGCTCGTCCAAACTCTACTAAAATAAGCTCCCAATATCCCTCACTTAATCCTAGAAGCCTTTACTTAGTGATAATTCTCTTAAAGAAACCCTTTTGGTTCAAACCAAGGGGAGTTACCTGATTTAAAGGTAAAGTCTTCCCTAATATTCTTTTGTTTTATTTTTCTTCTCCAAACCCCTAAACTATTTTTATTCCTCTATTTTGCAACAACAAAAGTATCTTAAATATACTAGTATTTTGTTATGATAAATATTCGAGCTACACTTACACAAACCTCTGTCTAATGGTTAAAGAACATACTGTTTCTGTGGATGGTGAATTACTGCCTCACAAAATGATGATTGTTTTATCTTCTCCTACCACCTCTCATGGTGGCCATTATGATGGAAATATTTTTATATGACATATATTAAACTTATTTCATATCTATTATTCTATATTTTATATTTAAAACATATCTTTATGTTTTGAATGTTGTGCAAATATGATAATTTCATACGAGGAAGTGTGGACTACTGCCCTCTCAAGTGACGTGACTCGTTCATGAAATACATGGAATGTATAATGAATGAAATTAATCAACATATTTGACCTAATATAAAATATATATTATACTGGAATTATTATTATATATATATATCTCTATTTTATTTTTAATTCCATTAATATGACAAAGAAATGAAAGTAGCATTCATGCGTACGTACGGCCTACCGTCTCCATGAACGGTGAATTTCATTACTTTTTATCTCCAAATGATATGGAATAGTATAAAGTGAATATTCACTGGATATATATGATATTTAAATCATTAATACTATTCTAGAGATGATTTACTTATAACTACATGGATAATCATTTTCAAACAAGTTCATTTTTGACTCATGTACCAAACATCGACAAAAAACGTCGGATATGAACTCACATTATTAACCAATTATTATAACACTATAATATGTTATATGAACTGAATAATAATATTTAAATGAGGTACATAAGAAATTATAAATTGGAAAAAGTTTATTATTTAGGAATATAATGAAACGAATAAGACAAATCAGACTTGAGGTAAGGGATTCTACCGCTCTCTCTTTCCTTTTAAGTACTCTCTTTTATGTCATTTATTTTAATCTCATATCTATTATGTTTGGGGATGTTCTTTTATATTCCTAATTCTGTAATTTTTATGTTCAAATTATGAGATACCCTATTTGATCTCATAAATCCATTTTTGGATGTTTTAAGTGGCGCCGTTAGGCTGCCGAGTTTTGGTACGAGATTTTTCATCTCACTTTTATTCCCCTGAGATTTCTACTACATTTCCCACCATTTCCTTTGAGTGGTGTATGTACTGCCCATTATTATACACTTTGTGTAGTATAATTTCATTTATGAGTATTTTCATCAATGTTTTATAGTCCTTCATTCATGGGGTGTACGTTTCGAAAGTTACCCAAGACGGTAAGGGAACCATTCACCATCCTCTTTTTAAAAGACTTATTTTGTTATGTCTTTTAATTTACATCTTATTATGTTGGGATATGTTCTCCTATATCCTTATTGATGTAAATTTTATGTCCAAATGATGAGATACTATTTTATCTCTCATCAAATCATTTTATGTGTTTTAATATGACGCTGTTAGGCTATCAAATTTTTCCAAGGGAACTTCTTAACTCAATTTCAATTCTTTAGGTTAAACTTGTACTCCTTGAATATGTCATTCTATGAATATGTGTGAATGATATCTGATTGTTTTTCACTTAATATCCTATTATATTGGTTGTATTTATATTTTTCACACATAATTATGTAAATGAATTATCCTTAATCTAAGGATACTGACTTTGTATGGAACTTCGTGTCAATGTCCTTTCATTGAGGCATATTTTGTTTTATACAAAACCTTCTTTTATACGGTGTATAAACCCCTTTGACGTTTACGTTTATTCCAAAGGAATCTTTTTTATATGAATTGTTTTACTAAATGAAAAAATGAATGATTTGTCTTATGTATGCGGCGACAATGACTTCTCCACCGCCGTGACATTATTTGAGTTTCGACTTCCTCTACATGCCATAAATTTTTTTAAAAGAAAAATAAATACCATGTTTTACTTTTCTATTTTGTTGGTATTGAAAACGGTTTTGATAATGTTTTTATTATATCAATGTGTTAAAGATATGTTTTGATTGAAATGTGGAAATGTTATGTTTTCTTTTATTCTTGTTTTATGTGATACGATTAAGTTATGGTTATTGGGAATTGTTTATGAAGACGGGTGGTTCCGTGATAAACTATGGGGGGTGAGCCCGATATAGATCTCCAATGCATTGGGTAACGCGAAGCAGTTAAACTCTAAGGTTTCTCTGAAGATATTTAGGGAATATACTGTGATGGGTATTCCAAACGTAACCATGACGGTTACTCCCTACGTAAGAATGTTATGAATTCCTCAAGTTACCTTTATGTCTTATGAATTCTATTGAGTTATCCTTAAATCATATGATTTAATGAGTTAAGTTAAAGTGATTATGTTTTAGGAGTAAAGTATGATTTCATTTATTGTTATGTATACATGGTCTAATGTTTTATTTCTGTATTGTTATAACCCTTAATGAGCTTTTTATGCTCATCCCATGTTTTTGAAATGATTTTCACAAGAATTAAAGTGGAATACCATCAAGGATGGGATCAAGGAAATGTCATGATGTATGAAACATGGAACTGGACATGACTCTTCTATTCAAGAGTTTATATTTTGTGAAAAAAATGGAAACTGAGTAGATGTGTCTACCTTGTAATCTTTGAGATTTAATAGTTATGATCAAATTCTATAAAACTATAAACCTGAAAAGATCCTCAATTTGAATTATTCATTTAATTCTAGAATATGTAATGTACTAAGTTTCGGTCCTTATAATTGATATCAGAGGTCGGTTTAGATAAATTGAGAGGTTAGAGTGTTGTTTAAGCATACATGACAAGTTGTGTATAACCACAATGGTTATTATATTTGATAGAGTCATTGTTATTTATGAAAGTTTGAATGAGTCTGAGATAACTTGGATAAGTATATCTTAGTGTTTATCTTCCTCTTTAGTACCTGATGATTTTGTTGATATACTCACACTGATCTTTTTGGTTTTAGTAAATGGATGGATCTAGCAGGCACCAAAGTGGAAATGGGTTTGAAGGAAACTGTGGTGATTCTATAATTAAGAGACTGAATGAAATGGGGGATTCAATGAGAAATCTCATGGTTATTCTAAACCAATTATCAGGAGTCATGATCAACCACTTGAACCTTGGTGAGTTCTCTAATGTATCATGTATGAGAGAACAAACTCAGTGTGGATGTTCAGGTAATAATTATAAAGGTAACCATTAGGGTTTATATGATCCTTACTTTTGAGGTAATTATGGGTTACTATATGATATGATGGAATATTAACAGAATGAGATAAACATGAGGTTAAAATTATGTTATGGTTATTTTTGAAGATTTTTTCGCTTTTTAGGTAATGGTATAAGAATTATGTAGTTTTGGAAAAAAGGACAACACGTAGACTGTGTGATAACTTGTCACGTCGGACGAAGCTGTGGGAATCAAACCCACAACCAATGTGTGACTGGTATTTATCGCCTACTACTAGACTATGTGAAGTCCCTGGTTAGTATGAAAAATTCTATTTAGTTAGATGATTTTATGAATCAAGAATAAGTTGATTTTGGGTTATCTATGGAAACGATTGACCTATCATGGAGGATATATGATTAGGTTAATTACTTTTCAATATGAGACTTTAAGAGAAACTGATATTATTTGGAGATAAATGTTAATTTTTCCTTGGAAGACTATGTGATTAAATCCATCAAATATTTGGGTTTTAATCATAGTTTGGTTTACTTTGATTAATTTTAGGGACAAATTGTTTATCGAATTGTCTTCATTGAACTTTGTGGTTTTTTTGGAAAAATTATGGAGATTAAGAATAGATTTTCTTTTTATAAAGGATTATCCTTTTTGGTTATTATATGATCTCGTAGTAAAAATTTTTGTTTTGGTTTTTGTCTAAAGACATGGGAAATTTATAGTTCTCTTTTTTGGATAAGGTGATTCTCTAGAAGTTGATTATAACACTCTTAATGTGAACAAGTCATCCTAAATACTCGTATTTTGGAGAAAATATGAGTTTGGGTAAGAAATATAGTAAAATATGAAAGTCAACATGACAAGTAAGTATGTTTCCTTAGGATTTAGTTAAGATCATAAATAAATTCTTCAATGAAAAGTAACTTATAACAAAAATGTTGTCTGTTAACTTTTCGTACTGGGGAATCAAATACCATTTAACCTATCACAACTTTGTGATTTTCTTGTGGTTAACTTTGTCCTAATCATGTTTTCTATCACTCTCCATCAGAACATAAACCCATGTTTTCTCTTCCATGTCCATGTTTTCCTACATGGAATCCTAGTATGGGTTAACTCGTATGACCTTTGTACTTCTCTTTCTTTATTTTAAAGTGATAGTTTTACCGACTCTTGTTCCGATGTGGGACATTAAATGAAGTTTCTGATCCCAATTTTAAAATTTCGAGGACGCAATTCCCAAAAGTGGTGAAGGATGTAACACCCAAGGTAAATAAATAATATGACATTTTTATATTTATCCATATTTGTGAATATAATGTTAATATTAATTTAAAGGTAACGCTATGCTCAATGGCATACCCAATACGCAACAACGAGTTTCATGGAAATCATATGTTTCACTCTAATAATAAAACAATATTATTTTAAATGGTAGTTAATGCATAGCCGTTGTAATAGAGGGAATGAACAGAACTAACTTCAAAATGATTATATATGTTTTTAAAATATTTTTACTTTATCCAATAAATGTTAGAGGATTAAAATGCGAATGAATCCAATTTTAAGCGTAAATATTTTAATATTCTTTAAAAGGTCGATTAACCGCCTTTTGATGGAGATCCTTTTTTAAATATACTTTTTGAAAATTTTATATGTTATATTTGACCAAATAAAATCCTTCTTTATAATCAGGACATCAAAATTTACGTTGCGTATCTTTTTGGTATTTTTCCGATAAAGTTCATTTTTTAATAAATAGTGAAAATGTTGTATTTTAAGTCAAAACCTCCTTTTAATATAATTTATTTATATGTTTAGATTATATTTTTAATTGTTTTTAAAGTTAAAGTAGAATATATTTTTACCATTTAATCCAATGGTGGTCATTGAAATTAATTTCACTTTGAAATTGGACATAAACAAGTGTCAGTCTTTTGATAAGTATTGTTTCTTAAAAACACGCTATTTGTTTTGACAACAGGAATTAATTTTAAAATTAATTAATGAAACTTATATGTTATGAATTTTTCAAAATAGACATTATTTTTGAATATGTAATATCAAATATAGCTTTCGCTGAATTTGTGGTATTTTTCTGAAGACCTTTATTTTTGATAAATAGTGAAACAACTAAGTGGTAGTTAAGAAAACTAATTTTTTGATGAAATGAAAGTTTACCACTTATGTATATTGAATTTAAAAAATCCTACATACATGGTTGTCATTAGTATGTAAAATTTGGTTCAATGGGATTAAAATATTTTTTGGAGAATAGTAACTTTTGAGTTTTGTTAAACGCGATTAGAGGTAATTAGTGTAAATTAAGATAAAAATGATATTATAAAAATATAAAGATATCTTGAAACAAGTCCTAACCTTATTGTATAGGTCAGTTCCGACCAAGAAAATCCATGGGTCAATTTTTGGGACCCCATGGAGCTACTTGGTTAAGATAATTATATTAATACCTTTTATTTAAAGTAAAAATAAAAATGTCACAAACATGTATTGTTTTACTAAAAAAAATTTAAATGGGTTATATAAGTTATATTTTTGACTATAAATACTAATTATAAATCTAAAGAGATTTCCTACAACATGGTAATTTTTTCATAATTATTTAGGCATCAAAAAGATAAAATAGTTTATGACACAATGATGATGCAGTGTTTATGTCATTAATGAATGATTTAAATAAATAAGCATATAATGTTTACAATAATATCCAAAACTTGTCAAATTCATATTGGATGATTTTATTTTGAACATGGACCACCTTAGCTTCGTCTTTAAGGATTTTGGGAGCTTTATAAACCGAATTAAATTTTATAATAAAATAATAGTTTCAAGATTTCCAAAAGAGCCGCTCCTCTCCAATATAAAAAGACCCCACTTACTACCCATCTCTAACAACTCTCAAGCCATTTGGCTCATCCATACTATACTCCAATAATCTACCAATATCCCTCTATTGATCACTTAAGCCTTTACTTATGAATAAATCTCTTCAAGAAACCCTTTTGGTTCAAACCAAGGGGAGTTACCCGATTTAAAGGTAAAGTCTTCCCTAATGTTCTTTTGTTTTATTTTTCTTTTCCAACCCCCTAAACTATTTTTATTCCTTTATTTTGTAAAAAACCCAGTATATTAAATATACTAGTATGTTTTTATGAGAAATATTTGAGCTACACTTACACACACCTCCGTCTAATGGTTAAAGAACATACTGTTTCTGTAGATGGCGAATTACTGTCTCACGAAACGATGATTGTTCTATCTTCTCCTACCACCTCTTATGGTGTCCATTATGATGGAACTATTTTTATATGATATATATTATATTTATTTCCTCTCCATGCTTCTGTATTTTATATTTAAAACATACCTTTATGTTTTTCATGTTGTGCAAATATTATAATTTCATACGAGGAAGTGTGGACTACCGCCCCCTCAAGTGATGTGAATCGTTCATGCAATACATGGAATGTATAAAGAATGAAATTAATTAACATATGTGACCTATATAAAATATATATTATACTGTAATTAATATATATATATATCTCTCATTTATTTTTAATTCCATTAATATGACAAAGAAATGAAAGTAGCGTTCATGCGTACGTTCGGCCTACCGTCTCCATGAACTGTGCATTTCATTTCTTCTTATCTTCAAATGTTATGGAATAGTATAAAATGAATATTTACTGGATATATATGATATTTAAAACATTAATACTATTCTGCTGATGATTTACTTATAACTACATGGACAATCATTTTCAAACAAGTTCATTTTTTACTCATGTACCAAACATCGACAAAAAACGTCGGATATGAACTCACATTATTAACCAATTATTATAACATTATAATATGTTATATGAAATGAATAATAATATATAAAGGAGGTACATAAGAAATTATAAATTGAAAAAAGTTTATTATTCAGGAATATAATGAAATGAACAAGACAAGTCAGACTTGAGGTAAGGGATTCTACCTCTCTCTCTTTCCTTTTAAGTACTCTCTTTTATGTCATTTATTTTAAGCTCATCTCTATTATGTTTGGGGATGTTCTTTTATATTAATAATTATGTAATTTTTTATGTTCATATTATGAGAGACCCTATTTGATCTCATAAATCCATTTTTGGACGTTTTATGTGGCGTCGTTAGGCTGCCGAGTTCTCGTAACGGATTTTTCATCTCACTTTTATTCCCATGAGATTTATGCTACATTTTCCACCATTTCCTTTGAGTGTTGTATGTACTGACCGATATTCTACTCTTTGTGTAATATAATTTTTTTAACAGTATTTACATCAATGTTTTATAGTCCTTCATTCATGGGGTGGACGTTTCGAAAGATACCCAAGTCGATAAGGGAACCTTTCACCCTCCTCTTTTTAAAAGACGTATTTTAGTATGTCTTTTAATTTACATCTTATTATGTTGGGATATGTTCTCATATATCCTTATTGATGTAAATTTTATGTCCAAATGATGAGATACCATTTTCTCCCTCACCAACTCATTTTATGAGTTTTAATATGACGCTGTTAGGCTGTCGAATTTTTTCAAGGGAACTTCTTAACTCAATTTCAATTCATTGGGTTAAACTTGTACGCCTTGAATATGTCATTCTATGAATATGTGTGAATGACCTCTTATTTTTTTACACATAATATACTCTTATATTGGGTGTATTTATATTTTTCACACATAATTATTTAATTGAATTATCATTAATCTAAGGGCAGTGACTTTGTATGGGACTTCGTCTAAATCTCCTTTCAATGAGGCATATTTTGTTTTATACACAACCTTCTTTTATACGGTGTATAAACCCCATTGACTTTTAAGTTTATTTAAAAGTAAACTTTTTTATACGAAGTGTTTTACTAAATGAAAAAATGAATGTTTTGTCTTACGTATGCGGAGACAACGACTTCTCCACCGCGGTGACATTATTTGAGTTTCAACTTCCTCTACAAGACATATCTTTTTTTAAAGAAAAATAAATACAATGTTTTACTTTTCTTTTATTTTGGTATTGAAAATGGAATTGATAATGTTTTTATTATATCAATGTGTTAATGATATATTGTGATTGAAATGTGGAAATGTTATGTTTTCTTTTTTGCATGTTTTATGTGATATGATTATGTTATGGTTCTTGGGAATTGTTTATGAAGACGGGTGGTTCCAGGATAAACTAAGGCCGGTTGAGCCCGATATAGCTCTCCAATGCATTGGGTAATGCGAAAGAGTTAAATTCTAAGGTTTATATGAAGATATTTATGGAATATATAGTGATGGGTATTCCAAACATAACCATGAGGGTTACTCCCTTTGTAAGAATGTTATGAATGCCTGTTGTTACCTTTATGTCTTATGATTTCTATTGAGTTATGCATAAATCTTATTATTTAATGAGGTATGTTAATGTTCTTATGTTTAATGAGTAAAGTATGATTTCATTGATTCATATGTATTCATGGTCTAATGTTTTCTTTCTGTATTGTTATAACCCTTACTGAGCTTTTTATGCTAATCCCAAGTTTTAGAAATGTTTTCCACAGGACAAAAAGTGGAATACAGTCATGGATGGGATCAAGGAAATGTCAGGATGACTAAAACGTGGAACTAGACATGACTCTTTTGTTAAAGTGTTTATTTTTTGTGAAAAAATGGAAACTGAGTAGATGTGTCTACCTTGTAATCATTGAGATGTAATAGTTATGTCATAATTCTATAAAACTCTAAACCTGAAAAGATCCTTAATGTGAATTATTCATTTAATTCAAGAATATGTAATGTACTAAGGATGGGTCCTTATAGGTATAATAATGATGTATAATTGATTTAATTAATAAATATATCATATTACTAATTATGTATATTTTATATAAAATCCAATTATATAAGATGTCCCCATCAATTTAATGATATTGTCACTCGTGCGTACGTACGGATTACCATCTCCATGAAAGTGATGAGATTAATTTTCCATCGTAACCGTTCAATAATAATTTTATTTTTATTATAAAAAATATTGTTTAAGAACTTTATGTTATTCTTGATATGAATCAAATTCATCCTATCCATAACAAACATGACTCATGTACCAAAACATATAAAGGAAAAAAAATCTGTTAACACCTGAAACAATGACACTACTAAAATATTGTTAAAAAAACAATATTAGAAGATCATATATGATAAAATATTTATTTATATGTTCTTTTATAATTTAATAACAGTTATTTAAGTATTATACATGATTTTAATGTACCTTTGACTAAGGAAAAGTACACGGTAAGGGGTTTTCATCTCACTTTGTATTCCCCTGAGATTCATGAAATATTTTCCATTATTTTTTTGTGTGTGGTGTATGTACTACCCATTATTGTAATCCTTGTGTAATATAATTTAATTTATGGGTTTTTAAAAAAATTTATGATCATTCTTTCATGCGGTGTATGTTTCGCAAGTTACCAAATCTGTAAGGGAATTTAAAATTTCAATTTCCACCCATTAGGTTTTCTACAAACTTCATTGATTATTTTACTCCAAGATTATGGGTTAAATCACTATTTATTTACTCATTTAGTAATTTACACTCCCCTTTGTGTGGATATACTTGTGATACATTTAATATCTACATTGATAAATTCTCAAGTCATTGATATAAACTAGATAAGTGTAATTTTAACTCAATTTTTTTTCATTGAGTTAAACATCCATGTTATTGGTGTTGTTTTTACAAGAATATGTGTCAATAGCCTCAAATTGATTTGAACTAAATATCCAAATATATTTAGTGTATTTATATTTTTCACACATAATTATGTCATTGATTTATCCTTAACCTAAGGATAAAATCTTTATAAGGGATTTCATCTCCACATATATTTCATTGAGACTTCTTTGTTGTTATACTCCAATTCATGTTTATTTAGTGTATATACTATACCCTGACATAGTATATCTTGAAACCCTTTATTCACCATATATTACAATGTTTTCATTACCTCAATTAGTTGTATTCAAGCATCTCTCATTTGGATAGGAACTCTAACAAAAATATCACTTTAAATGTTATAAACAATTATTTTTCCAAATATTTCTCATTAATATCCATGTTTTAAAAATGGTTTTTTGATTTATTTTAAGGGACTATAATTTTTTAAAATAGAAATTAAATTTTAAAGATTCAATGTTGTATGAGACAATTTTATCAAAAAAACCATTTTAAACACCTTCCTGATAAATAGTGAAACTTTTAAATGTTTTCATGAAAAAATGGGGATATTTTTCTCCAAAGGTTTTGATGATTATTTTCATCTATGTCAATATCGTTCATTATTCTCGATTGATTTTAATTTATTATAATAAAATATTTCATATTTTATTCAATGAGTGATGTTTCAAAGTGGATGTGCACTTTTCATAACATTCATGGTTTGTGGTTAAAATATTGACATTTCGTATGCTAGTTTTAATACAAATGATTATATTATGTTTCAACCTTTTCATAATAAGAATGCATTGTACTATGTAAGTGATTGGTGGAGCCCACTATAGATCCTCGATGCATCGATAGGTCTCGTGAGACAAACTCATGTCTTTGAAAAAGGCATTGAGAAAATCGTATTTGAAGTCTTGGCATGAGGCCTTGACTGTGTGGTTATGATGTCAGACATTATGTATTCCATCATTATGAAATTGTCTATTGATATTACATGTGATTATTCGACTATTAGAATATCCCTGTGAATATGTAAATGGAATTATTTGATTTGAAATTTCTATATAATGTTGATGTTTTTGTTTAAAAGTCTTGTTTTTTTCTTTTACATTGCCTTAAATGTTTTGCCATATTTAAGATAGTTTATTCTATATTGTTATCCTTACTGAGCATCTACGCTAACCACATTATTATGTTTTATTTTTACTAGGATTCAATGAAGTATATTACGACTAACCTATAGGAATAGGATAAGGAATATAAGAGTCTTCAAAGGGGAAAAAATGTTGTTTTTCGTATTTCATGACATAATATTAAACGTATGTATGTATCTAGTACTTCCAAGGCTACTGAACTGATCAGTATTTTGAGACTTTATTCCTTATATCATGAAAATTTTAAGTAATAATGCACCAATTCTGGGTAACTGAGGTAAGGGAATTATAGTTGGTATTAGAGAATGTTTAGTACAAACTGTGGAAGCTAAATTTTGAAAAACTCTAATTAGAAAAAACTGCCCTAAGACAGACTTTGAGGATTAGTATAGAAGAACATCCCAAAATTTTGGTAATTTAAATATTATGTGGGTTTTCCAAGAATTAAATCCTGGTCCAGATATGAGCGGGATGAGGAAGCTTTGGTAAAAATTTACATAGGAGTGAAAACTCTGACAAAGACTTTCGAGCTTGACCTGGGTTATCAAGGTACATGAGAACATGCTTTGATGTGCTCTTGGTTATGACACTCTTAGGGGGATATGCTTAAGATAATTCTAATTATCTTTACAAAATTATTTGAATAATTTTAATATAAGATGAGAATACATAACCTTGGATAATTATAAGGTGTTTTAGATTGAAAATAAGGTGTCATGATATTTTCTATATGATTTTAGGACTCACACTATGCTTTCTTGTGTTAGTCAATGGATGGATTCCAAGGAAGTCATAGTAACATTGAACATGATGTACAAGGTGGGATGGTGGGGGAAATGAGTAATGAAATGGAATGTCGATATCCATAAAAGATATCATGTTTTTTACGAATTAGTTTTCCCAAAATATGATCAAAAATATATATATTAACCAACTCTTAGACTCAACGATGAAGAGAAAGGTGGTGAATGATATGATCTATAGTAGTGGAAACTGTGGAGAAAAGAAAATTCAATTTCCTTCATGCCAGAAATGTGGAAGGAGACACCCATGAAAGTGTCTCAATGGAATAAAGAAATACATAATCTGTGGGAAAGAATGGAATAATTTAAAGAATTATTGAGTAAAAAAGAAGACTACTATAGAAGAAAAACAATTATCCCACAAATCGTATTACTGTCATCTGTCGTAAATGTAAGGCACCAAGTAATTACCCGAGTGAATTCACTATTCCATAGGATAACCTCTAAGTCAAAGAAGAAACTATGTAGACATAAATGGATGGATAAATGTTTAAAAGAATGTGATTACTTTGGAAGAAAATTCTCTTGTTTGTGTAACAATGCAATTTTTTATGCGAAAATGATATTTGAAGACGAATGAACTTTTATTTTGTGGATATAGTTATAAAGAACCATTTGGGTTTATATGATCCTTGAATTTTATGAAATTATAGGTTATTAATTTTTTGGACGAAAATGTGAGATATAAGATAACATTTGTGGTTAAATTATATTATTGTTATTTTGAGGAATTTATCTCATTTTGGGAATGTTATAAAATATTTTTTTGAAAAAGGACAACATACAGACCATGTGACAACCCATCACGTCGGACAAAGATATGAGAATCGAACCCTCAACCAGAGTGAGATTGAGATTTATTGCCTACCATCGGACTACGTGAAGTCCCTAGTTAACATGACATATTAATTTTATTTAAATGATTTTATTTATCAATAATAAGATTATTTGGGATCTTGTTTCTTATTAAATGGGTATCCTTAGTAGAGGCAAATGATTTTGTCATTATGTGATAAATGTTATTTTGGAAGACCTCTTCTCTATTGGGAAGACTATATGCCTATGGAAAATAGAATACAATGGGATTTTTATTGAGGAGTAATGGTGGATTTTTATCTATGTTTTTATTGTGGATTTATAGCAATTAGGGTTATTTATGTAAATGAAAAACCTATCATAGAGAATATGATATTAGGTTAATTGTTTTTAAGTATGTAAATTTTACAGTAGTCAATGCTATTTGGAGATAAAATTTAACATGGAATAATACGTAATCAAAATCTTCTAGGTTTTGGGTTTCAAGATTAGTTTGGATTATGTTGAAGGATTTTAAGGAAATTGTTTATTGATGTTATTTATTAAACTTTGGGTATTGTTGGTTTAATTTTAGAAATTGAGATTTTTATTTCTTTCCTTAAAGGATTATCCTTTTTGGGGATCATATGATCCTGTAAAAACCATTTTGGTTTTTGTTAATCTCTAAAGGCAAAGAAAATATATATTTTATCATTTTTGTATCATGTGATTCTCTAGAAGTCGGTTCTTTCACATCAGGTGTGACCAAGTCATCTTGAATACTCATCATTTGGAAAAAAATATGAATTAGTGGTAGAAATTAAGTAAAGGATGGATGTATTCTTAAAAATTAATTATATCTCTTTATATTAATATTCAATCTTATACATAAATTTCACATCTTTATGAAATGAAACTTAAAACAAAAAATGTTGTCAATTTACTTTTCCTACTGGAAAAATAATGACCAATTATCCCATCACAAGTTTTTGGTTTTCTTGTTGCTAACTTTCTCCTGATCATGTTTTCTATCACTCTCAATCAAAACATGACTCTTATTTTATCTTCCACCTCCATGTTTTCCTACATGTAATCCTAGTATGGGATATCTTAGGTGACCTTTGTACTTCTCTTTCTTTCATATAAAGTTATAGCTTCATTGAATATTTTTCCAATGTGGGACATTCAATGAAGTTCCCAAGACCAATTTTAAAATTGTGAGGATGAGATTTACAAAGTGGGGGGGGGTAGAATTTTTCACCCCAAGAGTTCATAGTAAGTTATTTTCTTTAAAGTAATTAAATAGCTTCCGCTACACGCAACAACAAGTTCGAGGGCACCATGACATACTAAACCAGCCATTCAAAAAGAAGTTATAAATAGTATTAACTAAATTTGGAATTTTATACATTCCATATATATTTCAAATCCATATTATGTGTCTCGTAGACATAATATAAGAACAAATTCAATTTTTCAGATAAAGGAAGTATTTTTCAGAAAATTCAATTTTAACGCATTTTCATGGGGAAACTATTTTAAATCCAATATTTGACACATTTATATATTAAATTTTATGAAATAAACTTCTCATATATAATAGGTAGTTAAAAATTTTGTTTTTATAAAATTGCGGTGTTTTTCTAATAACTTTTATATTTTGGTGAATAGTGAAAAATTCATAATTTTAATTGAAAAAAACATTTTTATTCAAAATAATTTATATTGTTAAATTATGGATTTTAGTTGTATGTAAGTATAATAATATTATATTTTATTCAATTAATACAATTTAGGCCATTAAAAGTAATTTCATATTTAAATTTTACCTAAACACATGTTAACCTACTGATTGTTTTTAATTTTTTAAAACCCATTTTTTTGGTTTTCACAATGGGAATTAATTTTAAATTAATTAATTAAACTTCAATGTGTTGAATTTGGTAAAATATAATTCATTTTTAAATTCAGAATATAAAAAATGAACTTAGGGAGATTTTTTGGTATTTTTCTCAAAACATTCAATTTTTCATTAATTTTGAAAAACACTAAGTTAATGTTCAAAAACCGACATTTTAGTTATGTAATTATTAATTTTACTTAAATCTATTTAAAGTAAAAATAGATACATAATAACTATATTAGTTCAATTTATATCATTAGGGTCATTTTATAATAAAATTATATGTATAAAATTTTATTGAAAATTTTAACGTCTTTTACCTACCTTCGAGGAAAGTTAGCAAATTTGCATAAAACATAATTTTACCACTTATGTGGATTGATTTTCAAAAATCCAAGACAAACAGTTGACATCAGTTTGTGAAATGTGGTTCAATAATATGCATATATAATTTTGTGAATAGTAACTTTTGACTTTTATTTACCAGGTTAAAAGTAAATAGGGTAATTAAATGTAAAAATGATATTATAATTACCCTAACACAAGTCCTAATTCTATTGGATATGTGTATTTCATCCAAAACCATGCTTTGGAATAAAATATGATGCTTTTGTCCCACATTGATTAGATTATGTCATTTATTATTATTTTATTTAAAGAAGAATTAAAAGTGATAAATTCAATGTTTAATAAGTAATCCATTTTTAATATAGTGTGATACAGAAGATAAATTTGACTATGAATATTAATTATAAATATTAAACTATTTTATACATAATGGTATCTTATTTATAATTTTTGGACTTTAAATAATTAAATTTAATAGTGAAAAAATGATGATGTAGTAATTACCTTATTAATGAAATATAAAAATAATTGGTATTATAAATATCCAAATAAATATAAATTTAGCCTTATAATGAATTACACTAATTGTATAGGTTAATATGAAATTTTAGGGCTGATTAAATAAATTTTATTTGAAGTAATCAAGTTGTTAGTACTTTAACCAAAATCAACTACCATATAGTGCCAAAATTAACATAAATGACAACTTTAAAAAACAATATTATTAATTGATTTAAAATTATAAAAAAATAAATGGATCATAAAAAGGAATTATATAAGGATATATATATTTATAATGAACCACATGGGGTTCTATTGGATTTTTATGGTAAGTTTATTAACTATTTGTTATAATAATGCAAAAATACAGGGTAAAAGTTAAACTATTTAACCAAGAGTAAAAGCTAAATGATAAGGTTAATATGGTGACCTAAACCTATATAAAACCTATTGGTTGATAGGTTTTCGACCCATACCCACCTTATCTGGGAAATAAATCTATTTGGATCCATTAGAAACCGAATCTGAATTTAAAATAAAATAATATTTCAAGGCTTTCTTAAAGTGACCCTCACCTCTCTAATAAAAGGTTACTTCCCCTTATCTTAATTTCACAACTCCAATTCCATGTGGATTGTCCAGACCCTATCCAAATATCCTCACAACTACTGTCACTACATCCTAGAGGCCTTCCTTTGATTAGAAATCCAACCTATGGAGCCCTTTGGGTCAAATCTAAAAGGAAGCACCCGAAGAAGAGATAATAATTTCATCACCTCTTTGAATGTTATATTTCTTATTCCACTCCCTCTTTCTTTTTTGTTTCAATACCAAAATAATGACTCCAGTAACTTATAAAAAATTTTATGTTATTATAAATATGGTAAAACAATATTCATTATTCTATCCATTCTATGAATAACAAAGTCACTACATGTGTGTACGTACGACTTACCATCTCCACATCGTGGTGTAGTTGTTATTCAAAACTTCATTAATTGGATGGGTATAATAATGAAGAATAATTGATGTAAATAATTCATATAACATGTTAATTATTGTTTATATTTTATATAAAATCCAATTATATACGATCTCAACTTCAATTGAATGATATTGTCGCTCGTACATACACATAGATTACCATCTCCACGAACGTGATGAGATTTATTATCCATCATAACCGTTCAAGATTAATATTCATTTTGTTATTAAAAATAATGTTTAAGAACATAATATAATTACGTATATGAATCAAATCCATTATATCCATAAAAAAAACTTATGTTATAAATCAGATAAAGGAAAACGAATCAGTTAACACCAGAAACAATGATACTACTAAAATATTAATAACAAAGCAATATTAGAACATCATATATTATATAAAAGTTTAATATATTGTCGACTAAATAAAAGTACAAGGTATGGGGGTTTCATCTCACTTTTCATTCCCAAGAAATTCATGCTATATTTTCCATTATTTTATTTTGTGCGGTGTATGTACTTCTCATGATTATACTCTTTGTGTAATATAATTTAATTTATGGGTATTTAAAACATAATTGTATGATCCTTTTATAATGGGGTGCACGTTTCATAAGATACCAAATCAGTAAGGGAATTTTGAATTTAAATTTCCACTCCTTAGGTTTTACACAAACTTCAATGATTATTTTATTCCATGATTTTGCGTGAAATCACTATTTATTTAATTATTTAATAATTTACACTCCTCGTTGTGTTTATATAATTTTGATACACATAATCACTCTATTGATAAATTCTCATGTCATCGATATAAACTTGATAAGTGTAATTATAACTCAATTTCTATTCATTAAGTTAAACATCCAATTTATTATTGTTGTTTTTAAAAGAATATTTATCAATTTATTATGATTTATTTACAAGGAATTTACAATAATATTTAGTGTATTTATATTTTTCACTCATAATTATGTCATTTATTTATCCTTAACCTAAGGATATAGTCTTTATAAGGGATTTCATCTCAACATACATTCCATTGAGACTTCTTTGTTCTTATATGCCAATTTACTTTTATTTGGTAAATATTCTATACTTTGACATAGTATATCATGAATCCATTTATTCTCATGATATTATAATGTTTTCATTACCTTAATTATTTTTATTAATGTGTCTCTCTTTTGGTTAGGAAAATTTTCTAAAATATCAATTTAAATGTTTTAAAATTTTATTCTTCTAAATCATTCTCATTAATGTACATGTTTTTAAAATGGTTTTAAAATTTTATTTATTTGGACATTAATTTTTTAAAATTAAAATTAATTTTAAAAGTTTCAATGTGGTATGAGACACTTTGATTCAAAAATCTATTTTAAGCAGCTTCTTGATTAATAGTGAGACTTTTAAATGTTTTCAAGAGAAGGGG